>CM053622.1:627711084-627741067 GCA_028646595.1 Phalanger gymnotis | reverse complement strand
AAAAAAAAAAGAACAGCTCGCACAAAAATCACTCCAAAAGTCTGTGATACACTCTTCCATCAGTAAACATAGAATCTAGGGCACAGTGGGCTTACCCTTAGAAAATATATGTGGTAAAGAGGTAACTCACAGCACCCAGAAGTCTGTTTACTGATGTTTGTAAGATCTTCCGCTAGGCGTGATTTAGCTTTTTTCTGGGCTCTTTGTGCAACCTTGAATCTGTGTCCAGTCTATCCCTGACTTTCAATAAAGACACTGCCATCAGCTCTTCCAGGGATGCTGCTAAGATGCTGATGGGAACATGGAGAGTCCCAAACTGCCCAGTTCCTTTGAAGCGCACTAGGTCTTTCATCCAAACAAGGGAATGAGGAAGAGACCAACGCCAAAGACAAGGTGATTTTCTCTTCTCCAAAAACTCCTCAGGGGAAGCTGTCTCCCTTTTCTGATGCCAAATTTCTTGCATCTCCTAATCCAATCAGTTTAGTTTTACACAGGCCTCAGAGGGCATGATCAAGTCCCTCACCGAATCAGACAAGACATACTTAGGGAGCTGTCTGGGTGCTGTTTTGACAAATTGAACAATTTAGGTGTGCCATCTAAGATATTAGATGTGGTGATTTGGGCCCTCCCCTTACATACGTGCAAATTGTTTGCAAGCTATATAGTCTTCTCTATTGTCTGGCAGACAGGATCAAAAGTGTATAAAGGGTCACACTTAGGAGGGACCTTAGAGCATCTAGTTCTGGACCATCATTTTATGATGAAGAAACTGAGGCAAAGAGAAAGGAAATAAAATGTTTATAGTAACATAGATAGTGAGTGGCAAACCCGGGATTCAAATTCAGAACTTCTGCTTTCAAATGCAATGTTCTTTCCACCATATTGTACTGATAGTTTAATTTAATTTTATTTTCTCCCTTCTTCTATTCTCCATTCCCTTGCTTGAGAAAGCAATAAAAACAAAACTTCTGTTATCAACATGTTTGTTCAAGAAAATGTCCGCATTGATCACAAATATGTAAATATAAGTGTGCATGTATATATATATGTGTGTGTGTGTGTTTTTGTGTGTATATGTGTGTGTATGTATACACGTACACATATATACATGTTGCAATCTGTGCTCTGAATCTATCACTTCTTTATCAGGAGGTGATGATATCATATCTTTCATATCCATCATACCTTTCAAAGTTGTTTGTCTTTACAATATTGCTGTTATTGTATAAATTGTTCTTCAGTTCTGCTCATTTCATTCTGTAACTGTTCATACAAGGCTTCTTGTATTTTTCTGAGTACATTCTCATCGTTTCTTATAGCGCAACAGTATCCCATCACATAACATACATATATCATAACTTGTGCAGCCATTCCCCAGTTGATAGGCACCTCCTTAGTTTCTAATTTTTTGCTACCACCGTTGCTATAAATATTTTTGTACCTATGAATCTTTTCCCTCTTTCTTTATTTCTTTGGGATATAGTAGATCTTTCATTTCTGAGGCCAGACTTGATGTGCAGTACATGTGGATTTACATGAACTCCAAAAAGGAAAGAAAATTCACCCCCACTACCACCACCAACTATCCTTACACAAAAGGAAAGACTAGACTGGAAATTCTTAACCGGGGATCCACTGACCCACAAAAGGACTGTGGATAGATTTGTGGGGGCCCATGACCCTGTATGGGAAAAAAATAACATTTTTATTTCTGTAAAATTGGCTCGCTTTCACTTCCTTTGTATTTTAGTTCATGCATTTAAAAATATTCTGCTAATGGGCCCATAGGCTTCACCATTCTGTCAGAGGGGTCCATGACACAGTAAAACTTAAGAGTCTCTTCTCTAGACTTATTTGCTAGCCCTGTCTCTTAATGACTCTACTGTATTTTGAAGTAAACTTATACGTCCAAATATTTTACTTGTAAGTTGGAAGACTTAACAGAGTCATTTTATCTGACTTCCTGAAATATTTACTTCGTTGAATTTATTAAACATTAATTTGACATTTGCCATGAGCAAGGTAGTTGGACTGTCACTAGTAGGGGAGCCAAGGTGGGGAGATATTCAGGTGATTCCCACCTCAAATGTGGCAATGAACACCATGCTCCCTTCAGCAGGGAAAGGACAGTAACACATATCCTCGTGTCTTTGTTTTCAGTTTTATTCAGCAATTCGACAAGGATACACACTACAATCCTGCCTGGTTGTAATTAGGGTGATACATGGTTGCTTCTGGCTTCCCGATGTTTACTTATCCAGTTCTCTCCAGAGAGCACATCTTCTGGGCCTGCTCAACCATTGCAAAGTATGAAGCATCAGTGGGCAGAGCAGAGCTTGGTCTCTGTGGTTTTATACCTAAGGGTCCTTGCTTCTGAGATGCTATCATTATCCCTCTGTTCTAAGGTCTACGCTTGGGGCATTTGGGCAACAAAATTGGCTGAGAGGGTAAAAATGGGCTTGGCTGGGCTTGTGGTAAGTGTCGCAAGCTATCATACAGAGCACGTGTATGGGGCCTGTGCTTACATGACTTTGCAGGTGTTCATTATATGCTCACGTAGCTCTGTGTGTGTATGTGGGGGGGGCTTTTAGGGTAGTACGCTTTACAAAATTCAGTAACTAACATAGGCAGCTAGCCAAAAATGTCACTGTACATGTGCGCCTACACACATCATTTATATTCCAGTCCTGGTCTGTGTATGTATTTCTTACCTATCCACATGTATGGTTACTCTCTTTAAAACAAGTATTTCTGTCCTTATTTATGATCTGCTGTACAAGGATGTTGTTCTTATAGTTCGAATATTTGCCTATATCTTTGTTGACACAGCACAAAGTGAAACAGAAACCTAGAAAGAATCCAGTGATTTCCTCCCTCCTTCCCCAACCCCACCCCCCACCAAATTTGGCATCCAATCAACGTACTTTAGATTGAATACCAATGGCCAGGTTTCTGGTGAAGGGAATTCCAACAGGCCAAGCATTTCTGGTTGCTTCGTACAATCTGAATGAAATAGCATTGGAATGATTTTTTAAATTAAATTTCACTTTTTCCCCCCACCTCCCTTCCCTTTCTCCCATTGCAAAAGAAAAACAAAACTCCTATTACAAAGATACATAGTCTTGCAAAACAAATTCTCATATTGATTATGTCCAAGAAAAAAAAAAGCCTATCACTCCTCTCTCTGGGGGTGGGTAACATGTTTCATCAGTAGCCCTCTGGAATCATCCTGTTGATCAGACTTCCTAAATCTTTCAAAGTTATCTATCTTTACAATGTTGTTGTCAACATCAGTATCAATCATTCTTCTGCTTCTTGTTCAGCTCATCTTGCATCAGTTCATACAGGTCTTCCCAAGTTTCTCCAAAACCATCCCATTCATCATTTCTTTTTTTTGGGGGGGGGGTTGGAAGGAAAGGCAAGGCAATTGGGGTTGAGTGACTTGCCCAAGGTCACACAGCTAGTAAGTGTCAAATGTCTGAGGCTAGATTTGAACTCAGATCCTCCTGACTCCAGGGCACATGCTCTACTCACTGCACCACCTAGCTCCCCGCATCCCCATCATTTCTTAAAGCACAGTAGTTTTCCATCACACGTATAGATCACAATTTGTTCAGCCATTGCCCATTTGATGACCACTCCAACCCTGTCCGGTTCCAACTCTTTGCCACCACAAAAGATCTACCATAAATATTTTTGTACATAGTATTTGTGTTGCTTAGGATTATTCCATCTTTTAATCTATCCCCCTGCAGGCCATCTGTGCCTACAGAAAGAGGGGATTGTATTTGGATGAGATGAGAATAAACCAAAAATTTAGATCTGGTGGTGTCCTGATTATGTGCATATTGTTGAAGTCCAAATACCTGAAAAAAAAGTAGGGAGGGGGGGTGGGGGGAGAAATGGTTGCTAGGGCAAGGATTCTGGAGTTGGTGTTCACTTAAGAGGCAAAAAGCCAGATGTGCTAGAGAGCTGAGTGTCTTACTCCACTTGTTTCTCCAAAGCCTCACTGCATTTATAGCAGCTTCTGGCACTCCTCTCTTCCTTTCCACCTCCTGTTAACATACCAGCCTTGGGAGGAAGAAGATTCTCTAAATACCTCTTGATTTAGCCATGTTGGTGGTTTAGGAGGTTCATGAAGTTCTTATATCCAGCCAAAAAATAGGCCTCTCTGCAGCATCTACACATTGCTCCTAGTTCTGCCCTATGATATTATTATGTAAGACAGAAGAGGGATCCTTTTTCCTCCAAAGAGTCCTTCAAGCACTTAAAAACATTTGCCAAATCTCCTCTAAGCCTCCTCTTCTCTGAACTAAATGTTTGCAGTTCCTTTAACTAACGTCCTCCTATGTCGTGGTTCCAGATTTTTCGCCATCCTGGCCACCCTCCTCTGGGAACATTCTACCTTGGCCTTCTTAAAATGCGGTGCTAAGAACTGGATTCAACACTCCAGAAGCGGTCTGATTAGAGCAGAGGAAAGTGGGACTCTCACCTCCTTCATTCTAGATGCCATGCTTTTCACAGTATAACCTAAAAACACATTATTTTTTTATTTTTTTAAACTTTGTCCCTGTTACATTTCATATTACTAGACCTGGCCAAATGATCTAGCCCATTCAGATCTTTTGTATCCTCACTCTATTTTCCAGTATACTGGCTTCACGTTGTATGAAAAAAAAATAAGGTTGAAATAAAGGAAGAACTCAATAATTAGAAAAAGATTCATTATTCTTGGCTAGGTCAAACTAATATAGTCAGAATTAGTTCAATACTT
The DNA here is from genome assembly GCA_028646595.1 of Phalanger gymnotis. Lineage (NCBI taxonomy): Eukaryota > Metazoa > Chordata > Mammalia > Diprotodontia > Phalangeridae > Phalanger > Phalanger gymnotis. The sequence continues at coordinate 627,736,293 of CM053622.1, read as the reverse complement.
CCCAGATTAATCTACAAATTTAATGTTATGCCAATCAAATTCCCAATAATAGCTTTTATAGAATTAGGCAAAATAATAACAAATTTGTGTAGAAGAAGAAAAGCTATCAAGGGAAATGGTGAAAAAAGAAAAAAGGAGGAAAGGAGACTTTTACTCCCAGAGCTGAAATTACACAACTAAACAATGATTTTGAAATTATCAGATGTTGCTGTTCAGTCATGTCTGACTCTTCTTCACTCTGTCAGGTTTTCTTGACAAGAATTTTGGAATGGTTTGCCATTTTCTTCTACAGTTTTATGTAGGCAGGGGTTAAGTGACTTGCCCAGGGTCACACAGCTTATATGTGTTTGAAGTTAGATTTGAACTCTGGTCTTTCTGACTCCAGGTTCAGTGTGCTTATCTACTATGCCACCTAACTGGACAAAAAATAGAAAAAAGATAAGTGGAATAGCTTAAACAATGATAATGAAAACCACATTCGGTCCTGGGATCACAAAACACTAGAGTGTTTTCATTATTCAATAAATTTGTTTTTTTAAAAAACTGGATTAGAGCTTGGTGTATGAGATATTTAGGGAGGACTAACACCTCTGTTGCGAGGGCTTGCCAAGCCCTTTTCAGGTTTGCTCATCTACCTTTGGTGTCTACCTGTGTTTCAACTCTCACCTGTGACTACAAGAAGCTATAGCATGTGCAGCAGCCACGCCCTAGTAAAATTGTCTAAGCAGACAGTCTAAACCAGGTTGAAGGTAAGGGAGGGGTCTCAAAACCGTCAGTGACCTAACGGGGTGTCCATCCCAGGCATGTGAAGACTTCCCCTGGCTCCCCATCAGTGTTGATGATCCACACTGATCAATGATAAGGACATGATCCTGGAGAGATGGGCTAAACATTTCCATTGTGTTCTCAACAGACTGTCACCAACCAACGCTGAAGCCATTGACTATATGCCTCAGTTTGTAGTCAATTTCTCTCTATCTACCTGGCACTGATTCTAACCCAGCAGAGATCTACAAGGCAGAGGGCCACTGCTTGACAGGAATCTTTCAGATTATATAGCAAGAGGAGATTATCCCCCAGAGGATCAAAGATGCCTCCATTAATCAATCTCTATAAAGGAAAAGGAAACAGATTATTCAGTGACAATCACAGGGGTGTGGATGGGGATCTGGATCTCTCTCTCTCTTAGTCATTGCTGGCAAGATTCTTGCTAGAGTCCTCCTTAATAGTCTGATCCTTCACCTGGAAAATGGTCATCTACCCAAGAGCTAGTGTGGCTTTAGAAAGGATTGAAGAATTGTCAATATAGTGTTTGCTGCCCCATGACTCCAGGAAAAATATGAGGAGCAGAACAGAAGTCAGTACACAATATTTGCTGACCTGACCAAGGCTTTTGATACTGTCAGTTGTGAGGGCTTGTGGAAGATCATGGCAAAATTTGGTTGTCTGGAAAAGTTAATCAGTATTATATGTCAGTTTCATGAAGGCATGTTTGAATGGATTCTGGATAATAGTTGGTGCTCTTGTGCTTTTCCATACACCAATGGAATGAAGCAAAGCTGTGTGTTTGCTCCCATGCTTCTTAGCATGGTGCTTTCTGAAATGTTGTCAGATGCTTTCAGCAAGGACAAAAATAGCATCAAGGTCAGCTACTGCACTGATGATAAACTATTTAACTTGAAAGGGCCACAAGCCAAGACCAAAGTGGAGGGAGAGTTGGTACACAACTTTTTTTCACTGATGATTGTGCACTCAGTGCAGCCTCAGAGGCTGAGATGAACAGAGTATGGATAGATTAACTGCCTGCCTCTTGTACTAATTTTAGCCTGACAATTAACACCAAGAAAACAGGTTATCCACCAGCCATCATCACACCACCCATACACAGAACCATTGGTTACAGCAAATGGACAAATGTTGAATGCTGTGGATAAGTTCACTTACCTTGGCAGTATACTCTCCATGGATGTTCACACAGACAATGAGGTTAACACACACATTGCCAGAGCTAGGTCAATGTTTGGGAGGCCCTGAAAGAAAGTGTGGAAGAGAATAGGTATTAGGCTGCATAACAAACTGAGAGTCTACAGAGCCATTGTGCTGACCTTTTTGTTATATTCCTTACGAAACCTGCACAGTCTACCAGTGCCATGCCAGGAAATTGAACTGCTTGCATTTAAATTGTCTTAGGAAGATTCTGAAGATCACCTGGCAGGATAAGGTACCAGACACTGAGGTCCTCTCTTGAGCTGAACTGCCAAGCATTCAAACTCTACTGCAGAGAGTGCAACTTTGACCAGCTGGCCACATATATGCTAAACATAGATTTGCTTAAAAGATTATTTTCTTTTTTTGGAGGGGGGAAGGCTGGGCAATTGGAGTTAAGTGACTTGCCTAATGTCACACAGCTAGTAAGTATGTTGATGTCTGAGGGTGGATTTGAACTCAGGTGGTCCTGACTCCAGGGCTGGAGCTCTACTCACTGTGCCACCTAGCTGCCCCAAAACGTTATTTTCTAAAGAACTTGCATAAGGCAAAAAATTACTTGGAGGTTAGAAAAAGCAATAGAAGGACATGCTGCATCGCATACCACATCAAAGAAGGTGCTGTACTCTAAGAAAGCAGAATTGCAATAGCTCAAAAGAAACAAGAAATGTGCAAACTTAGAGATATCTCCACCACAAATGTTCCTATGGACTATTTGTGAACAACCTGTGGAAGAGCCTTCTGAGTTCCTATTGGATTGATCAGTTGCAATCAAACTGTTGTTGCTATTTGTCCTTCATCCTCGAAGAAGACCAATGAGGTCAGGAGGGTGATGTCTTGACTTGCAAGTGAATTAGATTTAAGTGAGGCAAAGCTGTGCAAAGTCATCAGCCTCACTCTCTCCTCCAGAATCAGCAGAGTCCAGTGGTAAGACATAGAGCAGAATGACCGGTGGTGGCCCTGGATGCGGTGGGAGACCATGGCCTTTTTAAGCTAAGGGCTTTCCCAGGTCTCAGTTTGTACCTTGACCCCAACATTGTGATGTCATTGGTCCTCTTTGAGCACAAAGGAGGAACAACAACCACAATATATACCAAATTAATCAACTCTCCAAACACCACATAGCAAAAGAAGAAGACAGGGTATTGGCACAGTTTTCACAGCTGGGGGGAAGGGACTTTAATGAAACTGTAAGAGACAAATTAGATGGATTCAATTATAAAAATAAAAATATTTTAAAGAACTACAAATTTCATAACCATATCATCATGAAATAGCTGACATTTGTGCAGTATTTTAATGTTTACAAAGTATTTTATATTTATTACATCATTTGATCCTCACAACAGATAATTATTACTGTTCCAATTTTACAGAATAGACAGCCGAGGCAAAGAGGGTCTGACTTGTCCAAGGTCATACAATTAGTTGTCAGAACCCAAGATTCTTCTTGTTCTAGATGGAATGTTCTTTCCATCTTACCATGTTGCCTCTTGCTTCCTCGTGCCCTCAACCTGTTCCCTGGCTGTACAACTCCTTCCCTACATATGCTTTTTTTCTGATATTCCCTAATTCTTCCTCCCGTATTTAAAACTTAACTCTTCTATTTCTTATTTATTTAGTTCATTGTTCTATGAGGAAGTGATTATGGTCCTTTGAGCCAGTAATACCACTGCTAGGAATATACCCTAAGGTGGAAGTCAAAGACAGAAGGGAAGAACCTATATATACAAAAATATTTATAGCAACTCTTTTTGTTACGTAGCAAAGAACTGGAAAGCAAGTGGCTGCCCTTTAACTGCAGAATGGCTGAACAAATTCTGCTATATTAATGTAATGGAACATTATTGTACATAAGGAATGAAAAATATGAATAATTCAGAGAAACTTAGAAAGATGCAGAGCTAAGTAAACTTAACCAGGAAAAGAGTATATACAATGACCACTATAACATGAAGAAAACAACAGAGAAATTTTTGGAACTCTATGACAAATCATGAGAAGTGATGGTGAAGCAGGCTTCTTGCCTCTTAGCAGAGACACAGTGAACTATGGGGTGTAGAATGAAGCAGATATTTTCAGAAATGATCAATATGCTTGCTTTCCTTGATTATATTTTTAATAACAAATAAGTATATGGGAGAGTAGAGTCAAAAAGAAATGACAATGACATAGAAAAAGAAAAGGATCAGCAATAAAACATTTAACAAATGTGTTAATAGATGTGGCTAGGGTAAGGTATTATACATTTGAATTTTAACAGAATATGATGAATGGAGGTAAAATTTGTATGACTTTTGTTGAAAAACCAGATAATCCTATCTCCGACTAGCAAAAGACAAACAAAACAAGACGTTTATGCTCAAATATTGAATAAGATGAAATGTATCATATTGCCAATGGGCAAGTATGTTCCTCATCCATTCATATTTCAAACTATCGAGATTTTTAAAGTAAATGCGAATTGCTTTTGTAGATTAGTCAAGTGACTAAGAAACAAGTCTTTCCTTTCTTCTATTTTATTTGTAGGGCCAGTATTTTCTATTTTATTTGTAGGGCCAGTATTTTTATATTAGGAAACATAGAGATAAAATTTTTGTAAGCTTGCCATCCATATCTCTAACTTTAAAAACAAAATTCTTTCACATTGTCTTTTTCAACCAGAGTATGAATTTGAAGACCTTACTTTGCTTTGTTTGAAGACTTAACTTTTTAAAAAATATCATACAAATATACATATCTTGGAGGGAATTTTTGTTAAATGAACTTGCTTCATCTGTATTAAAATCAATAAGAAAAATAACTATTTTCTTAACTCAAATACTCTCCAGAGTACTCTGGCAAAAGAAAGCCGTAATGTTTTGCAATAATACAGAATTGTTCTATGTTCTGCTCTCATAGTCACAGAATTTTGTAAGTAGTTTTTGTTTAGTGGACTGTTTTTTATGTTTGATTATTTTATGACAACTTGAAAAAACTGTATATAGTTCTTTGTATTTTCAAATACAAGCGATTTTCTGTAAATCATTCAATTTGTCTGAATTGCACAAGAAGTCACAATTTTAACTAGTGTTTATAGACCTTCACTTCATCCTGACATTGACTGAGCTCCACAACACATACATAGGCCAATGTAATTTCACATTATATTGTTCTCATTAAAAAATCCATTAGTTAAATTGAAATTTTCTCTTAATCAAGAGGTTTGCAAAGCAACATATTGCACACATGAGATCAAAGGAGGATTTTTAACTACAAAGAGAGTGTCTAAAAAGAGTTTAGCCTGTACATCCACACAGGAAGGACCAAGTGGATGAAAAATATCTTCCTGTCCACATTTCAGCATTCATCTTAATGGACACCATATCGAGCTTGTCCATTAGTATGTATATCTGAGACAGATAGTACAGATGGATGATTAGTGGAGTCCAGATTTGGACAGGAGGAACATTGGACACATTGACTTCAGAAAATTATAAAGCTCTTTCACTGACTCCAACCTTTCCATGAAAGCAAAGGACCTTATTTATACTAATATTTTACCTGTGTTGGTATTAGACAGAGGGCAATGAAGAGAGTTATGATGAATGTGAGCAAGTTATGAAATATTATCTGGACCCAACTCCCATCTATACTGTCTCACATATATATACTAATAGATGATTTTTATATGGTATTCGTTCTAATGCTTGTTGAAATAGGGGCAGTAAGGCGTTCTTCATCCACTTGGTCTGTAATGAGGTACTCAGAAGAACAGGAGAAGAAGATGTTATTGAGAAATAAAACAAGAAGAGAAGAAGATGTTTAGGAACCAGGGATGACAGGCAGGCAACCCTACTGCTTCCTTGCTACCTTCAAAATGTCAGGAGAAAGTGAGAAATGCCCCTAGAACACTGGGTGGGCCTCTGGCATCAGCTGTCTGAGAGAGAATAGGCAAGCATCCCACAGAACGCCAACCATGTGTGGGCTGCATTGCTGAAGGGAATTCCTGAGTCAATGAGATCACAGATCCAATGGAGCAAGCCACACTGGTTCCTTCATCCACTTGCAATGCAAAACAGGATGATTTTTTGTTTTGCAACTAATTCATTACAAAGATCTACATCAGACAGATGAGCAATTCTCTAGAGTGTATCAAGTAGACCCATTTGTATAAAATGTCTACAACACCATTTTGATCATATCGATCAGCCAATTAGTAAACATTTATTAAGCACCTACTATGTTCTAGGCACTGTGTTAAGTGCTGGAAATGCAAAACCAGGTAAAGACAGTTCCTGCCCTCAAGATACTTTATATTCTAATGATCAATAGTGATATAATATCAACCATTGGGTCAATAATGATCTACCAATAGTTATAGGCTGTACCAATGTTTATTCTACTAAATGAGGCTTTTTATGTTTAGCAATTCTGAGCAATCATGTGATGCAAGCAACCCATTTGATCTTTTGATGTCAGAATTTTTGTTAAAGTTTGCTTTTGCTTACTAAAAGTGACTTTTTGTCACTTTTCTTTGGAAAAAACCTCTTGTTTGTCAATATATTCTACAGATATATTTTAAAAGACAGCATTTCAGTTTACTCCATTTCAACCAATAATCCATCTTTTACCTTTTTTTTTGTATCCCCAGCACTTAGCACAATTGTTGATTCAATCAATAAACACTTATTAAATGCCTACTATGTTCCTAGGGCAACTGGGTAGCTCAGTGGATAGAGCACTGGGCCTGGAATCCTGAGTTCAAAGTTTACATCAGTGTCCTCATCTGTAAAATGACCTGGAGAAGGAAATGCAGCCAAATCCAGTATCTTTGCCAAGAAAACCCTAAATGGGGTCATGAAAAGTCAGACAGAACTGAAAAATGCCTCAACAACAACAACAACTATGTTGTAGGCACTGTGCTAAGCGCTTTCATGCTACATACAGCTAAGCAAACCCATCAGTCTCCCCTTTCCACCAATAATAGTATTTGTGAATCCCACAGATAAACATAACAGATCATGTTTTAAAAACTTGGGATTTCTCCTTTATGCGCTGTATTCCTACTACTTAAATTATGTCTATGGGTTTTGTTTACACTAGTTTCAGATGTTTCATGGTATTTATTCTTCACAAAACACTAATATTTCCATGGATTTCACTTTTAAAATGACAGATAACACAAAATTGAAGACAGTTATATTTCAGTGGAATTGTTGAAAATTTCCAACAGCCGTCTACATCTCTTGTCATTATTTCAGTCTTGTAAACATTACAACTCCTTTGTACGTAATGCAATAATGTTAAGAAATATGATACTCGGTGGTACTTTTAACTTCCACAGAAAGATTATTTAGCTTCCAGTTTACACACTTCATGTTAACTGTAACAAGCAGCAAGATGGCACAAATCATGCATCTACCCTGAGAGTCAATGCACACGTGCACAAACTAGATTAAATAATTGTGCTTCACTGATGGCCAATTTAAATGAATTCACTGTATTCAGCTCCCTTTTGTTGACTTTGATTTGAATTTTTATATCGAAAAAATTGAATGGATTTTTAAAAAATACCCATTAATTCTGGTCAATTTTTCAGTATTACCACTGGGGTCTTTTGATCTCCCAGGTTGAACATGCCCCACAATTTGGAAAACTGATGCCTTGGTTTAAAAAGTGTGTTCACAATGGCATAGATGTGGGACATAGTAACAGGCTGGCTTGGAGGACATCTGTGGACAGATGAGTCTTTTCCATTTTCTTTAAAGTTCATTATATCGTGGCTCATATGCTGTTACTTGTAGGCTGAGCCTGTTGGGCATACTTTGTCTGAAAAATGTCCAAGTGTCAAGGGGCATCAGGAGGTAGAATAGGGAGAAGCTACTGATGGTACAGCCATAATGTTTTTCCAAGGGGGTGGCGTGGGAAACCAGCATTAATTCCCCTTTAGAGAAGACCACATCTATGTGAACTCCCTCTCCTACTGCAGTGCCTTCAGTGTAGATAAGTATCTTTATTTTTTAAATTAAATTTTGTTTTTTAATGGATGAATGTTAATTTTCTTTCCTTCCTCCTTATTGGAAAAAGGAAAAAAAAAAGAATCATGACTAACATACATGGCAAAGTGAAACAAATTCTCACTTTGACCACATCCAAAAAATTGGGTCTCAATCTGCATCCTAAGTCTATCACTTTTCTCTCAGGAGATGGGTATTATGTTTCATCATCAGTGCTCTGGAACAGTGGTTGTGTTGATCAGAATTCCTAAGCCTTTCAAAACTGTCCATACGATGTTGTCATTATTGTACAAATGGTTCTTTTGGTTCTGCTCACTTTACTCTTCATCAGTTCATGCAAGTCATCACAGGTTACTCTGAGATTGTCTCTTTCATAACTTCTTACAGCACAATAGTATTCCATTATGTTCATACACCAGAATTTGTTCAGCCATTCTCCAATGATGGTACCTCCTTAGTTCCTAGTTCTTTGTCACAACAAAAAAAGTGAGCAGATATCTTTAAAAGTAAATTTGGAATATGAACATCTCCAGGATGATTGCTTTAAGAGTTCTGTTGGTTCCTATTCCTGATTCTTCACTGATTGGGGTGAATGTGTGTGTGTATATGTGTGTGTGACATTTTCTTGGATATCTATTTGGATTTGCACCTTTGGGTTTGCCCTTCAATCTCCCTATAAAAGACCCTACTTATTTCTTGCTTCCTCCAATTCATACCTCCTTATTAACCACTGATGTGTGTGTGGACTTAACTTTGTGTTTTAACCTTTATCTACCCCAACATCTTGTTTGTTCAACCATAACAACCAGAATAATAACTCAAATAGGGTTAATGTGTCTTTGCCTTGCCACGATCATTTCTAAGGGGACTAGTTTCCTCCCAGAGCCTTCTATTCTTTGCCAGTCCAAGCCTCTATATGGCAAAATCATGCTTACTCCCTGTGGCAAAAGCCTTACCAATACACTTCTACGCCAGTCCAAAATGGAATGGTGTTATTCAGACCACCATTCTCTCAAATTTTGTTACTCTGCTGACCCTCTCATGGGGTTCTGACTTCAATCCTTGTAGGTGCAAGGGTCAGACCACTACTATCTTGGCACAACTACACATGTGTGGTGGTATTATCCTTTAAATTACTTCCATTTATCCCTCTAAGCTATTTTTATCTCAGTGAAAATATGTCTCTGTTGATAACTTCCCCACCTCTTTTTCTGCTGAGCTATGAATGTGGACAGAACCAGTCCAATCATGGAAATTATAGGAAGTGGAAGGAAACAGTGTTCCAGAGCATGCCACTCAGCTGCAGGCCCAAGAGGAGTGGGCAAGAATAGAAAATGCCAGTCTTTCTTTGGGGGAAGGGGTTGTAGATAGCAATGAGGAAGGATGAGGAAACCCTGTGGTTACTGAAGTAACTGGGTCACTCCTCCCAAGTGATTCCCTGTTCCCTCTCAAACCTTTAGGAGGTTCATAGTAGAAGCAGTTTTTCTAGGCCAGACTATGTGTCTGAATCTGAAATTCTGCTTGTAGGATTCCCCATGGACCTACCAAGGGTGGAGTTCATGCTACCAAGATTATGGACCAGCTGCGCCTGTTGGATGATGCTACCCATGAGAACATAAGCCTTTACTCTTTGTGATTGTTACAATTTTCCTGTAGGGGAGAAGGCCAGGTTGAAATTACAAGTGATATTCCCTCTCTGTCAGGGCCTGCGGAGAAGGAAATAGCTCAGTTAAGAAAAGTAAGACATTATACTTTACTTCCATGTAATAGAGAACAGGCTAGCTTGACATGTAAGTAAAATGAGTCATTTGCCTGTGTCATGCAATTCAAGGGCATGCCTGCAGCTGTTTTCCCCAACCCAACTATTTTTCTGACTGTCATTTCACAAATACAGTTTCATTCCTTTGAGCCTTGAGCTCAAAGCTTGTATTTGTAAAAATACAAATGTCCCTAGGAAGGAGGAGTCTTCACACTTTAAATCCTTACCCAGGATGGAATTCGGAAATGGGCCTGGCAGGGAGAGGGGGAATCGTTAGAGAGAGAGAGGGTGAAAACAAAGACCTAGAGATAACTGTACCTATTTCTCAATTTGCTTGAGAGACCATTACATCAGGTTAAAAGAGCATTACATCAGGTTGAGTCAGGCTTGGAGCATTTCCTGATTAGTCCTGGAAACCCTACATTTATACTAGTGCCTGAAGGGTGATAGAACTGCTATAATTCTTTTGTGCAAATTAGGTGCAACCCTGAAAATGCTGGCAATTTTCCAGCATTACCATCAAATGGATGGTCCTGCCCTAAGGGCTTATCAGCTATTAGCTCTGAAGCACTAGAGGCAACATTGTGTAGAATTTTAGTAGTGTGTTGGATTAAGAATCAGGGGGACTGGAGTTCAAATCTCTGCCTTAGATGTTTATTATCTTTGTTTGCCCAGACAAGTCACTTAACATCTCTCAGCCTTAGTTTCTTCATCTATAAAATGAACGAGATGGATTTGATAATTTTTAAGGTCTTTTCCAACTCTAAATCTGTCGTCCTATGTATTGTCTCTGCTCCTGATCCAGTGGTGGACTGCACTGGTTGGATCTTTCTTTCTCATTTTCTCTTGGATATGCAGATAATAAAATATATTTAGGAAGGCTGATACATAAATTCACAGATATTTATTTTTGCTACTATTATTTTTCCTTGAAATCTTTTAATAGTTTGTTTAAAGAATAGAACACAAATTCTTATAGCCGCATTAATAAATTTGTTTGTTCATGCTTTCTTTTAATTTTAGTTTTCAAAAACACCCAAAGGCTACATCCATTACAGGTTAATGGACTGCAAAATCTTTGTTAATTGCAAAGAATGTATTTGCTGGAGTTATAGCAAAGGAAAACAAACCACATCTATGCACTTCTATCATTTAAAAATTGTCCTAACATTTTTTGATCAGTGTGTTTTGGGGGGTGGTGGAGGGGACCTTAGCTTATAAGATTAGATCCCTCCTTGACTAAACCTCTTGAGTTCTAAAAGCCCCAAAGATTGCTAGAGGTCCTGGCTTGCTAAAACTTCTCAATTGGGAGAAGTTCTTGGAGGCTAGTGTGGGGTCTTTTAGAGGTGACTCAGAACTCTTGGGAAGTGGCTATAAACATATCCTACTCTTCTTAGGGCCTCTTTGCTTTTCATAAATATTTTTGCCTGGAAGATGACTCCTGCAGAGAATGTTGTTAGTATCATGGTCCTGAATTATTCTCATACCAGATAATCCCAGGAGCCGAAGGAGATTCCAAAGTTTCTCTACAGGGCATTCTGGAGACATTAAATAGCTAGTCTGTTTCCTAGTGTGGCACGTTGCCCTTGAGCCACTTCCACTAACCCAAAGCTAACTTGATTCTACTGCATCTACTATGACACATTGGGCCATAAAACCCTACCCTTGGGGGAAATTGATTTTTTCAGGACCCATATTCATGGCCCTGCATATAGGAATTTACTTAGATTTATAAGTTACTTTCGTGGACCAGTCTTTCTATCTATTTTAAAGTGACATTTAAAAACAGATAAAGAAGCACTTTCCCCAAAACTAAGAAATATTCTATCCTTCTGATTGCATTTCAAAATTTGTTCATGGCCTTGATTCAACTATATTTCCAAATGCATTTGAATCCAATACAAGAGTATTGTTTCACATAAGAGTCGGGTTGGGACAGAGACCTGATTCTTCTGCTGTCTATTGCTGGTCCATAGTCAAGATCTGACAAAATTCAGGATTCTATATACACTGAATAGATAGTAGACTGGAACTTTAGGCCTATATATGTGATTAGTATTCTTCTAAGGAAAAAATGCAAAGAATTAAAATTTGAATCAGAGTGTATATGCAAGGGTTCTGGTTGGCCTAGGTAATTATTAAATTCTTCCTCCAGAATTCTGACTAAAAAGATGGAGCTAAAATTCTGACTGTTTAGGTTTTGCTGTCAGTGAAAGAACTAGTACAAACCTATCATACTCATGGTATGGTAGGTTTGATTCTGGTAGGCATTAGTGGCTTGGTGAAGAATTTTTTTGGCTCAGAATTTCCACATAAAATTATTTTTAGTAGTTAGCATAATGAAATCAGTCCTCGAATAAAATAAAGTTTGATTTGTGCTATCATTGCTGGGCATTCTGTCTGTATAAATGAGATTATTTGTCAGGTCCTTGTTCTGTTGCTTCAGGAAAGTTTGCTGGGCATTACAACTGTCCTCATAATGCTGAGAGAGAGAGAGAGAGAGAGAGAGAGAGAGAGAGAGAGAGAGAGAGAGAGAAAGACACGGAGTGTGTCTAAGGTGTGGCTACTCTTTGTGTAACTGAAGTAGACTGGAGGCAGAGGTCCCAGGAAGTGAGGAGACAGGAATTTGGAGGCTGGATGTTCAAAACAGACAACATTTGGAGTGAGGAGAAGGGACACTGATCTGGAGGTCCACAGATCACAGCAAAAAGAATATAGAAAGTATGGAGTGAACTTGAAAGGAGGAAGAGTGGTTGTGGAATGATGGTAGCAGAGGAAGCATCTGAAAATGTTGATGGGAAGCAGGGATATGCTGGAGCCAGCTATAATTATAGAGGCCAATTGTTAAATTTTCAGTATGAGCATTTATACCTTGGAAATTGGTGAACACTACAAATCAGGGCTTGATTTAATGTTTTATCAATTGTACAAACTTTAGAAAGTGTTGGAGAAAATATTAATAATGCAAATTAAATTTAAAAGTATGTTGTGTACATTTGTCCCTCAGAAAACTGATTGTTAAATATTCACCAACATAACTCTACCACATAGGGAGTATGTCAGCTTTTCCTTCTGGACCACTGTATCAAGGCATATGAGAGGTGTATCTAGCCTTGGAAAGGGTGGAGAGAGAGATACCTCATCTTGGAAGCAGAGAAGTGGCTTGTCTATCAGTTTTGCCACATCCAGAAGTGACAGGATGGGGACTCCACAAAAGGAAAAGATGTCCAGGGCTCAGAGGTATCTCCTGACTATATGCATTTCCTATATGTGTGTTTCAGTACCTTTGTGTTTGAAGTTTGAGCCTGTTCTCCTTGGAACCTTGAGCATGTGCCTGATGGAGAATGCATGGTAGATTGTGGGAAGAATATTTTGTACTAGTTCTTTCAAGGTTTATGGCCATTATCCCCAGTGGGTGACCAAATGAGTACAGAAGGAAGACTATGCCTCCAGATTTGGGGGAGTGTTTCTATACTTTGGTTTCCTTTACACCTCAATAAACAACCCTTTATAAAAGCTAATTAATGTCAACTGGTTGATTGCTATTGGGGAGAAGTTAACTGATCAAGAGATATTTGGGAGCTCAGCATATGGAGGCTCGTGAGTAGTAGAGAAACTCTAATACTTCAGGTTTGTCCATAGATAAAGTTAGAAGTAGTTTTTCTTTCTTTTTTAAATTAAATTTTATTTTTTCAATCCATGGAAACCTCTCTCTCCCACCTCCTTGTCTCCACTTCCCTCGAGAAAAAATGCAAAAGAAAACTTCTTTTACAATCATGTGTAGTCAAACAAAATAAAATCCCACATTGGCCATAATGAAATATATATGTGATATACATTAGTAAATACTTCTTTCTTTAAAAAAAACTAATTAAGTCTGGCTAAATAACTGATATCAACTGATAGTCATAGTGAAAAGCCGTAATGGTGACTTGTAGCTGCATTAATGAATAAGTTCATTTGTGCTGGCTGGTGAACTATAGCATTAGAAAAACAACCCCCAGCCCATCAGGGTTCACCCTAGCGTCATGAGGAGAAATGTAGTAATTATAGTCTGTGGGAGCGGGAGCTGTGATAGCTACCTCAGAGTACACATATTAATATTAATGTTATTAATATCAATTAGTTAATGTAGCATTAATAATAACCCATGTTCCTGGAGAGGCAGCATGGTATAGGAGACACAGAGATTTACTCAGAGTCATTAAGACCTGGGTTTAAGACCTGTCTTTGACACGTACTAGTTTTGTGGCCATGAAGAAGTTACTTAAAGTCTTGGTCAGGCACTTCACTACAAATATAAGTTGGAGGGGAAAGGGGAGGAGGAGTTTCTACATTAGAAGTTCCGTACACCTAACAAAGCATAAATATTAACTGAAAAACTCACCCTTAAATAGAACCTTAAGGCTTACAAAGAATATATCTTAAAATGATCCTGAACAGCAGTTTGGTATCTAAACATGGTATCGTGGTAACATGGTAGCAGGGTCTGAGTTAGAAACCTAGCTCTGCCACTTACTACCTGGGTGACTCCCTAAGCATAGGTGTCCCTCAGGGTTCTGTTCCAGGTCCTCTTCTCTTACTACTTCATTGGTGATCTCAGCAGCTCCCATGGATTTAATGACCATCTCTATGCTGATGATTCTCAAATCTACCTTTCCTGCCCCAACTTCTCTGCTGACATGCAATTTTGCATCTCCAACTGCTTTTCTGACACTTTTAACTAGATGTCTGGTATACATCTTAAGCTTGATATGTCTGAAACAGAACTTATTATCTTTCTCAGTAAACACTCCCCCTTCCAAATTTCTCTGTTACTATCAAGGGCAAGACCATTCTCCCAATCCTTTAGCCTTGCAACCTAGGAGTCATGTTGGATTCCTCACTATCTCTTATACCCCATGCCCAATCTGTTGCCAAGGCCTGTTGATTTCACCTTTGCAACATCTCTCCGATAACCCACCTTTTCTTCTTTGACACTGCTGTTGTTGTTGTTGTTGTCCTTAGTTCTAGAAGAGGACCAATAACATCAGGATGTTGTGTCTTGACTTGCAAGCGAATTGGATTTAAGTGAGGCAGGGCTGTGCAAAGTCACCAGCTTTACTCTCTCATCTGGAGCCATCTGGGCCCAGTGACAAGATATAGATCAAGATGACAGGAGATGGCCCCTGATTTAGGAGGAGACCTTGGCCTTTTTAAGCTAAGGTCTTTACCAGGTCTCAGTTTATCTGAGGTAATGCCCCTTCAGCAATTAACGCCAGGTAAGAAATGAGGCAAAAAGTGACCTCTTTTACCTACTAAAAAAAACCACTCCGGGTGGGGAAAACCCTTAGGTCTAGCCAGAACAGAAACAATTGCTATTTATGCTCACTCTGAGCTCTCAAAACTGAAACAATGACCAAGTAAGTCTTGGGCTAGGATCTATTGTTGGCCACTCAGTGAGAGCCAGAGCGATTTGGGTTTAAGGCATGGTCAGGTAGCTCCATTTGAATCCCAATGGGCTTTATCAAAGCCTGGTTTTCCAGTGCTTTATTTCAAGAAATCATATATGAAACTACATGGGGCAAAGAATTAACTGTCCCAGTTTTTTTTTATTTGATAGAATAAATAAATAGGGAAGAGGAAAAAAATCTAGCTTGTAAACCCCAAGATTTCTTTCAAATTTCTTCAAAATTTATATTCCTTTGAGCAGAGCACCTTCAGGTAAGGGTATGATTCCCTCTGTGGACAGAGAGAGAGGAGGGAGATGAGGGAGGAGGAGAAGGGAGGATGGAAGGAATGAAGGAAGGAAGGAAGGAAGGAAGGAAGGAAGGAAGGAAGGAAGGAAGGAAGGAAGGAAAAAAATAGCAGCATTGCCTAGCTGGAACTGACCAGGGGACCAGTTACCACTAATCACAGATTGTTGTTTGTCCTTCATTCTTGACTTGCAAGTGAATTGGATTTAAGTGAGGCAGGGCTGTGCAAAGTCACCAGCCTCACTCTCTCCTCCTGAACACTGTCATCACTCTAGTGAAGGCCCTTATCACCTCATGCCTTCCTGCCACAAGTCTCTCTTCATTCCAAATCATCCTCCGTTCAGGTACTAAAACAATTTTCTTAAAACACAGGTTGGATCATGTCATACTCCATCCCTTCCCCTTTATCTGCCCCACCCCTAACCCCAGAGGTTTCCTACTGTCTCTAGGGGCAAATACAAAATGCTCTATTTGGCATTCAAAGTCTTTCATAACCAATTCCTTTCTACAGTCCACTTACACCTTACTTCCTGATATGTACTCTTGGATCCAATGACACTGGTCGCCTGACAAGACACTGCATCTTTTGGCTCTGGGCATTTTCTCTGGCTGTCTCCCATGTCTGGAATCCTCTCCCTCTTCCACTCCAACTACTGAACTCCTTGGCTTCCTTTAAGTCTCAGCAAAAACCCCACCTTCTACAGGAAGACTTTCCCAACCCCTCTTAATTCTAGTTCCTTCTCTCTGTTAATTATTTCCTATTTATCTGCTATGTAGCTTTCTTAGTATATATTGGTTGCATGTTGTCTCCCCCATTAGAGCGTAAGCTTCTTGAGGTCAAAGACTGACTTTTGCCTCTTTTTGTATAACCAGCACTTAGCACAGTGCCTAGCACATGGTAGGTGTTTAATAACTGTTTATCAATGGATTGGCCTTGGGCAAGTCACTTAACTCCAGTTTCTTCATCTGTAAAAGGAACTGGAGAAAGAAATGGCAAACCACTTCAGTACCTTTGCCAAGAAAATTCCAAATGGGGTCATGAAATGTCAGACACGGCTGAAAAATGAGTGAACAATAATAGCAAAAAATACATATAGGGAGAATGTGACAGAGACATGCTGAATAACTGAAAATAGGACTCCGCCTTAGAAACCTAACTATGATGCTAATTATGTTGCTCTTAATACCAAGGAAACATAATGGATTTTGTACCTTTTTCCATTTCTCCCTTATGGGGACTTAAGCAGCTAAAAGAACATGTCTGAAACTTTAAAAGAAGTTATCATTCTGTCAATGGCATTTGGCAAGCTACTGCTTGCTAGAACTGCTCTTGTCTCTGGAGGTCTTGACTAAGTGTGGCTCCTGGTCAAGCTGTCGGCAGTACAGATGACAAACAAACACCCAGCCATTTTTCATCTTCACATACATCTGTCTTAGCTCAAAGGACCAATTAGGTTTATCCACCTTTAAAGAAACTTCAACACGTATTTTATGTTGCAAAAATATCTCAGTCTTTGTAATTAGCTAAAAAAACCCTCTTCATCCAAAGTTTGAGCTACTAATTTACACAATGAATCTAAACCTGTGCTTATCAATATGTTCATTACACTTTTGCATACACGAAAGGTGGATATTATGAAAAAAGCCTCTATCGTAGCATTTCCTGTTTGGGTTCTATGAGACCTGGTGTTTTCTACTCATGTGCATAAGAGTTCTGGGAAAAAGTCAGTTGCTAGTGAAGGCTCAGGGGAGGGGAAACAAAGAGAATCTGCATCACTTGGGAACCAATAAAAGCCCATCCTAGCCTTGAAGCCACCACCATATAGGTCTTGGAGCAAACCCTTGACTTTGGGTTTTCCTGTCCTACCATAAGGGACAGGTCTTTCTCATTAGACTAGAGGTGTTCTTATACTATAATTTTTTTTCCCCTGGCCACCACACCTTTTAACCCCCATTCTTCCCTCAGGACTGACCACATACATATTGGGTCCCTATGTTTCCTGCCACCACCTTACTTTTTTCCTTTACAAAATACTTTCATCCTGCTCCTGAACTTCTGTCTTACGTCACGTATTCTCAATTGCCTTTCATCCCCCTCTCCATAATATGCACAATCTATCATGATCCCCTCAGATCAAGTCTGACCAATACATCTGTCTACCATGTGTCTGACACATGCCATGTACTCCGACCACACTCTCTGCCTTATTTTGCTTCTTCCTCAGTATCAAACATATATCATCTATCACCCTTTATACCTAGGGTCTAGGCACACACATACAAACACATAATGCAAACTCCATTCATATCTTATTTCTCACTTTCAAAGACACAAACACACTACCACCACCAATGGCCCCCTTCTCACATAGTGTGGCTAACACATATTCCCAACATCCTTATTACATTCTGTGTCTGAAACACATGAACTCATCTTTCACAAAATATCTCCCCTTTTTTCTATATTGTTCTAAATTTCCCTGCTCACTTTCCTTTATCCGGGGACCATTCATTACCTCTAGACCTATGGAATAATCATTTACGAGATTTGTCTATATATTTCAAGGCAAATGTTCCATGGTCAAATTATTTTGAGAAACTGGTCTAATAAGGCTTTTACCGGGAAAGTAGTGGAGAAAAAAAGACTACTTAACCCACAGGATAGAAGGATGGGACAGAACATCATACTACTCTTCCCAGGAAGGCTTGAAAACACTCTACCATTACAATCATCCACTTCCTTATTTCTCTAAAGAAATGGTAAACAAACCATTCCATTTCCTTTTCTGTCTCACTTCAAACAGTGAATGTCATTGACCTGAAAATGAAGCTAGAACGTTGTTAAATAATTTGAAACATGGGAATCATAGCACATCTTTCAAATGGCATAATGTAATTGCTAGCCTTAGTGCTTTATAAGACACAAGGAGAACTGTCAGGCCTCCACCGGTCCCTTGGTCTGGCTTTGCATTCTTGGCACAGATCCTGAACTAAATATAGCAAGTCTTGCTCCTTGAACCAGGGTAATTTCTAATCCCTAGGTTGAATGAACAAGCCATTCCAGACAAGATTTAATTCATAAATGCATTTAGGTAGACATTAGGTATATCTAACAGTGAAGTATCAAGTGAAAACATGCCATCAGCATTAGCTCAACTAACTGAGAAGAAGCTTGCATTAGGCCAGCAATCTCACCACTGGATGGATACTGCTGGGGATTGAGTAAACATAATTGTTAATCGAAAATTTTAAAAATAGAGCATTAGAAGTATATTCTCCCACTGATACTTGCATATAATTCCCCTAAGTGTTAATGGAAGCTCAGTGAGTGCATCAGAAAGAGAACGTGCCTTTCAGCTTTTTCATATGTCAGTCTTTCATTTCATAGAAAAAGGAACAGGAAAAAAACCCAGAAAAGAAAAACCCCACAAATATTTCAATACTTTTTACTTCTGGGGAGACAGCCTACATCCTTACACATCCCAATTGACTAGACCAGAGCCTCAGTTTTGAGATAGATGAATTCTCTGGAAATACAGGACTAATTCCACTCTTTATCTTTATAAAGTAGATTAATGGGGTTTCATGCAGTTTACTACCTGAAGGACAAGCTTTAAAAACTAGAAGCCTCTGCTTTCCATGAATGTTAAAAGAGTTTGCTGTGCATTTGTTGTGGCCAAAATGTCTTGGGATCCTTGGCTAGGAGGAAAACTGAGAATTGACTTCATTCTTATAAAGGCATTCACATATTAGACCTAGAAATGTCTGTGTCTTGATTTTAATTTATTTTTTATTTCATTTATTTATTTATTTTATAATTTATTTATTATTTATTATAATAAAATTTATTTAATTTATTTTTTGCTCACCTAAATTTCAACAAAGAAACTTGCATTTTCCAATTTCTGTATTCAGCACATCAGCTTGTAGTGTGGCTGAAAGCTACTATCAGCCCAATATGAAAAACCAATGGGAAATTTAACATAACTGTTTCTACAACCACTTTTAATACTAATGGTTGGATGAGGCCACTTTGGCAGGAGAACTCTAATCCAGATCTAGAAATTCATACATTTCTGTCAGCTCCCTGACTCTAAAATAACCATTTAATGTAGCCGAGACTAAATAAACTACAGTTTAACAATTTGTTTGGTTTGTGGCTAAGACCTTCCCATGTTTCTATTATTATTTAAAAAAAAAGACAACCAAGGCAGACAAATGGCTCTTTTTCAAGAGTTCTGGTTTAAAAAAAAAATCTCAGCTGGAGGGAGGCTGTGTCCTTTGGCTTGGAGGGTTAGAGCAGGCTTTTTGAACTGCAGACTGCCAAAAGAGCCAGCTGCAAAATCAGCCACATTGAGACAGAGTTAGGCTTCCCAGATACGGGGCAATTACACAAACCATCTGGGCAGATCTCTGAGACTCCAGGGCAACACTCATCTTACAAGGTTTAAACCACCTCATGTTTCAAGCTGTACGTAGGACTTGGTAGTAAGTAAAGCCTCCCTGATAGGTGGGGGTAGAGGCAGTTCAAATAAGGAGTTCTCTTCAAACACACATACACACACACACACACACACACACACACACACACACAGAGAGAGAGAGAGAGAGAGAGAGAGAGAACTACTTGATCTGAAATGAAATGAATGGAGCTAAGTGGGTCACTTATTTTCTCTAGGGATAAATTTCAGTTCTCTGAGCTAGATGTAGAGTCACTAAATGCTTCTAGATTCCAAGTAGGAAATTTATGGCAGTGGGTGACCCTGAATGGCACCTGAGGCAGTCAGTCATAGGATCAAAGGATATAATACAAGCTAGTGCTGAGAGATCATTTAGTCCATTCCTCCTTTCCCCCATCTCCGATTTTATAGCTGAGTCCCTGAGAAAGTAGGAGACTTGCCCAAGGTCACCTAGGTAAGATGTAGGGGTGTAGTTGGTGACAAATTGCTAGTCCTCCCTAATCAACTTTTTCATTTCTTTCTTTTCTTTTTTTCTCCTCCCGTTCTCATTTCTCACTTTCTTAGTCCCTTTCATTTCCACTCTACCTCTGTCCCCTCCCCCTGCCCCATGCCTTAGGCCTTTCAAAAATATCTACTCCATTTGGCACTGTCAAATGGTTCAACATCAGCAACTGATATGATTTTATCAGTGGAAATGACATTAAAGAAACATGACCATCTGCTTTGCTGCTGCATCCTAACGACCATGGGACCTTGCCATCTGACTTGAACTTGAAACTTTCCAAAATGTGTTGTCTCCCCCATTAGAATATTAGAATAAGGACTGTCTTTTCGATTTCTAACCCCAGTGCTTAGCCCTCATTCTTTCATTCGTTCTTCATTTAGTCAGTCAGTCTGGCACACAAAGATGTTACACCCAGAAGGTGAAAAGTCTCATTGAGACAAAGAGCTTCCCAGATCTGGAGCAATTACAATTTTTGCAGCAAAATCCTACGTATGGGGACAAGAACTAAATTAATAGTTACAAAATGTTCCTTTCTTTCCCCTTCCTGTTTTCTGCTCTTTATCTCCCCTTCCCTTGGTAATTGCCCATTCCTCCACCCCCATCCCTATTTGGTATAAAGTGTTTTCCAAACCTCAAAGATTCAAAGACATTTTATAAAGTATTAGAGTCACAGTAGTGTATTTGATTATTCATGCAAAGTAAGGACCTATTTGGGGAGGTGGAAAATTCTTCAACTCCTGTATTACCACCCAAAAAAGGTCCATAGGAAACCAGAGGCCCAAGGTGCCCTACCCCTGACGAAAGGGAGTAAAGAAGAATTTAGACTGCTACAGTTATCCCTAAGAGAGAGTATAGGAACCCTGCAGGCAGCCACCATGCTAGCTATCAGAAACATTGCCCAAGAACCCAAATACTGAGTCATCTGGATTATCCTTGCTTCAACAAATAGCTTAGCTCTTCTGTTGACACTTGCTACTAGGACATTGCTAATTCATATGGGGAAGAAATGATTCCACGATCTGACCTCTTGCTGGAGATCAGCTGAAGGTCAGCAACTTGCTGGAGAAGAAAAAAGATCTTTTATATTATGTGTCTTTTAAACCTTTTAAATGAAAGTATTACAGTGGATCATTTCACAACCAACACTACCAGTAACAGTAACTTAGTGGTTGTCCCTCGTATGTGAGATCTCCCTATGATGCTTCTGCTTGAGATGTTGGGCTTACAGAAACATGTGGTCTGGAGTTCAGTGATGTAGCACCGCAATGGTTTGGAAAGTATTTAATTAGCAACCAAGCTAGACTTGAGAAATCTTGAACTTAGAGGAAATATACTTGAATCTTCTGCTGCAAGAATCTTTAGTAATGTGATGGTGACTTTCCAGTGTGTGCAGGTGTTGTCTTATGGGAAGACATGGACAAGTGTTGCATAGGATGGGCAGGTGTGGATGGGTTTTGATCTGCTTTGTTGAAGGAGGTGCCCTGTGATGTGATCACAGATCTGTTGCATGAAGAGTTCGCTGCTTACTAAATTTGATACCTCTGGAGGCCTGAAGCATACTTTAAAACTAGAGGGAAATTAACTGCAGCATCTCACTTAAAGCTGTGAATTCAAATATAAAAGACATAGCTATAGTGATAACAATCATGGTAGAATGGCTTTCCTTGATTTCCCTCCTCCCTTAGGGAGTGCTCTCTCTGTCTCTGTCGTCCTCTCTGTCTTTGTCTCTGTCTCTTTTGTGTCTCTCTGTCTTTCTCCTTTTCTTATTTGCTACTGATGCACATGCCGTATTCTTCATTTCCTCTCTCCTCCTATAGAAGATAAGTTCATCAAAGGTCGGAGAGATTTACTTCTATCACAAGAACAACTCATTTTTCCTCAAATGAACTCTGCAAGGTGTATAGTACAGATATTGTCATCTCATTTTATAGAAACCGAGGTTCAAAGCTAAGTGACTTTCCCATGATCACATAGCTAGTAAGCATCTGAGGTGGGTTTGAACACAGGTACTCCGCTAGATGGTACACTGGATAGAGTGCCAGTACTGGAGACAAGAAAACCTGAGTTTAAATTTGGCATTAGATACTGACTATCTGTGTGATCTGTGTGAGACTGACTAGCTGTGTGATCCTGGGCAAGTCACTTAACCCTCTTTGTCTTGGTTTCCTCATCTGTAAAATGAGCTGGAGAAGGAAATGGCAAACTATTCCAGAATATCTTTGGCAAGAAAACCCCAAAGGGGGTCATGAAGCATCAGGCATGCCTGAAAAAATGACTGTATAATGACAATAAAGGAAAGAAGCTAGGTGTTCCAAACTCCAAGCTTAGCCATCTATCCATTAGGCTACACTGCTTTCTAACTAAATTGGCATTTAACCAAGTTGCAAACATAAAAAAAATGTTTGCTGAATTTTCCAACAGAGCATCTGCATCCTGCTTCTTGGAAGGAAGGGATTCATTTCGACACCAGTGGAGGTTGGTCAGAGTTGAACAGGAGTTGGCAAACCTCACACATATCCCACTCCAGGAGGGTTAGCTTGGCTGCTTGCCCAGAAAGTGTTTATAATTTTTGATGATCATTGGTGAGATGTGTTTCATTCAAACCCTTTTTTGAAAAAATGACTTAAGTGTCTCTAGGAATACATGTTTTTACAAAGCTGGCCCAGCTTGTTCCAATGAGCCAGAATCAATTAGTACAAATGGGAGCCTTCATCCTATCAAGAGAAGAGATTCACAAGGAGAATCAAACCACTTTAGGACTTTTTTATTTTTGAACTAAAGTACCTTTGAAAACAGTATTCTCTAGTCAATTTATCTCATGATCAGGCTTTAGAGAAATCAAGGAGTATTTAAAAGGAACAGTTTTATCTTGTACTTTAATTTCCTTGGTTTTTATGATAAATTGTGTTTATAAGTAAATTTTGAGTTTAGTTGGAAATTGTGTTCTCTTAACTAGTTATGGTAAAGGATATATGCAAGTAAGGAGGGCAGCGTTAGTGAAAGGCCATAATGACAGTAGATTCAGTGAATATTATCTGCAAGGTTTTCTTTGCTTTTACTTTCTGCCTATGCTGTTGAAATGGGCATTTTTGTTGGCTGTCCCCCATGTTTGGAATGCTCCCTCACCTCATTCCACCTCCTGGCTTCCTTCATGTCCCAATTAAATTCCATCTTCTACAAGGAGCCTTTCCCAATTCCTTTTAAATCTAGGTGCTTCTCTCTGTTGATTATTTTCTATTTTTCTAGTACATAACTTGCTGGTACACAGGTTTTTTTTTTCCAAATTGTTTTCTCCATTAGATCATGAACTTCTTGAGGTCAGGGACTATACTATCTTTCTTTGTATTCCCAGAGTACCTGGCACACAATTGACTAAAAACCACCATTTGTCTCAGTTTCCTCATCTTTTAAATGGACAAAAAGGATCTACCTCCCAGCATCCTCCCAGAAGGATAAAAATGAGTTAATATTTGTAAAGTGCTTTGTAAACCTTAAAGCAACATATACATGCAAGCTATTTTATTTTTATGATAATAGTGGTCATTTGATCAATCTGCTCCTTTATAGTCTCACTTGATTTTCTACTTACCATTTCATCTAGCATGGGGCAAACAATCCTTTGCCCCAAGGCAAAAACATTGGTTGGGTTGGAGACTCCAAACCCTGGAAGATCATATTTCCATACTTCCTCTCTCAAGGAGAATATCTTGTTCAAGGAACTAAAAGGAGGTGATATGCCCTAAGTCATACAGCTAGTAAGTGTCTGAGGCTGGGTTTGAACTCAGGTCTTTCTGACTCCACGCTCAATGGTTTATCCACTGCACCACCCTAATTGCCTTCTCTTATGAGAATTATAGTTGAGCCACAATTTATGTTTCCAAAATGTCCTGAGTAATTTGAAACTATCTCATTGGAAGTATAAAATTTAAGTATTTTTTTGGTCATGAGTGTCCATATGTACATGAAGCCTATAGAAACACTTCTGGTCTCTGGAAGCAAAGTGAGAGTGGGGCATGAAAAAGAAGGTGAGGGGTAAGTAAAAGGTGTGGAGAAAGAACCTACAGTTACCCTTGCTCATTTCCTCTCCTCTTGCATCTTATATAGGAAGTCTTTGTTCCTTTTTATTTTTTTAAAATTTTTTTATTTAATATTTTTAGTTTTCAGCACTGATTTTCACAAGAGTTTGAATTACAAATTTTCTCCCCATTTCTACCC
Source organism: Phalanger gymnotis (assembly GCA_028646595.1). Classification (NCBI taxonomy): domain Eukaryota; kingdom Metazoa; phylum Chordata; class Mammalia; order Diprotodontia; family Phalangeridae; genus Phalanger; species Phalanger gymnotis. The sequence goes on along the minus strand of CM053622.1, from coordinate 627,711,634 downwards.
TCCCCCCACTCCAAGATGGCATATATTCTTATTACCCCATTCCCCAGTCAGCCCTCCCTTCTGTCACCCCACTCTCCCCCATCCCCTTTTCCCTTACATTCTTGTAGGGCAGGATAGATTTCTATGCCCCATTGCCTGTACATCTTATTTCCTACTTGTATGCAAAGATTTATTTTTTGAACATCTGCTTTTAAAAATTTGAGTTCCAAATTCTCTCCCTTCTTTGCTCCCCACCCACCCTCCCTAAGAAGGCAAGCAATTCAACATAGGCCACATGTGTATCATTATGTAAAACCCTTCCACAATACTCATGTTGTGAAAGACTAACTATATTTTGCTCCCTCTTATCCTATCCCCCTTTATCCAATTTTCTCCCTTGACCCTGTCCCTTTTCAAAAGTGTTTGCTTTTGATTACCTTCTCCTCATCTGCCCTCCCTTCTATCGTCCCCCATTTTTTATCTCCTTCCTCCTTTCCCGTGGGGTAAGATGTCCAATTGAGTGTGTATGTTATTCCCTCCTCAGGTTGAATCTGATTAGAGCAAGATTCAC
>CM053622.1:627645460-627710584 GCA_028646595.1 Phalanger gymnotis | reverse complement strand
TATATATATATATATATATACATATGTTTGTATATATATACTATATATATATATACATATATATATATACACATATGTTTGTTTATTCCCTTCAGCTACCCTAATACTAAGGTCTCATGAATTACACACATCATCTTTCCATGTGGGAATGTAAACAAAACAGTTCAACTTTAGTAAGTCCCTTATGATTTCTCTTTCTTGTTCACCTTTTCATGTTTCTCTTGATTCTGTGTTTGAAAGCCAAATTTTCTATTCAGCTCTTGTCTTTTCACTAAGAAAACTTGAAAATCCTCTATTTTATTGAAATTCCATATTTTGCCTTGGAGTATGATACTCAGTTTTGCTGGGTAGGTGATTCTTGGTTTTTATCCTAGCTCTATTGACCTCCAGAATATCATATTCCAAGCCCTCTGATACCTTAATGTGGAAGTTGTTAGATCTTGTGTTATCCTGATTGTGTTTCCACTACACTCAAATTGTTTCTTTCTGGCTGCTTGCAGTATTTTCTCCTTGACCTGGGAGTTCTGGAATTTGGCAACAATATTCCTAGGAGTTTTCTTTTTGCAATCCTTTTCAGGAGGCAATCGGTGGATTCTTTCAATTTCTATTTTACCCTCTGGCTCTAGAATATCAGGGCAGTTCTCCTTGATAATTTCTTGAAAGATGATATCTAGGCTCTTTTTTTGATCATGGTTTTCAGGTAGTCAAATAATTTTTAAATTATCTCTCCTGGATCTATTTTCCAGGTCATTGGTTTTTCTAATGAGATAGTTCACATTGTCTTCCATTTTTTCATTCTTTTGGTTCTATTTTATAATATCTTGATTTCTCATAAAATCACTAGCTTCCATTTGCTCCAATCTAATTTTTAAGGTATTATTTTCTTCAATGGTCTTTTGGACCTCCTTTTCCATTTAGGTAATTCTGCCTTTCAAGGCATTCTTCTCCTCATTGGCTTTTTGGAGTTCTTTTGCCATTTGAGTTAGTTTGTTTTTTAAGATGTTATTTTCTTCAATTTGGGGGGGGGGTCTCCTTTAGCCCGTTATTGATTTGTTTTTCATGGTTTTCTCACATTTCTCTCTTTTCTCTTGTCTCTTGCCTCGCATTTCTCTTCCCAATTCTTTCTCTATTTCTCTAACTTGCTTTTCCGAATCCTTTTTGGGCTGTTCCATGGCCTGAGACCAGTTCATGTTTTTCTTGGAGGCTTTTGATGTAGGCTTTTTGACTTTGTTGACTTCTTCTGGCTGTGTGTTTTGATCTTCTTTGTCACCAAAGAAAGATCCCAAAGTCTGAGTCCGAATCTGAGTCCATTTTCACTGCCTGGCCATGTTACCAGCCAACTACTTGACCCTTGAGTTTTTCATCAGGGTATGACTGCTTGTAAAGTATAGAGTACTTTGTCCCAAGCTTGAGGGGCTGCACTGCTGTTTTCAGAGCTATTTCTACACAGCAGGCTCTGCCACACCAGCTCTCCTCTTCCCCCAAGATCCGCCAGCCTGGACCGCAACTCAGATCTGAGCAGGTTCTGCACTCCCACTCAGATCCTCCACTTAATTCCTCCCACCAGGTGGGCCTGGGGCCAGAAGCAACTGCAGCTGTAGTTCTTTAGCTGCACCACCTCCACTACCCCAGGGCGGTGGCCAAACCACAAACTCCTTTCACTCTGTCTCCACAGTTTTTTCCTACTAACCTTCTCCGTTGTCTTTGGTGTTTGTGGGTTGAGAAGTCTGGTAACTGCAACAGTTCACTGATTCAGGGCACTAGGGACTGTTCTACCTGGCTCCTGGTCTGGTTGGTCCGTGCGCAGCCCACCCTGGGCTGTGCTCCACTCTGCTCCCAGCTCTGTGCGATAGACCTTACCCAGCAACCATCCAGGTTGTCCTGGGCTGGAGCCCTGCTTCCCTCTGCCATTTTATGGGTTCTGTAGTTCTAGAATTTGTTCAGAGACACTTTTTATAGGTGTTTGGAGGGTCCTGGGGGAAAGCCTTAAGCAAGTCCCTGCTTTCCAGCCGCCATCTTGGCTCCACCCCCTCTTGTTTCTTTTCAAAAATGATACTCAAGAGGGATGCTCTGATCAGCCCGATCACTATACCCTAAGAAGCCTGACCCCAAAGTAGACAAGAAGCATCTGGATTACATCTCTACTGAAAATATTTTTCCTTCATTTCCCACCAGTTAGGGATTGATTTGTATTAATAAGTTTCTCATTCAAACACTGTACACAGTAACAGTAACACTGTGCAATGACCAACTTTGATATACTTAGCTCTTCTCAGAAATGCAATGATCTAAGACAATTCCAAAAGACTCGTGATGGAAAATGTTATCCACATCCAGAGAAAGAACTATTGAATCTGGATCTGAATGCAGATGGAAGCATACTATTCTCTCTCTTTTTGTTTGTTTGTTTTTCTTTTCTCTTGTTTTTTCCCTTTTGTCCTGACTCTTCTTTTGACTAATGTGGAAATATGTTTAATATAATTGTACATGCATAGTCTACATCAGATTGCATTCTGTCTTGGGGAGGAGATAGAAGAAGACAGGGAAAACTTAGAACTCAAAATCTCATAAAAGTGAATGTTGAAAACAAAAAAATTAATTAATTAAAAAATAAGCTTCTCATTCAAAATACAAATACCCTCCAGAAGCGTTTAATTTTTTGATTATAGGGAAACCACTAAGTTTATTGAATAGGAAAAGGAGAGAAGGTATGACATGATCAGACCTTCACTTTAGGATGATCAATTTGGAAGTTGAACAAAGGATGGTCTGGAGTAGGCCAAATTTGAAGCATGGAGGCCAAATAGAGGCTACTGTAATGGTCCAGGTATGAAGTAATGAAGGCCTACATCAGAGTGGTGACAGACAGAAGAGGGAGGAGGACATATGTGACAGGTGCTGTGAGGGTTGAATTAACAGGACTTGGCAATAGATCAGATATATGAAGAGTGAAGAGCTGAGGATGACACCTGTGTTGTGAACCATGTCTGAGTGACTAGAAGACTGGTGGTATCCTCGACAGTCATAAGGAAGTTGAGAAGATGGGTGGTTTTGTGGGCAAAGATATGAATTCAGTTTTAGACATGTTGACTTTAAGATATCTAAAGAACACCCAGTTTTATATGACCAATAGGTAGTTGGAGAATGGAGGTCAAGGAGGGTTATGGCTGGATGAAGGATCCGAGATTGTCTGAATTGGATCCATGGAAACTAATGAGATCAAACAAGATCACCGATGAGATTGTATAGAAGGAAAGGAGAAGAGGCCCAGGATAGAGCCTTGGGGGACACTCAACATTTATGAGGCATGACTTGGATAAAGATCCAGCCAAGGAGTGGTTAGACAGGTAAGAAGAGAATCAGGATAGAGTAGTATCACAGAAACCCAGAGAGAAGAAAGTATTAGGGAGAAGAAGGCAATGGACACTGTCCATCTTGGAAAGGCCATTAGATTTTGCAATTAAGAGATCGTTGATGACTTTGGAAAGAACAGTTTCAGTTACACATTGTGATTGAAAGTCAGGCAACAGAAAGTTTAAAGGACAGTGAAAGGAGAGAAAGGAGGCACTTATTGTAGACAGTCTTCTTGACTGTCAACAAACGTTTTTCTCTCTTCCTGCCTCCTCTACAACTTTTTCTAAGAAGATGATCTCCTAATGGGAAAATTGAAATTGTCTGTCAGAAGCTACCTCATATTCACTCCTACTTACTTCTCCACATCTTCATCAAAGCCTTAACTAGGAATTATGATTCATATACTTCATGTATAATTGAGGTAAGCCAGTGACAGACATCATGAAACTTGAGGAGATTAAGAAGTTAGGAGGACAAGATGTTCAAAAGGAACACAATTGGGGGAGAAGGAAGATTGGGGGTCCATCTGGACATCTGTAGCCACATAGCATAGCAGTGACTAAGTCACTTATTGATGAGGTAGAAGAGGGTTCCAAAGGTCTGTGGATGATGGATATAAGGATATGGACAGGATGGAGTAAACATTAAAATTCCTTGGTAGCGATGACAGAAAGAGAGAGTGAAAGTTGCAATGGGAAAAAAAGGAATATGTTAATTTCTCCTGGACCCATGTGTCATGGAATGAGAGAGGGAACATCAAGGTTTGGAGAGAATGCCAAAAGACGTGGTGTCTCTAGGAGGAGTTTGATGAACATAAACAATGGTGACAAGAAGAAGTCTAGGGTGAAGGGGAGTTAGCAACAAAATGTTGGGTTGTAATGGGGGGAAGGAGGAATGAATTCATAATGCTGGTACGTGGGTCAGAACTCTCAGTTATTCCATGATAGTTTCAGTGCTGATCTTAACCTATTTTTTTCTCCTTTGTGCCAGGATCGGACGGTGAGGTGACCATCCATTCCTGTCTCCCTCAAGAGTTTGCACCATTGATCATTGCTCCCTCTCCCTCTCGCTTTTTCTTTCCCTCTCCCTCTGTCCCTTCTCCCTCTCTCTTCCCCCTCTCTCTCTTTTTCCCTCCCTCCCCCCCTTCTCATATGCATTTTTAATCTCTATCTACTGGACTGGCTCCTTTCCTGCTACATGCTCAGCTCTCTAGCATTAAAATCTCTCCCCTTCAGCCTGCCAACCTCTTAAGCTATCACGCTATATTCCTCCTCCTTTTTCATTGCTCAGCTCCTAGAAAGAGTAGTCTGTACTCACTACAGGTACTTTTTCTATCTATTCATATCTCAACCCTGTGCACCAACTGAATTGAAACTGCTCTCTCAAAGATCACCAGTGATGTATCATCAACTCTGATGACTTTTTCCCAGTTCTCATTCTCCTAGGCTTCTCTGTAGCTTTTTGATACATTCTCCACCCTTGTCTTTCATGATACCGATGTCCCTCCTAGTCATTCCCTCACTTATCTGGCCACTTTTTTTTCTCTCTCTACTGATTTCTCTCTGTTCTTCTGCTAAGTGGGAGTGTCCCTCAAATTTGCCCATGCTTTCCTCCTCTCAAAACACTTTCTATCTCAGCCAGATTATCCACTCCTAATTCCTCCTTAATCACTTCTGTGCAGATGAATGAATGAATGAATGAATGAATGAATGAATCTACAAGCAATTATTCCACACCTACTTAAACGTGCCATGCAGTATACTAGGTATTGGGTATACAAAAACAAAAATGAAGCAGTTTCTGTTCTCTAAAAGCTTACACGTACACTCCTAAATCTATGTATCCAACCTTCAGTTCTCTATTACATCTTCTTGTCAAACACCTGCATCTGTTTATGCTGTAGGGATCTTAATATATCCTAAACTAAGCCCATCACTTTCTCTCTGAAACCTGCAAAGACCCTTTGCAACTTCCCTATTTCTATTGACAGCACCATTTGAATCTTCTCTCCCCTAGGTAATTCTACCTGCATAGTATCTCTAACATGTGCCCTTTCCTCTTCATTCATATTGCAACCACCCTATTTCTCACCTTTGTCACCTCTTTCCTAGACTACTGTCATTGTCTCCTAACTGGTCTCCCTGTTCCCCACTTCTTTTCTCTCCAATCCATCATTCTCACAGTTGCCCAGTTAATCTTCATGATACACAAGTCTGAATGAATCACTTCCCTGCTCACAGACCATCGGCGACTCTTCCTTTTCTGGTCTGTTAGTTAGACAGCTACGTGCCACAGTAGACAGAAGACTACACCTGGGGTCAATATAGACCTGAGTTCAAAACCTGCTGCAAATACTTATTAGCAGTAACATGAACCCTAGAAAAATCACTTAGCCTCTGTCTCATCTGTGAAATGAAGATAATAATATTACTTACCCCTCAGGGTTGTTATAAGGATAAAATGTGATAATTCTAAAGTGCTTTGCAAACCGTATATGTATATATATGTGTATATATACATATATATATATAGTCTATATAAATATTAGCTGTTGTTATTATGTCTTGAAAGTGTGCATTAGGCAACACTGGTGTAGACCAGCTATAGGGAGGAAAACAGTTTGATGATCCAGACTGGAAGTACTAGAATTTGCTTAGGTCTTTCTGGGTCTCTCAAGAGACCTAAATAATTGTGAGCATTGCCTTCATGATGCTTGATCATCCCAGCACTTTTTGGTGCAGCTTTCTTTCATTCTCAAGCTATGCTTGTCTTAGATTTGTGGTAAATTGTGAGCGTGACCTTATCATCCAGCTCCTTTAAAAACATCATAGTGCTACTTAGAAGTTGAATTGTGGGAACTGGCAGGAGAGCTAGAAATGAAAGCCAAACTCACATAGCACTTAGCGGGAGATGCTTTAGATAAATCAAGGACTTAGTGGAGTTAGAATACACGTTGGCCAAAAAAGAAAAAAAAAAACAAAAAGAAAGAAAAAGCAGAAACATTAATATCTGCAGCTGTTATGATGTTTAAATCCTGTTATTATGAGGGAGGAATTCACTGGAGCACTGTACTTTTACTCCTTAAGGGAATCTGTTACACCAAAGCTAGCAATTATGGAAAGGATAGAGGAAAGAGATTTCATTCATATATACACATATATGTATGTATGTATATATATATATATATACACACACATATATAGTATATATACACACACATATATAGAATCAGTTAGATTTTTGTTTTGTGTACATTCCTCTGTTCTGCTTATAGAAGGCTTCTTAGGAGACCACACCTCTTTTGGAAATAGAAACATAATCCAGAGAGTTGCATGTCATGAGCTGCTATATTATTAAACACTATATTCATCTTTAAAAAAAGAATTGTGGAGCATCACAAATAATTACTGAATAAATTGCTCATTCCTCTCCCCCATACCTCCTTCCTTTCAACACCTCTGGTAATCATTCAGACAAAAACTGTTTTGAAAATTCAGCGGTCTAGGACTAATTCACTGAGAGGGAGCCCCATTTATCTGGTGTATGTATATACATCTATATATTTTGATACATAGTTGTATATGTGTGTTTATGTATAAGTATATACATATGTACACAAGTATAGCTCTCTATAAATATATGTATATGTGTGCATGTATGCCTGTGTACATATATAGATATATACCAATATTTATATTATGATATAGTATGTAACGTAATACATTATATATGTAGATAGATGTGTTATACACTTATCCATCCCACATCACAGGGTTTAGGAGTGTGGTGCCCCCATGATCTGGAAAATCCATGTAAAATTTTTTGGACCTCTCTTTGTACCAGAGAAATCTGAATTTTTTCTTTTTCTTTTATGGGGTGTTTACAGTACCTTATTGTAAAATTTTTGTTAAGTATTTGGTCATAGGCTCTGTGTTGTCTGCTAGCCTTTGAGTGTCATCTGTGGCTTCTGCAAAACTCCCCGAAAATTCCTATTTTTTAATTTATTAATATTAATTTATTATATCGATATGTTATATGGATATAGAAATTATTAGTCAAAAAGAATAAGTATAAATGAAGTTGACAAGTCCCTCTCCTCCCTGTCCCCCCCCTCCCAAAAAACCTCATACATATTCACAGAGAAACTGATTACCCTGTCCACTTACCATGGTACTGCCTACTAGTCAGGCAATGGTTTTTCAAAGCACTTCGTGTGTGGGGCTGCCTGCCTTGTTTAGTGGAACCCAGTACCATATGTGGCTCAGAAGGGTGAGTGTAGAGCCTGTTAAGGAAGGTTTTGGAGAAAAGTTTAGGTTTGATGAGCTCCATGAAAATAGCAAGGTCAACTATATTCACCAACATGGGAGTCATAAGGCAATATCAGGCTTTTATTCCAATATTAAAGTTTTATTGCATAGAATAGGTATGTAAGAATTAAATGTGGAAATATTTTGATGTAGGGATACATTCAATTAAATGTCATGAAGATGAGTCTTCCTGATTCCAGGCCTGGAGCTCTATCCACTGTGTGGTGTGGTGGAAAGAGCACTGGATTTGGAGTCAGAGGACTTGAGTTCAAATGCTGATTCTCTCACTTATCTGTGTCACCTTGGGCAAGTCACTTCATTTCTTTAGGCAACAATTTCTTCATCTATAACATGAAGTGGTTGGACTAGATGGTCTATTTATTAACCCCCTTTTAATGCTAAATCCTGTGATCTTAAAGTAATGGTGGCTGATAACTGCAGGAAAAGAGAGCCTGAAGAATTTCTAGCTTTGACAAAAGTAAATGATATCTACATATAGGTAGATTAAAATCAATAATTTTTCAGTCATCCAGTCAATCAACAAGCATGCTAATGCCTACTATGATCCGAGTATCACGCTAGTGCTTGTAAGAAAATAATCAACCAATCAATAGGCATTGATTACATGCCTACTGTGTACAAGTCACTAAACACTAGGTGTCTTTTGTAATAGAATCATAGGCATTGTTTTAAGGAGCTTGATATCACATCTTGTTTCTTTTAATTCAAGTCCTGCATCATAGTGTTGTATATTTACATTGCCGGAAGGGTCTTTAGAGGCTATCTAGTCCTACTTCACCTTTTCACAGCTAAGGAAACTTAGACATCGAAAAGTTAAATGACTTTCCCAAGGTCACAGCTTGTCAGTGGCAAAAAGCAGGATTCAACCTGAAACTCTCTGACTCCAAATCTAGCATTCTTTCCTTTGTGCCATGCTGCCTTCTTATGAACAAGAATGAATGAATTTTGAAAGAGCTCAGGCACTAATCCATGAAATTCTTCTCTCTGTCTCTGTCTCTCTGTCTCTCTGTCTCTCTCTCTCTCTCTCTCTCTCTCTCTCTCTCTTTCTCTCTCCCTCTTTCTCTCTTCCCTCTCTTCTCTCTCTTCTCTCTCTCCTTTTCTCTCTTCCTTTCTCTTTCTCCTGTCTCACTCCTCTCTCTCATATATATGTATATATACATATACACACATATAAAACACATAAACATATATATATATAATAGTTGTTATGGCTAAAACAATTATTTGATTCTTTGTCAACAGAGTTATTATGAGTAGCAGAGATAGGACTTTGAATCTGAGCCAACTGCTACTAAATAATACTTCTACACTTGGCTACTTGGGTCAGAGGAATTGAAATTCCAACTCAAAAAGATAGTATTTTTTTTTCAAGAGAGTCTTTTTTGTTTTTGCAAATCTGAACTGGTTCTTCTCTCAGTGTTTCTCACTCCCTGCGGTTAAAATACATTTACTAAAACAGTGCTCTCCTGTTCTAAAAGAGTTATATGCCTAACAAAATGTGCTTAAGTTGCTTCCTGGTGGTGACTTAGGTGCCTGGGGAAAATAGAGTTCTCTGAGTGCATGAAAAACTAAAGGAACTTCTACAAATTACTAAGGTTTCTCTACTGCCAGTTTTAGGCTCCATTGGTTTTCCTTCAGAGCATCAAGGTGGTTATGATCAGTAGCAGCTAAAGGCAAGCATATGATAATGATTCATAGCACAGCAGGTGTTAGTACTTAGTCCCCTGCACATCTGCAATAGCTCTAGGCCAAGAGAAATGTTCGGCCAAATCCAGAACTGGGAATCCCCAAGCATTTGTAAAGAAGCGATCAAGGGCAACATATTCACTAGACAACTGCTCCTCAGTATGAATAACCAGCAGCTGTAAATGATAACAAAACAAAGAAAATATAATCTAGACAATGCTAAACAGTCTGTTGACCTGGGACTATGTCATTGTTCTTTTTGCTTCTTTTGTTTGCCAACTTTGCCTGTTGCTAAAATAAAGATTCCTTTTCTTTAGTCCAGCTTCAGCTGCTAGGGTGAACTAATGACTTCAGGATGAAAGACAGATCCCATCTGCAGGAGGGTTTACTTTGTAGATAATGAACATGTAACTTGAGTAATGGTCATCTCGCGTGCTTGCCTCATATTTAGAAATAATATTACTAATTGAAGGAAATAAAAGAAAACGGATATTTGTGGAACAGGCAATTTCTGTTCTAGAAGTGTGGCATTTAGAAAACAAGACCAAGTCTTGAAACTCTATGGCTAGTTTAAAGAGTAAATGGAAGAAAATAATAGCTGGAAGGCTTCTTAAAGTTCGTCTAGTCCGACCTCCTAATTCTACAGATGGAGAAATTGAAGTTCCAAGAAGAGTGAATTATCTTCCAGCCCAATCCAATATAATTCAATTCAATGGAAAAAGCATTCAAATCCAGCCTCAGACACTAATTTACTAGCTGTGGGACCCTGGGCAAGTTACTCAATCCCCATTGCCTTAAAAAAAAAAAAGGCACCGTATTTGGAATCAGAAGACTTGGATCTGGATCTGCCTCTGCTACTTATAGCCTGTGTGACCTCAAGCAAGTTACCTGAGCCCTCAGGGATTCAGTTTGCTTTAGTTCGATGGACAAAATGTTGGCTCTGAAATCAAAGGACAAATCTAACTTTAGAAAATAACTTACAATTCAACCACTCTGGCCTCAGCTGGAAGCTGCATTTGCAGAAGAAAGAGTGCTAAGTTGGGAATTAAAGAACCTGGGTTGGAACTGCAGCTCTGACACTTAGTCACTGTGTGATCTTGGGCAAGTCATTTTATTTTGGGGCTGGGGGTGGGGCTGGGGCTGGGGCTCAGTTTCTTTCTCTGTGAAATGAATAAGTTGAGCTAAATCTGTGATCCTGTGAAATCTATGATACCTTGAATTAAAATATTCATTGTTTGATATGCTGTGGGAAGGATACAAAGACAAATAAAAACACATACATAAGGCAGAGAATTATAGTTGTCAGGACTAAAAGGGAACTTATTGCTCATCTAGTCTAATCTAACTCATAGAGATCATCTCAACAACATCCACATAAAAGTTCATCTATTCTTTGCTTGAAGACCTTGAGTGTGAGGGTACCCTTCTACCTTTGGAGGCAGCCCATTTTTTGTTTGCATAGGTTACTGTTTTCAAATGGGAAACAAAAGATATTTGTCCATACTGGGTGGGGGTGGGGGTGCTGCAGTGGAACAGCGAGCACTGAATGTGGACTTCTCCAGAACCAGAGTTAGCAAGGCATGTTAATAAATATTTTTCAGAATAGAAAATAATCTAAAAAACAAGCCTTGACCTCAAGAGGTTAGGAAGCAAGGGGCAGAGAAGACAATACCAGAGCGAGGTAGGATGTGATCAGAGTCATCAAAGCAAAGTGCTATTGGAGTTTGAAGGAAGGAGAGCTCCCATTTGGTTGGTGGGATCGGGATAGGATCTATGGAAGAGGCAGCCTTGCGGTGGGCTTTGCATGATTGTATAGACAAGGGATAAGTGAAAACTTATTAAAATGGGTTTTATAGATAACAGGCTTCACTTTACATTGCTGAAAACTCTACAATTCTCATCAAGGCAAAAGTAGATGACAGAGAAAAATAATAACCCACACTTTCACAAGTTTAATCTCTTATGGAAAATTGTTGCTCGTATCTCTGTGTCACAGACCTTTTAACCATAATTCAGGCATACGATGGAAAAATAGATGATCATACTAGCCTTGTTTTTTCTTTCATTACACTAAAACTTGCATTATTCTGTTGATAATAGCGCCCTAAGGAAAATCTATCTAAACAATATCAATTTGAAGGGGCTAAAGAAACAATGATAAATAAGCCATCAATTCATTTTCATTTTAATACATCTTCTTTATTAGGTTATGGAATCTAGCCACACTTTCAAAGGATCAATAAAAAAATATATAAATAACTATTTTATTAGTTACATAGGAAGTTGTATATGACAAAAAGGCTATGATTAAATACAATACAATGAATGTAAGATTGTTGTTTCAAATAGAGTAGCACTGGTTACATTCACTAATGCTTGAACTATTATAACAATAAGATGCCAAGTCAGGCCACCTCATTTTCCAATAATAGTTCCCTCCAAAGTAATTGCAAAGAGTGTATCTGAATATTTTTGTGTTTACCATTAAACACAAAACACTTTCCCCTATCACAGAGCCCCCACCCACCCACCCATGTGCAAGTTGCTTAACCTATCTGAATCTCAGTTTACTAATCTGTAAAGTGGGGTAATAATATTTATACTACCGACCACACAGGCTTCTTGTGCACAATTCTTTGTAAACAGTAAAACACTTTAGAAAAGTGAGCTATGGGCTTACAGACCAGTGGTATACTTATGTATCTCTTTACCCTCACCCTTTGAAAAGCATTCTTTCATTTTCTGAGCTGGCCCAGACTGCTCCCCCAAGAATCTTGGGGCTGATAATGGTGTTGATGGTCTCCAGAGGAAAAATCTCTCCTCAAAGGAAAGAATTATTACAAGGCAAGACAGGACTTGTAGGTGTCCATGATCTATTCATACGTTGCCTAAAAATGTTATATTTTCACATTTTGATATTATCTGTTTCTTTGAGATCATGAATACCAAGTCTTCCTAATAAATTACTTTTTAAATTTGACACTCAATTATCTTCCAAGATAAACATTCACTATAGATTCAGTTTATGATAGAAGAGATCTGGTTTTCCTGGAGATCTGACCATTCATTCTTGCTCTTTCTTTTCTTAGTTAATGGGGTTAGACTCATCACCTCCATTTTCCAGCATCTACACACTTTTACTGACTTTATAATATGATTAAAGGATTGTACCACCTCTGCAGGAGTTCAAATCATACCAGAATTCTTTATTTTCTTTAATTTGTCTCCATCGACTATGTTCTTCTTATATCATCTTTCTTCCCTTCATCCTGCTCTTGACGGCTCAGCAGATTTATGGCCATTTCTCTTTCTTCAACGGCTCTTGGCATATTGTGACAAGTCAGGACCAGAATATTCTTTGGAGAATTTTTGAAAACTTCAACTACAATTGGCATTTGCTATTTTTCAAGACATTTACTCATAGATGTACTGCTCAAAAGATTAAGCAAGATATCTTACTTGCCCAGTGGGTTTACAAAGGAAGAAAAATTGACAGATTACATACCAAAACATAGGAAGAGGATGAACAATTCAAAGTGCAGAGCCATAGACAGTCAGAATAATATTCTCTTCATATATAAAGATGTATTGCTTAAATATGTAGTCAGGCTCTTTATATTTTAGCGTTTTTCTAGTTTTTTTTTCTAATCTAAAATTATATTTGAAAGTAAAATAACAGTGCCCTCCAGTTTTAATACTTTATATTTTTTCAAATACATTTACCTACTCAATCTTCGCAATAATCCTGTGCAATAGTCATGGCAGGTATTTTTTATCCCTATTTAACAGATGAGAAAACTGAGATGCATGAAGGCAATTTTAAAGATCATACAGTTTAATTTGTGGCAGAGCAAGAACAATCCCGTGTTCAGAGACTGGGCTTATTCACTAGCCAGTACCAAAGAAGATATCATAGGAACAAAGACATCTGTTGACACTGCAGAGCTGAAAGCTCTCCTTGAATTCTGTTAGACATCCTGCTGTATGATGCTATGTCAAATGACCAATAACAGATGGCGTTTCCTTGGGCAGGGCAGAGGGGCAGATTAGTGATGTATCAATATAACATCAAATTCTAGAACAAACTGAAAATTATTAAACTGTGTGTTTCCAACTTTCAATACCACTTAAGACCCGGAGCCACAACAAGCATTGTGCATTGCATGTTGAACATAAATATCACCAAGTTCTAATGAATATTGGTCAATCATTGAAATAAACATTTAATCAATAAAGGCCTATTACACACTCAGCACTGTGTTAGCATCCATGAGGAATGTATAAGATGTATTAGATATGGTCCCTGCCTTTTATACCCTTGTAACTGAGTTAGTAAAATAATACTGAGAGGAATGGAACAATAAAAGAACAACAGAAGGCCATATGTAGTTAAGTGCTAAATTGTGTGATGCGTAATCAATAAGAAGTTTAGAGGATCAAGGCTGGAATAATTAGGGAACTTGGTCATTGGACTAAGGTCACACATTGAAAGTATCAATAATTTTTATAAGCAAGGAACAATGGTGTTCTTATTATCGTTCCCACCCATCCCACTTTTTACTCTCTAACGTTGTAGCTGCAGACATGGAAGTGGGGCATGAAGACATGGGAGTGGTCATTTCAAAATTTGTTGTTCATTTTGCATATTTTGTCTATGGCCATAATTTTTTTAAAAATCTATTGACCAGTGCTCTAGTTATGATATTTGTGTACATAGACTGGCCTTCGGAAAACAAACACCTTTCCAGTTTGGTGGAATCTGCCAGAATTTTCATTTTGCTAGTATAATCTTAGAGAACCCAGAGTAGAAACTGGCTCAAATGTATAAGAATAACAGCCATTCTTTGACAGATTGCAGAGGACGTACACAAGAAGTCCTCAAAAGAAGAAATCCAAATGATCAACAGCCATATGAAAAAAGTTCTAAATAACTAATAATTAGAGAAATGCAAATTAATGCAACTTGAAATTCTACCTTGTACTTATCAGATTGGCAAAGATAACAATAAAGAAAAATGACAATTGTTGGAGGAGCTGGAGGAAGATAAACATTGGTGCACTGTTGATAGAGCTGTGAAATGGTCCAAACATTCTAGAAAAACTTTGGAACTCTGCCCACAGTCACTAAACTGTACATGCCCAGCAAAACCACTACCAAACTTATTTATTCAAAAGGATAAAAGAGAGAAAAGGTCCACTTGTACCAACATGTTTCTTTGTTTTTAGCAAAGATGGTATATGAATGTAATGGAATACTACTGTGCCATAAGAAATACTAAAAATGACAATCTCAGAAGAACTATGGGAAGGGAAGAAAGTAAAATACAGGAAGAAAGATAAGATGCAGTTCCTTGGTCAGAAATAAAGTGCAGAGATGGATAGCTCCAAGGCCAATGCACGTGGGTTAACAGGAGTCCCTTCCTTGTAAGTAGACAAAGACAGCTGAGAATCAAGTGTAGAAATTAATTTTGAGAGTGGTTGAGCTACAGGGTGAACTGTATCAGCATCCTCAAAAAGTGCACAGGGCAGAGTAATCTCTGCTGGAAAGCTGGAGCCAAATTCAGAGATAACATCCTTCCCCATTTCCTTTATCTAGGAGGATTAAGGGAAGAGGGGAGAAAGTTTTAAGACCTGGCTTGAATCCAAGAAGGTTAGCAAATGAATACATTTCCAAGGTTAAATCTTTCCATATCTATGAGTGTGAATAGGTGTTGAACCCATGTAAAGTTTTTCATTGGTTCATTCTTCTGCTTATACATTCTCTGTCTCTCTCTCTCTATTCCTATCTCTGTCCCTCTGTGTCTGTCTCTGTCCCCTCCACACACACACACACATGCACACATGGACTCACACATACACACTCCAAGATAAAAAGCCCTGTTAGAGATCATTTATCCTCTGACTCTCTGTGAGTCTGTGGCAATGAGTCCAGAGGAAAAAGGAGAGTTTCCATGATAGAGTGCTGCCAAACCCATATGATTAACTTTAGAGTTAGAACTTTTGAATTCAACATGAAATTTATGAGACCTCTTCTCAGACATGACTTCAAAGCTGACCTGCTTGAGAAGAGCAGCTTCGGTATAAGCTTACTTGTCAGGAAATCTCCCTCTAGGGAACCAAGATGCTCAAAAGTCATACCTCAGAGAGAATTCCCTCTACAATGTACTGACAAGTGGTCGTTCAGCCACTTTTGCTTCAGTCTTCCAGTGAGGGAGGGCTTGTCATCTTCAAAGGCAGCCTATTTCACTTTGGAATAACTCTATAGGTTGAGATATGTATTCTTACAGAAAGCCTAAATTTTCCCCTTTTCAGTTTCTACTCATTGCTCCTATATCCTCTGTGGACAAGCAGAACCAATCTTATTCCTTTCCCACATGACAGTCCTTGAAATGCTTGAAAATAGCTATTACATTCCCTCAAAGTCTTTACTTTTTGTAAACATTCTAAGTTCCTACATCTGATCTTTTTACTTGGTTCTAAGATTTTCTCATCATCCAGGTGCCATCTTATCAACATGCTGTAGAAAGTCAATGGGTTTTTTTCAATCGGGTCAAGCATTTATTAAATGCCCACTATGTGCCAGGCCCAGTGCTAAGTTGGCTATACATTGAAAGACAGAAAAACCCCAAAAACCCAGTCCTTGCACTTGTCTAATCAATAAATTTTTATTAAGTGTCTACCTCATTCCAAGGCACTGAATAAGGCACTCAGTTACAAAGACACAGACAAAAAGGGTTACGAAACCAAAAATAGAATAGCACTTTCCCTCAAGGAGATTATATTCTATTGGGGGAGATTAACATGTACTCATAATTACACACAAAATCTTGACGACACAAATACAAGCAATTTTTGTTGCTGTACATTGAGGAGGCACCAGAAGCTGGAGGTAGCAGGAAAGGCTTAAATAGAAAGTGGTATTTGAGCTGAATTTTGAAAGAAATGAAGGATTCTGAGAGGTAGAAGTAAAGATGGAATGAATTCTAGGCATCAAGAACAAGCAGTACAAAGACATAGGACAGAAGAGGAAGGGTGGTATGTGAGAACAAAAGAAAGTCTGGCTGGAATGTAGAGAACGAAAAGGAGAGGAATGTATAATAAGGTTGAAAAGATAGATCAGGGTCAAATTATGAAGGATTTTAAGAGCAAAACACAAAAGTTTACATTTGTCTCTAAAGACAATGGAGAACCATTGAAATTTAGTAAGTGTGTGTAGGGGTAATTAGGAGTTGGAGATAGGTCACATGGTCAGATTTGCATTTTAGGAAAATTACTTTTTTAGTTGTGTGGAGGATGGAAAGGAGTGGGGAGACACTTGAGGCAAGGAGACCAATTAGAAGACTATTGCAATAGCCAAGATGAGTGGCGATGAGGTTCTGAACTAGAATGCTGGTAGTAAAACCAGAGAGAAGGGGACAGAAATGAGAGATGTGGTGGAGGAAGAAACGATGAGATTTGTCAACTGATTGGCTATGTGGGGCGAGGGAGAGGCTTTAGAATGTATTACTCAAAACAGAACAACACACCATAGATTGTGGTTGACCAAGGCAGTACACAGAAGGACTATCAATTTCCCCTAGGTGTATACCATCTTTCTATTTAATATGGCCTAAAATTGCATTGGGCTTCTTAGTGGCTTTGTCACACGGTTGATTCATGTTAAACTTATAATCCATTAACATCAATAGTTGTCCAGCCATGACTTTCTCATCTGAGAAAAATTTTTTTAAGCAAAAAAATATTTTTTTTAGCACATATAAACTCACACAAGGGAAGGTTAAAGGAAACACCTCAAGGAGAATGCAAGAGTCACAAGGCAAAGACACAAGCAGAGCCATAATGGCTCTTGGGTTCAACGGTCTTTGAGCCACAGCAGGAGGAGGAAGGGTGTTCAGTGATGTTTCATCTTGAAGCTTCTCCTCAGCTATGATGCTCTGAACCTCTTAATCAGTGTAGCAGCCCAGCCTCCTACCTTGGGTCTGGAAGTTGACACCTGTAAAACTCAATTAATGGACTAATATCATACCTATTCCAGGATAGCACATCACCAAGGGACCTCAACCATCAGAGCAGCCTCATCTTATTCTTGTGCGATTAATTTTTTGCATCCAAGTTTGAGACTTTACAATTAGTCCTATTAAATTTCATCTAAGTCTGCACTGATTGTCTCTTCTTAGGTTGGATGTAAATGTATTTTTCAATAAATCATGTTAGGAGAATAAGGTCAATTGGTTTTAGGACATGGGAAAAATAATATTTATGGTTATTGTCTGAGAGGGAGATAGAAAGTCCAACAGCTTGGAGTCCGAGTAGTGACTTGCGATAGCATGATAATGCTACTGTTTGGCCAGTGTGGAGCTCAAATGGCTAAAAAAAAAAAGACTTGAGAACATTGAGGAACAATAAGGTCAAGGGGTTTAATGAGTTTGGATCTGAAAATAATGGTTAGAGATGGGATGAAGAATAGGCCAAAATAATCATTGAAGGAGGAAATGAGTTCTAATAGGTGGTAGGCAATAGGGAGATGGTCTAGAAATTGTGGCACTGACCAATGTCAAAGACATCAGATGGAATAAATAGGGATTCAATAGTCCAAAGTATCACTGGGGAATGAAGAGAAGGCACATACCTCTTTCTTTTTCATTGAGATAAAGTCTGTGTGGGAGAAAACATCAAGGGACAAAAATTCTCTTTTAGTATAGAGGAAAATGTCTTTAACAAAGGACTTAGTTTTTCCCCATTGTTTAAGCTAATAGCTAAATGAAATATGAATTTCATTTTTTGGATAGTTGATTCAGTTCTGCTATTTTTCTATCTACAGATTCTGCAGTTCTGCAAATTTCTATCTACAGAGAACAGAGAATTCTGCAAAATTTCATGTTAATGTGTGTATACAAATGGAAAGTTGTGATTCAATTAATCAACAAAGCATTTAATTATGTGCATACCAAGCACTGTTATGGACACTAAGGAAATGAAGGCAACAATGAGTCATTCCTTTCCCTCAAGGAGCTTACATTCTACTCAAGAAAACAACTTATAATATGTGTATACATACACACTCACATACACACATACAGTTTTAAAATGGGAGAGGGAAGAATTTGCAACTGAAGAGTTTAGGAAATCATATAGAAGGTGGTATGTAAGACTAGCTTTGAAGGAAATTAGGGATAACAAGTGGTGGAGGCAAGAAGGTAATACAATCTGCACAAAGACTTGGAGATGAGAGATGAGTGCTATGTGAGAGGAAAAGCATGAAGACCAATTTGACTGGACTTTGGAGTTAGTGAAGGGGAAAGATGTGTAACAAGGCTGGAAAACAGGTTTGGAACAGTTCGTGAAATCCATTAAATGTCTTACAGAAGAACTAGTATTTGGCCCTCTAAGAAATAGTGAGAAAATGTAGTTTATTGAGTAAGGGACTGAGCAATACGATTAGACCTGTACTTTAAGAAGGCTACTTTTGCAGTTATGTGGATAATGGATTGGAGAAGGGGAAAACTTGAGGCGGGGGGACAAATTAAGAGGCCATCGTAACAGTCTAGATAAGACATGACGATGGTGGTATCCATATGATTATTTAGAAGGGGACAGTTTGAGAAATGTTATGGAGGTAGAATCAACAAAGCTCAGTCAAATGTTCGGATGTTTGGGGTGAAGTAGAATGAAGTAGAGGTATCGAGAATTATTCTTCAGTTATGAATCTGGATGACTGGAAGGGTGATAGTGCCCTTGAGAGAAATGTGAGTTACCTTCTGTAATCACATATGATTTTCAATCCCAAGCACAAGCGTGGACAGAAAAGTAGATATGGCAGAATAGTATCTATCATAAAAGTCATTGCTCACAGAAACAATACATAGTACAATAGGAATTAGGTGCAGTTTCTTAGTGACAATTTATAAAATGCCAAGGATCAGCTTGAACTTATCCTTGTTCCCTCCAAAACATGTTTTGGAAACTGGATATATGCCTTCTATTGTATAGAAACTTCAAAAGAGTAAACTGGACCACTGCTGAAACCTCAGAGTAATGTCTTGAGAATACTTCAAATATTTCCAAAACACATCAGTTTGAAACATCTGCACTAGAAATTAACGATGCCAATTGTATTGCCAGTAAAGGCAAAGTTTAATATTCCCAGATGTTACTGTATAATATCTATGATACATCATCTAAGTAGTATATGCACACTTTAACATTATGGTATTTTTCAAAATGTGAATTTATTCCCTGTAGTTATAAAAACAACAGAACTGAATCAATAATCTGAAAAGTAAAATTCATTTCCCATTACATTTTAACTTAAACAATAGAGGGAAAAAGCTAATCCCTTTGTTAAAGACATTTTCCCCTATTAAGTAATCTTTTTTTTTAAAAAATGTACCTAATGTTCTTATAATAAATTTGGACTTGGTATTGATAACTCCTCAGTCATCTACCATACCTAAACCTATGTTAGTGTATACCCCAATTTAAACACCCTTAAGCACTATATGTTTTGAAGTATTCTGTTGTTTCATAGTAGCATCATAACTTGTTTTTGTCACTGATTTGATTCCATATAATAATTACACATTTTATCTAGAATGTTCAAGAAAGGGATGAAAGAGTCATCACTAATTTCCCAGCATCAGAGAGGCTATGTTTACATGACAGAAATTCTTTGGAGGACACTGGAACTCTGTGGAGAATTTAAATGCATTTTAAATACCTAACTGGAGAATCCTTTTGCTTTTGAAACAATTCCAAACAAGCCATGGAAGTCAGTTTCAGTCCTGATGATTTCTCTCACTTTGCTACATTTAGAGGTAGGGTGCTTCAGAAAGAACAACAAGGGGAACAAAGCAATTATAGCTAAACCTAAAGAATAGTGGCAATTGGTTCAGTTATTGAGTCAATTCTGAACTTTATCATTATGAACACAAATGGATAGATGTCTGTAAGGTTAATGGGGAATAAGATCTCCCCCGTCCATCAATAGGCCTCCTGTGGAGCCCATTAAGGGAAGCTTGCTTGCTTGTAGGAAGGCTTACACACCTTTTGCTAATTTCTAATTAGGCACTGAGCTAGAAGGGTTCTGGCTCTGAGCCTATTAGCTGAAAGAGTATATATTCTGAGAGGTGAGTTTTTGCTTTGGGGGCTCACTTACAAGAAGGATCTTGTGATTCCCTGGTTGAGACTCTGAGTGGTCATATGTTCAGAGCTCCCCAACTGCTCAGAGGTAAAGGCTCTCTTGATCTAGTGGTGAATGTAAAAGTATATATAGTCGTTTTGCTTTGATTCATGCAGTAGAGCCTTGTCTGTTGGCCTTTATTTCTCTGCTCTGTATTTTCTCTGTTTGTATTTTATGTAATTAAAGAAGATTGTCGACCCCTGAGACAGCTGTCTTTCCTGGTAAAGCAGATAAAAGAACCTGCACTAGCAGCCATCCTGGATATGCCAGTGTGGTTGCTGTTACAATGTCAGGTAAGGATTTCACAGAGACCAAATAAGCATCTATTAAGCACCTACAACATTCCAGGCACTGTGGTAGGCTCTGGGAATGCAAAGAAAGGCAAAAGAGAATTTCTACCTTGGAGGAGCTCACAATCTAATGGAAGACACAACAAGCAAGCAAATATGTATAAACAAGCTATATGCAGGAAAAATAGGGGGAAAATGAACAGAGGGAAAGCATTAGGATTATGAAGGATTGGAAAGGGCTTCCTGTAGAAGGCGGGATTTTAGCTGGGACTTGAAGGAAGCTAACTAGTCATACTTCATTTTACCTATAAGGAAACTGAGGCCCAGGGAGATTATTTGCCTTGGCAAAGGTCACAGAGGTAGTATCAGAGATGGGATTTAAACTCAGGTCCTCTTATATCAGAACCAGGGATCTTCTATTACTGTATTTTCCATTTGTTGTTGTTGTTCAGTTATTTTAGTCATGTCCAGTTGTGAGCGACCCCATTTAGGATTTTCTTGGCAAAGATACTGGAGAGGTTTTCCATCTCATTTTACAGAAGAGGAAACTGAGGCAAACAGGGTTAAGTGACTTGCCCAGGGTCACACAGCTAGGCAGTGTCTGAGGCCACATTTGAACTCATGGAGGTGAATCTTCCTGACTCTAGTCTCAGCACTTTATCTACTTTGCCCCCCAGCTGCCCATATTTCCCATACAGCCTCTACGAATAACATAGCTGAAGTATCTATAAATCAATAATGATTTATTAAATACCTATTATGTAATCTTTCCCATCTTTTTATCCTCTTCCTCATTATTTGTTCTAGGTCATGGGGGAAACCAAAAATTATAAGATGCAGTCCCTACTCTCAAAGTATTATAGTTAAGTTGGAGACACACACATATATATATGTGTGTGTGTGTGTCGATATATATATATATATATACATATATATATGTGTATATATATATATACACATATATATACACATATAAAGAAAAGTTGTAAAACAAAGTAATATATACTAATTTCCAAATGAATGCTATTAAAAGAATATGTTAATTGCTATAGGAGTTCAGAGGTTCACTGAGGGCTAGGGTAGATGAAGGAGCCTTGATAGAGGGAGCAGAACTTAGATAGTTAATTTTTTTTAAAGGTGAGGAAGGTATTTCTGACTTAGTTAATGATGGAAATGGCATGATCAAATGTCAGAAGACAAAAATATTCAAGATGTTTTGGAAGTAGAGTCAGTTTGGTTAGAGTAAATCAATAAGAAGGTGTTAATCAGCATTAAACAAGGATTATTGCCAAAATGTGTTTAGCAGTTATTTTTGTGTAATGGGGGTCTGTCTGGTACATGTCCAGACCACCTGAGATGGTAACTCTCCACATGGAGGATAGTAGGGAGCTGCTTTTGAAAGAATTTTGTTGACATGTAAAGGCAGTACCTTGGAGATTCTGGAGCATGCACAATGACTGGTTCTGATTGGCTGACCCACATGGTGAGAGCAAAGCTCTTTAGTAAGCTTTGGAGGACTTCCTTTCTTTGGTGACATCCTTTCTGCTTCTCCTTTGCCTCACTGTCTTCAGCTTCACTCTACTTTTGTCATGGTTTGAAGGAAAGGGTCATGGGAACAACCTCCTTTGAGGCCATATGGGCTCCCAAGAAATGAAGGGCTTCGGTGGTCTTTTCATTCTTTTCTTTTTCCTTTTCTAGGAGCAAGGAGTAGAGTCTATTACCTTCAGAGTTTTAAAGGCCAGGAGAGTGAGCCTCAGGAATCCAGGCTGGGTTTTCAGCAAGAGCAACCTCAGTCCCTCAAGGATCAAAGAATGATCTTTGAAATTCTAGCCCACCAGAAAGATTTGTCTAAAGATTTGTTGCTATATCGTTGAGGTAAATATCCCTCTGTAAAAGCCAATAAATGTTGAGTGGTTAAGTGGAACTGGGATGCTAGTTACTATTCCCCCTGCCAAATTTATTTATTTCTTAGTCTATCTGTATCACATGGCTCCAAGTCAACAGTTTACAATTTTTTCTAATTCATTCTAGGTTCAAGCTTAATAGCTAGTATATATCGTAATCCAACTTTGACAATGTTATTAATCAATCATTGGATATTTATAGTGTCTACCATGTGCAAGGTGCTGGTCTAGATACTGTAGGTGATATAAAGAAGTATAAGACGTATTTTGTACCCTCAAGAAAGGTATTTTAATGTGGTGGGAAGCACTGCATGGGGAATCAGACAACCTGAGTAGGAATATTGGCTCTGCCGTTTTCTGAGTGATCTCAGGTAAACCATTTAATCTCTGGGAATTTCAGTTTTTTTCATATATACAAGGAGGGGCTGCTACTACCCAGGCTACTCCTATACTATACTATACTATACTATATACCATACCATACCATACCATACCATACCATACCATACCATACCATACCATACCATACCATACCATACTATACCATACCATACTATAGTATACTATACTATACTATACTATGCTATGCTATGCTATGCTATGCTACGCTACACTACACTATGCTATGCTATACTATGCTATAGCTACACTATTTTTATGGGCTAATTTAGGAATCTAAGTACTATTTACAAAGTTGTTTCTATGGAAAAATTTGTTCTGAGTCACGTCTTATAAATAATCTTTAGTATAGGGTGGCTTGAGGCCTGGAAGGCTTATAACTAGTCACATATACATAATATAGGCAGGAATTTTGGGGGAAAAGGTGACAATGCCTTACCCTGGATACAGGTGACATTTTCATTCTTGCCTTCCTCCTCTTTAATTATGGGAGATGCATGGTGCTTCAGAAAACTGAGGGGCCTCACACTCAGGTAGCCCTTGGCAAGTTGTTAAAAGGAAAACCCTGAAATGATTTTTAAGAGTTGCCAGTAGGCAATCAGGAAACAACAGAAGCTAAAGGGAAATTCCTTACCCTAAGTTATAAAGAGGCTTGGGACAGAGACATGATACTTGTAGTGAACAGGAGAAAATACCTTTAGAGACAGACTGCAGTGATATGCATATTATCTGAAACAAAGTAAAATAACTAAATGTATTAATTTATATGGTAAACCTTATTACTTTTTATATGTTTAAAGAACATTTTATAAGCAATGTGCCCTTTTCATATAAGCATCTTTTAAACATGATTTAGCATTGAGTTTATAAGATTTAAACACATATTATTTCATTTTCTTCATAAAACCATCCTTATCACATTGTAAGTATACATTTGATGAACAGTTTATTTTTCCAAGTATAACCTTGATTCTGGTCCATAGATATTCAATGGAACTTAAATCAAGTGAGTTTATAAGCCATAGAAGTAGGTTTGTTTTCATCTTTTAGATAAATTTCTTAATCTTTCATAATGTGTGACATGATAAATAGTTTTGTTGTAGCAATCTAACTCCATTTGGGAATTTCTGTTCTTCCCAAAAAATTCTGCTTCTCAGTATATCAATATATTTATCAAAGTTCGTTATTCTCAATTGGGATAAGACTTGCAAGCCCACTAGAAATAAAATTATTTGAGGGGTGGAGAGGGGTAAGGAGGATGTTTAACAGTATGATGAAAATGCCAAAATCTTACAGGTTTTTCTGACAATGATTTTGGTATAGCCTTGAATGAAAATGTGAATTTCATAAGTAAAATGGAGCTTTTACCAATATTATTACTCCAGTGTTTGTATTTTCTTGCCCATGACAGTTTTTTTTTCTTCATAGCAATCATTAGAAGCTGTTTTTCTACTGGTCTCTGCTCCATTCTTGCAACTTCAAGAAGCCAAGTGTCAGTAGAAGGCAACACAGGGCTACTGTTTTCATTAAATGAAACTATCAAAATGGTTTCTTGCCTAAGTAATTCACATTCTGCTTTAAATGCCCATGGGCTCTACATAGATGGCCAGCTCTGTGTCCAAAAACTATTTCCACTGATAGTGTGCCCAGGTCTATGAAAGAAATACTCTATTGCTAATTTTCTTACTATGTTGTTTCATTAAATACCTTTGCTTTGATTTAATTATGCCTTCTGAGTGACTCACAAAAGCAAACACATTGGTGAGACTCCCTGAAATATGGTTTAGAGTGGGCACAAACCCAAAAAATACCTTGAATATAAGATAAATTTTGGGAGGAGGGTTCACTGGTCAATCAAAGTGTCTCAAGGTATTGCATTAGGAATATAACTTGTTTGTAAATTAGGTCTTAACTACACATAATGTATACATAGTAAGTGTCAAATGAATGTAATGCTAATACAGTAAGTATTGTGGGAGTTCAGAGGAGGAAGAGATAACTTCTTGCTAAAGTTATAAGGGAATACTAGAGGAGATAGAATTTGAGCTGGGTTTTAAATGATTGAAATAGTCAAAAGAGAATATGGTTAGAAGGAGGACAATTGACATTGGGGGAATGGTGTGAGCAGTGATAGGACCAGATACATTTGGAGGATAATTTCATAGGATTTGTACTGAGGAATCCTCAAAATATTGGGAGGAGGTACCTGGGGAATCCTGGGAAATGAGCATGCTCTTATATGATGAAAATAGTATTTTAGAAAGATTAATCTATTGCTAACCCACTAGTATGAAACATAGTAAGGACTTAATTAGGGCTGTTGACCAACTGACTAATGTCCTACTGTGATATCTCATAAAGGTACAGAGGTGACTTTGTTATTTTAGCATCTTAAAGGCTTTGCTCAGAAATGGTAAGTTCTGGCAGGCCCTATCAAGTTGGAGAAGTTTTAAGTATGGGCCTTACAATGCTCTGTATGTCTTTTGTATGGCCCTAGATAAGTCCACTACCATCACCAGATAGTTGGCTGCCAAATGATGACTCTTTGTCTGCAGCAATTCATGAAGACTGTCTAGTAAGGCATAGAGAGGGGCTGTGAACAGTGTCAGTGCAAGGAGTATCAATCTTTATGTTTCTTTCCTTTCTTTTCTTGGGATGGGGCTATTGCAGGTAGCGAGTGGGGGCAGTAGCAGGGTAGATGGCAAGATATTTGGAATGGATGAATTTTTAAAAAATAAAATAGTAATAAAGGAAGCACCTTTTAAGTAATGATTTTTTTTCCCTCTTTAAGTATTTGTCTTTTTAAATTTTCAGATGGTGGCTTTTCTGGTAACAAATTTTTTATCTAAGTAGAAATAAATCTATTATGGCACAAGGAGTGTTTTGTATCTACCAGCATCAGTTCATTTCATCACTTGTGAGATCTCAGTTTAATTCACAGATTTAATTTACAATTTGGAGTAGAGTTAGGATGCTAAGGAAATGTGCTGCGATTTCCTTTTGTTAAGGGTTGAACCCTTAGCGAGTCAACTGAGTATACCCACTACTGCCATTTCCTTACTCTCCAGATATTCCTGTATGACCTTCTACAATCTGGCTTCCATTTCTATCACACTGTGGAAACTGTGCTCTTGAATGACCTCCTTCCTAGATCACCCGGTCCAAAAGCCTTTTCTTAATTCTCCTCCTCTGCAACATTTGACAAAGTTAACTAAATGCTTTTGGAAAATTTCTCTGACCTTCCGTGATATTCTAATGTCATGGGTATCCTACTTTTCTGAGTATTCCTCTGTCTCTCAAGTGTGAATGTTCCTTAGAGACTGTACCCTTGGCCCTCTCCTCTTCTTTTTCTGTACTTTCTCTTTGAAATATTATCCACTCTCATGGCTTCAATACTTATCTCTGTGTGAAAGATTTCCAAATCTATAGGTCTATTCCTGATACCTTTACTGAGTTCAACTCCTAAATTTCCCAATTCCTACTAGGCATTTCCTCTTGTCTACATCTCTCTGTCCCATCAAATTCAATGTGTCAACCTCCTCAACTCTTGCCCACTTTCCAAACCATAACTACCTCCTAACATCTCATTTTATATTAGCAGTACTTTACCATCCAGACTTGAAATGAAATCATACTTGATTCTTGTCTTTTATATTCAATCAGTCACTAAACTCTATGATTCTTCTTTCATGATGTCTTATTTCTATCCTTTCCATTTGCACTGCTAATCGCTTTGGAGTTTAGATCCCTCACGTCTGGCCTATCCTGAGACTGATCAACAATCATTCATTAAGCGTCTACTGTGTATAAGACATTGTACTAGGTGCTAGAGACAGAAAAACAAAAAAAGATATAGTTCCTGCTCTCAAGCAGATTACGTTCCACTGAAGGTGGATGTCTAACATATCAAGTAAATCTAGGTAATTTGAGGAGAAAGCATTAATCACAAGAGAGACAGAATTGTATTGTTTATGTGGAAATAATTTAGAACATACACATAATGCAAATGTAAGGACAAGATGGAATTCTTTACTATGGACTAAACATTCCTTTAAAATGGCATTTTCTTGCTTATTAATAACACCCTCTGTATCATTGACAAAATTCTGAAATTTTGAGCTTTATTATCATAGGCACAGGTGAACACTCAGGAGAAAAAGACCTACTGGCCCAGGTTTGTAAAATATACTTCAGCTGCTCATTGAAGCAGGAATATTAAGAAGGAAATGACAAAAATAGTAGTGTCTATTTTTACTGTAAAGGATCTCAACTATGAGCATTTATTTTCAAAATATAGGACACTGCACATAATATATCTCACAGACAATAAGCTAAGAGAAGCAACTGGACAGGTGGTACCACTTCACCTTTGAATTTAGTGTTTTTAGATCTGTTGTATTGCATTTTAATGCAGCCTGTGCTTTCCTTGAAAATACACTTTCTTTCTTACCACAAGACCTGGCAATATCGCTAAGCTTAAAATATTTTCCATAATGCTGTTTCTTTTCTGAATGCTTTATGTTTTCTGATTAAAATCAATACAAGGGGTATTAAAGAAAGTTTTGAGAATGTATTTGTAGTTTATCATAAGAATAATTATAAAGCTGTCACATTACCTTTGAAATGTTGTTATATGTCAATATGTTTTTAAAAACTCCATTTTATGAATAAGATCTAGTATTATGAAGAGCAGTATTCTATGGTGGACAGAGACAGCCTCTTAATCAGGAAGACCAGAATGGGTTCAAGTACCACTTCTGACATGTAAGGGCTGTGTGATGGTAGATAAGTCACTTAAATTCTCACTGTGCCCAGGCAACTCTAAGTTGCAGAAGAATTGCTGATCTGCATTAGTAGAGGATATTTTTCACAGTGAGCTCCCTATACCAATTAAATCTTAGGTCCACACTAAACAATAAATAAAGAAATCCTGATTATTACAACTTTTTAATCTCATTTCAAGAAACTGACACAGAATTTCATTTTAAATTATTTATATTTTAAAAAATATTTTATTTCAGTTACATAGGGCACAAAAAGAAATCCTCTGAAAACACACAAAGAGGAAATTTTTGTTACCTAATTTCTCTAAATTCCATTTGTCTCATCTATAAAAGGAGAATAATGATACCTGTTTTGTTCTTACTTTATTGAATTGTTGTGAGGATGAAATGTAGTGATGTATAGAAAAATACTCTGAGAGCTGCAAAGTCCCATACAATTTTGAGAATTCATTCCATGTCTACCTCTTCTCTCCCCTCCCCAGCCCCAGCTCCCCTCCACTCTGGCTCAGGAAATTTTATGTGCAGGAGCTGAATTCCCTCATCTCTGATAACTCTG
Source organism: Phalanger gymnotis (assembly GCA_028646595.1). Classification (NCBI taxonomy): domain Eukaryota; kingdom Metazoa; phylum Chordata; class Mammalia; order Diprotodontia; family Phalangeridae; genus Phalanger; species Phalanger gymnotis. Next base: position 627,682,104 of record CM053622.1, on the reverse strand, counting down.
TTAAGGGCCTCTTTGTATTGTTTATGCAATTTCAACTTTTGATCAATGGGGATAGAAAACTGGACTTGATTTTTTAATCAAATTTTATTATTATGAATTGAACATTTTGTACATTTTAATAATTAATTGATGGCAAAGTATACTAGCAATATTACAAATACAACTTTAAAGGGAAGTTCACGCTCTTCTTTAACATTTTATATTCTAGACTAGGTCCTTTTACTGCAAACACAGCTAAATAAGAGTTCCTGGCTGTATTTGTTAGCTGAATCACTAGACTGGAGAAGATTCAGTCTTTCAAAATTGATTTAAGAGGGGAAAAGTAGGATGCTTTTGTTATTCAGGAGTTTTTGGTTTTTTTAGAAGAGATGGATATGATCTGCTGGTGGTACCTTTTATTCCCACCCCTCCTTCACTAGATTCAGGGAAGTAGAATCACTAGGGCCATATGGATTCACTTTGTTTCCCTGGCTGACAGTTCTTTTGCTTCCCACAGAGGCAAATTTAGGCTGGAAAGAATATATAATGTGGGAGGTCTTATTACCAAAAATTAAATAAAATAAAATGCAGATGTCCAGAGAATGCCTACAAACAAGCTGTCTCTGTAATAAATAGCCAACCAGAATAAATATATTTGTGCATCTGTATGAGACTGGCTGGCAGATTTAAAACTGAAGATCTGTTTAAGATCACCATAATTAAGAAAAACACAAGAAAACAAACCACTGAAATTTTTAAAAGTGAAGTTCTAGAACAGAAGTGCTGGGGAATCTATAAGATACAAATATGATAGACAAGGACAATCAAAAAATTGCATTTCAAGTAAAGTACTAATATAACAAATTTATAACAATTCATCTGGCATTAATAACTTTATGGTTGTGGTAACAAAATCTGTTCCCAACTGATGCTACCCATTTTCTGTGTAAAATTGTTTTTACACACAAGAATTTTCATGCCTTCAGTTTAGATTTTTTATTGTTCTATTCATTGACTGGAAAAACACAACTATCATGATAAATATTTATAACCTTATTGAATAAAATATAGGATAGGAGCCCGTGATCATAGGGTTTAAAATATTAAAAGTATTTTAGGTAGCTTTTATTGTAGCTGCATGACATTTTCTGTAAGTCTGAAGATCATTTTGAAGAATTACATTTTATTTTTTTAATGCCTATAAGAGATAATCTTTGGAGAAGATAGTAAGGGTTTGTTAATATGACCAAATTAATTATTTTATGGTCAATTAAGATTTTTTGGTCAGTATAAATCATAGATTTGGAATTGCAAGGGACTTCAGAGATCATTTAGTCAAGTGGTGTCAAACTCAAATAGAAATGATCCCTGAGAGCCGAATATTGACTTGGAAAACCACAAGTTAACATTATCTATGTTGTTGTATTTTTATTTATTTTGTTAAACATTTCCTGATTACATTTTAATCTGTTTCTGGCTGCAGTCAGGAGTTTTGTAGGCTAAATGGGGCCTCTGGGTAGTCTAGCCTTTTAATTTTACGGATGAAAATATTGGCGCTTAAGGTTAAGTAACATTGCTGGAGGTCACATAAATAATAAGCTGCAATGCCCAGAGAGTAACCCTTGTTCTCTGACTTCAAACCCAATGATTTTTTCTATTTCTCCACACTGCCTTCCAACGGATCTCATATCTCACTGATGTGGGCATTTCCTTCATCCGTGTAGATCAAAACTGATCTCCAGCTTCTCATCCTGTTTGGCCCAGCTGGCACATTTACTGGCACTTCCGACATGCACCAGAATGTAAAGGTTCGTCTCCCTCAAACCTGTTCTTCTTCCAAACATCTCTGTTTCACCAGCATCCTTCTAATCACTCAAATGAATAATGTGAGAGTCATGCTCAGATCTTCACTTTTCCACATCATCTATACCCAACCAGCTGTTATAAGTCTTTTCTATTCTGCCTTCTACCACCACAGCATCGCCTGTATCTGTACCACTCTCTCCACCCACATGGTCTTGACATGGTTCAGAACCTCATCACCTCCTGCATGACTATCGTAATAGTGTTCTAATTGACCTCTCTGTTTCTAGGTTTTTTTCCTTCTCCTAGCTATGAATTCTGTATAACTCAACAAACATTTGTTAAGAACCAACTATGTGCAAAGAAGTGTTTTAGGTGCTGACGATTTCTAGAAAGACCAATGTGAAATCTCTAGCCTCAAGGATCTTATATTCTGTTGGGATTAGACGGATGTAAAATATCCACAGATTAGTATAAATAAAAAGTAATGTCAAGAGCCACAGTGTGTTAATCGCTAGAGATGGGGGAGCTGACTCGGCAAAATCTTTGTGTAGGAAGTGTACTTGAAAGAATAGGTCTGATCATGTCATTGCCTTGTTCAGGAATATTTAATGGCTGGATAAAATTTAGTTGCAGGATAAAACACAAATTCTACTAGTGGGCATTTAAAGCCCCTCACTATCTGACTCCAGCCTTCTTTGTCAAATAATTCACAGTACTCCCCTTCGCAAGTTCAAAGTTCCAGCCAAATAGACCTCTTTGCTGGTCTCTGAAGTGGGCCTTCCATGTGGGGTCTCTTGGGATCCTTCACTGCTAAACTCAGGTACCAAACAACTCCTATAGGAAGCCTTCTGTGATTTCTCCAAGTTGTTATTAATTTATTCTGTTTACAAGTCAAATCTCCTAAGAGAAGGAAAGAAGTGAGGGAGGGAGGAAGGAAGGAAGGAAGGAAGGAAGGAAGGAAGGAAGGAAGGAAGGAAGGATGGAAGGAAGGAAGGAAAGATGTAAGGAAGGAAAGGAGGGAGGAAAGAAGGAAAGAAGGAGGGAGAGATGTGAAGAAGGAAGGGAAGAAAGAAGGGAGGAAGGAAGGAAGGAAGGAAGAAAAGGAAGAAGGAAGGAAAGAAGTGAGGAAGAAAAGAAGTGCAGAAGGAAAGAAGGAGAAAAAGAAAGAAGTGAGGAAGAAAGGAAAGAAGTGAGGAAGGAAGGAAAGAAGGAAGAAAGGAATAAACATTTATTAAGTATTTACTATGTGCTGATATTGGGGATATAAACACAAGCAAAAAGGAAAACAGTTCATGCCCTCAAAGAGCTAATAACATTTTAATGGATAAAGGGGAAGGGCGAATTCATCTGGCATCAAGGGGGCATGATTTTGAAGTCCAAAAGGGCAGAAACAGGGCTAGGAGGGGTATGAAGTCTGGCTGGCCTGGGCTCCTTCACAAAATGGAGTATCCTGGAGGAACTCCCAATGAGAAAAGGAGAGTTGGCACTTGCAAAAGGATATTCCTTGGTGAGTTGGCCTAAGGGATAGCAGGAAGATCTAGGGAGAGAAGGCTATAGGTGCTAAGGGAAGTTCCAGTATAAGACAGTACAGGCATGATTTTGAGTTTTAGAAGGTCAAGAACAGGGTCAGGAGGGAATATAGGAGAACGTACATCCTGGAGGGTAGAGACTGTTGTTTGCTTTTTTGACTTTGTACCTCTAGCACCTAGCACACTGTCCTGTACATGGCAGGCATTTAAATGTTTGTTGATTTACTTGAATTTTGCTCAACATACATCTCTCCATTTTGGTCATGTTGAAAATTGATTTTTCCATAATCTATTGTTTTGACTATAAATTGATTTAAATTGGCTACCGACAGCCAAAAATACTGAATCTACTATTTCATCTTAAAGTAAAAGAAGACTAGAAAGCCACAAATACTCTGTTTGATGTTTGTTTAAAATAGTTTGGAAAATGTACAGAAGTTTTATAAATAGCCATTTTTTTTTATTTACCTTATATTACTAAATTCCTCTCTTCTCAGAGGTAGTCTCATTTTATTGTGCATTATTAGCACTCAACATATCATTGTGGAATTGAATTTTTGGATCCCAATGACTGGGGAGAGGGCCTTTTAACTACATTTGAGATATCACTAATGGTAGATGTTGTCGTTCGGTCATTTCTGTTGTGTCTGACTCTTTGTGGCCCCATTTGGAGTTTTCTTGACAAAGATACTGGAGTGATTTGCCATTTCCTTCTGCATCTCATTTTACAGATGAGTAAACTGAGGCAAACAGGTTTAAGTGACTTGCCCAGGGTCACACAGCTGATTTCCCCTTCTGATGTCTCATTATGACATGGAGGTAATTCTGGACTCTCAGAGGCTATGGCAGTGGAGTGTTGTCAGACCAAGCTGGAAAAGCTTTGCATAGAATCCTGGTGATGACCTGTGTTGCTGCTGTACCAGTCTACTTTATAAGGGCTCATCATCTGAAATTTAGCCAAGGAATGGTGGATTTTTCTTTTTTGGGGAATAGAACCTTCTGAAACTTTCTTCTAAGCAAAGCATAGAAAGGCCTGATCTGAGTCAGTGGAGGGAGTAACCATACTGATGCAATAATAGATTCTTAGAGGATTAAGCAAGATAGAAACCATATTATTTACAGGAATTGGAATCTAATCTGAATCTAATATGGCTGGCTATGTTATTTCATTCCTCTATTGCTTCCCCATTTCCAAAAATGGGATTAATCAAAAAACAGGTCATCCTTACCTTATGTATCTTGCACCAGTATTGCTAAGAATGGCAATCATGAAGTACAACAGAAATATAAATGGTATATTTCTATTTAATAACTATAGATCAATCCTCTATTTGTGGTATCTTCTTTCCTTTTTCTTATTAAGATGATGGATCTATTTTGTACTGGAAGAAAAATATATAAAGCCCAGACATCAAAAATTAACTGTTCTGTATGTCCTTTCACTTATATTTTGGTTATTGTGGCCAACATCTGGCACAATTTTTGTATGTCTGTAGTTCTTAAAAAAGGAGAAGAAATAATAATATAAATTCTTCGTAGTTTATTTTCTGGACAAGTTGTCCAGAACCAACAAATACTTTAATACAATAACACATAATTTGTCATTGAATGGCAAAAAACAAATCCAGTAGTAACACTGGAAGTTTCTTAATCAGCCAACAACCATTTAAGTGCCTACTACGTTCCAAGCCCTGTTATAAATTCTGAAAAAAAGGCAAAAGAAAAAAAAATCTCTGTTCTCAAGGAACTTATAGTCTGAAAACAACTACATACAAACAAGATATATACAGAAAAAATTGTAGATAATCAACAGACAAAGACACTAATGAAAGGGGGATCAAGAAAGACATTTTTTATAGCAGGTTGGGTTTTATCTGCGACTTGAGGGAAGCCAGGAGTCAGAAATGAGGAGAGAGATAATTCCAGGCATGGAGGACTGCCGGAGAAAATGCCCAGATTCAGGAGATAGAGTTCCTAGTATGAGGGACAATAAGGAGGTCAGTGTTACTAGATCAAAGAGTACACTGGGGAGTAAGGTGTAAGAAGATTGGAAAGGAAGGAGGGAGCCAAGTTACGAAGGGCTTCAAATGCCAGAGGATTTTGTCTCTGATCCTGAAGGTGAGAAAGAGCATCTGGAGTTTCTTGAATGGGGGGATGTTATTTTCATAAAAGTAATGTAATTTCTAATTGTGGAGAAAATGAATAGATTGCAGGCTTTCATTTTGGTTTATTACCAAAAATAACTGAAGTTTTCTCCTATTCCTCTTTAGTAGTGATGTTAGGAGGAATCTTGATTCTTTTCAACATTTCCATGTCATGCTGGAAGGGATCTTATAGGCTATCCAGTCTAACTCCATTTCATAGGTAAGGGAAATGAAGTCTGGAGAGGTTATTTGACCAAGTTCATATAGTTAGTCAAAAAATAGTAACATAATTTGAACCAATATTTTCAAACTACAAAGTCAATACTCTTTTTACTGTACTACCCTGTGGCCCTATTATAGTCTATAAAATAAACAAAAAAGTGTTACCTCTGTGACCTTGGGCAAGTTGCTTAACCATTTTTCATTTCAGCATCCTAAGCTGTAAAATGAAGGGATAGATAATCTGCAACTTTCCTCTCAACTTTAAATCTTACATACCCCATGAACCTATTACTTTCCTTGAATTCTTATTAGGTCAAAACCACTTGGTTACTTCAAAATCCAGCAAGCTTTTAAGATTAGCTACATGCCAAAATGGTATAATTTATATGCCCAGAAAAGTTTTGTGCATGTTTTGTATCCTATCTTCTGCCTAAACTGTAAGTTCTACAAAGGCAAGAGGCAAATATGCCTTATCTGAACACGCTTAACAGTTGTTTTTCTTCCTTCATTTTTGAAGAGGACCAATGACACCATGATGTGATGGGTGATATCTTGACTTTCTCGCGAATTAGATTTAAGTGAGGCAGAGCTGCACAAAGTCAGCCTCACTCTCTATTATGGAATCATCTAAGTCAAGTGGCCACACAAAAGTCAAGACGATCAGTAATGGCCTGGGATACAGTGGATGACCTTGGTGTCTTCCATGTCTGCCCAAACACTAAGTGCTTAACAGTCTGCTTTGGCAGCGTTCGTATTTTGTTGGAACAAATTGTTCTCATCTCATTCTGACAGAGGAAGTCTTCACATACGTGGGATAGACATCTCCCTAATTTACTGATGGGTTTGAGGCCTGTGGGTTACCCTCAACCTGGTTTGGCCAGTGTGCTGAGACAGTTTTACCTAGGCGTGGCCTCTGCAGATACTGTTTGTCTTTCTTTTTGAAGAAGACCAATGACGGGTCTGTAATAGTAATTAAGGTGGGACTTTTTGCTGTTGACCTTTAAGGATTCTGGCCTTTGTTTGAATGGGGCAGATTAAGTGGGATGTTTTTGTATTTCTCAGCACTGAGACAATTGGGAGTCATTGATTTGTATCTGATGTGATATTGAGGGTGGGGAACTTTTCCATGCCCATCCTGGGTGAGGTCAGGGCCCTCGGGGCCCTGAACAGGATACACAAGTGCAGAGGTTAGCGGTCTCTCTCAGAGCTCTGAGCCACAGCAGGAGTGAGCTGAACACTCAGATGTTGATAATTATAAATTGTATTTGGTCTGTAATTCAGGGTGCTGGTTTTGTTCCCCTGAACTAAGTAAATGATACTTGTATGCTGGATTAAAGTAAGATTGTTAACCCCCTAACGTTGCTTTCCTTAGTAAAGCAGATCAAAAGGACCTGGGCTTTTGTAGCATTCTGTGTTGCTGTTGGTTTTACACCCCCACAGCTGCTGCTAGCCGGATTGTTGATACAAAGCTTGTGATGACATGTGATGTCTTGACTTTCTTGTCAATTAGATTTAAGTGAGGCAGAGATTTGCAAAGTCAACAGTTTCATTCTCTCCTCCACTGGCAAGACAAAGTTGGATATGGTTTGCTAAGGGATTCATCTATTATTCCTATTCTTGTGTCAATTTTATTAAGAATAACATTTTACCATGCTTTCATCTAGCTGTTGATAATAATCAATTAATTTCTTTCAATAGAATCAAACACCTAAGTTACAAAAAAAGAAAAAACAGTGAGAGTTAAGTGACAGGTGGACACAAAGGGTAGATGAATAACCCTGAAAAGAGTCTGATTATAAGATTATAAATTTATAATCATCTCAAAGGGCAGGCACCAGTATTAGTACACCAGAGGTGCTAGTCCTCCCTGGGTGCACCATAGACCTATTGTTGAATGAATGACTCTCCTTGAGAAACTTTAGTTCTTCCAGCTCTGAAATTATGACTTTATCTAAGTAATTTAAGAAGCATCAAGTGGATATGTGATTAATAGGGCAAGACAAACAGTTTGTGGTTTTGTTTTGAAGTTAACATAATCAGTCAAGAAGGTTCGCTGGGGAGAACCGATGGGGACCTAGTCCCACCTGTGAAAAGTGTGAACTTGTCAGGATGAGTAGCTGTCTCATTCCTCAAGTTTACCTAATGGGAAAAGCGAGATGCAGCTTTTGCTATATTTGATTAGAAGTACTAAAACACACCTCCCGCTGGGGGAGGGGAAAAGAGACAGAAGGGAGAAGAGGCAGTAAGTATTCCTGGTCTGTAATGGTCTATCTAGGTCAGAAAAATGCCTTTTTCAAAGTCAACACAGTGTTATCTGCTCAGACTCCTCCAGTTCCGTTAGGTTCATGAAGCATTGCCTCTCCATGTCCCACAACGTTACTTTTCATTCAATACCTTGAACACATTACTCTTCTATCAGGAAGCGGGAAGCTTCTTCAGGGTCATGGTCCATCAATGCATTGATCGCAATTCTCAACTCTTGTAAAGTTGTTTTTCTTTACAATGTGGTTCAGCAAGCATTTATTATTTCGTGCTCACTATGTGCCAATCACTGTGCTAGATGCTGGAGACAAAAAGACAAAATGGAAATAACCCTTGAAACCAAGGAACCAAGGAATGGACATTCTGCTGAGGGGGTGGAGGGAAAACAAGGAATGCACAAATAAGAACATTCAACATATATGACACAAAGTGATTGGGGAGGGGCAGGACCAACAACTGTAGGAATTCTTGTAGGAGGTGGGACTTCAGCCAAGCTTGGAAGGGAACAAAAGATTTCAATAGGCAGAGATAAGAAGGCACAAAGGAAGATCAAGCATTTAAGTACCTATGAAGTGCCAGAATTGTTCTAGGATTACAAAGTCAAAAATAAACGGGCCTTCTAGGCCAAATGAAGTCAGGAAGCATTTATTAAAACTCTGGGGACAGAAAGACAGCTCCAACTCCCCTGGAGTCCATAATCTAATGGTAGAGACAACATAAAAAACAACCATGTACAAATAACATTTACACAGAATGAACTGGAAATAATTTCAGAGGGAAGGCTTTAGGATTAAGGGGAATTGGGAAAAGGCCTTTTGCAGAAACCAAGAACTGAAGGATGCCTAGAAAGTCAGCAGGCAGAGATGAAGGTGGAGAGAATTACAGGGGAACAACTAGTGAAAATGCATGGAAACCAGAGACTGTCTAGCTCAGGAATAGCAAGGAGGCCAGGGTCATTGGGTAAGAGAGTATGCACACGAGTAAAATGTAAGGAGACTGGAAAGACAGGAAGGGGCCAGGTTATTAAAAGTTTTAAAAGCCACGGGATTTTATATTTCAGCCTTGGAATAACAGGGAGCCACTGGAGTGAGATTATTTATTTAAATTTATTTATATCATTTATATTAATATACTATTTTATTTTTAATAATTTTAAAAATATTTTATTTTTATAACTAGTTTATTTATATATTTATTTAAAATAGTATTTTTTCCAATTATATGTAAAGATAACTTTTTACATTCATTTTTACAAAATTTTGCATTCCAAATTTCTCTCCCTCCTCTCCCTTCTTCCTAAAATGCTAAACAATTTGATATAGGTTACACATGTGCAATCATGTAAAACATATTTCCGTATTAGTCATATTGTAAAAGAAGAAATGGACAAAAGGAAAAAAACACAAAAACAAACTGAAAATAGTATGCTTTGATCCTTATTCAGGCTCCATCAATTTTTTCTCTGGAAATGAATAGCATTTTTCATCATGAGTCCTTCGGAGTTCTCTTGGATCATTGTATTGCCTTTGAAGAGCTGAGGCTTTCATAGTTGACCATCACACAATGTTGCTGTTACTATGCACAATAATCTCCTGGTTCTGCTCATTTCACTTTTCATCAGTTCATAAGTCTTTCCTGATTTTTCTAAAATCTGTATGCTTATTATTTCTTACTGCACAATAGTATTTCATTACATTCATATACCGCAGCTTGTTCAGCCATTCCCCAATCGATGGTGTATGGGACAGAATTTTTAAATAATAGGAGAGACATCCTTAGGAGGAACAAAGTAAATTTATTTCACAAACCTTGCAAGATTCGGGCACACCTCCATAATGGAGGAGGGTGGTAAAAGGGCACCTGCCTTAATTTATAGTCTTAATGAAAAGATTCCCACCTACCTCTATCCCTTCTCACCATTGGCTAGGAGGTGGGCTTACAGTCTAGGCTCGAAAACTACACAGAGGACCAAGGTCGATCCCGTCCATTCAGGTTTTTCCCTATCAGAACTCAACCGCCAGGGTGGCGTCTGAAAGTCTAGGAGAAGAAATGGGGGAGGGGGGAAGAGACCTTCCTGGAGCAGAGAACAAATAGCTCACAGGAAGTTCATTATCTTCTAACATCTGAGAGAGACAGGGGGAAGGGCATGCCTTCCAAAATTACAAGGCCAAATCCCAAAACCTCTCCATTAGACATACCCTGTGAAGTCTTCACAATTATCCATCCCATTCAATGGGTTTCCTCTCAGTTTCTAATATTTTGCACCACAAAAAGAGCTGCTATAAATACTTTTGTGCATGTAGGCTTTCTCTTTTTTATGATTTCTTTAGGATACAGATCTAGTAGTGCTAGATCAAAGGATGTGCACAGTTTGGTTGCCCTTTGGGCATAGTTCCAGATTGTTCTCCAGAATGGTCGGATCAGTTCACAACTACACCAACAATGTATTAAGGATCCCAATTTTTCTGCATCCTGTCCAACATTTATCATTTTCCTTTTCTGTCATATTAGCCAATCTGATGGGTATGAGGTAGTACCTCAGAGTTCTTTTAATTTGCATTTCTCTAATCAATAATGATTTAGAGCATTTTTTCATGACTATACATGGCTTTGATTTCATCTGAAAACTGCCTGTTCATATCCTTTGACTATTAATCAACTGAGGAACATCTTGTATTCTTATAAATTTGACTGAGTTCCCTATATATTTGAGAAATGAGGTCTTTATCAGAGACATTTGTTATTTGCTTCCCAGCTTTCTGCATTCCTTTTAAATTTGGTCATGTTGGTTTTGTTTGTGCAAAACCTTTTAAATTTAATATAATCAGAACTATCTATTTTGTATTTCATAATGCTGTCTCTTGGTCATAAATTCTCCCCTTCTCTATAGATCTGAGAGGTAAATTATTCCTTGCTCTCCTAATTTGCTTATAGTATCACCCTTTATGTCTAACTCATGTACCCATTTTGACCTTATCTTGGTATAGGTAAGATGTTGGTCTGTAATTAGTTTTTTCTGCCACAGTTTTCCAGTTTTCCCAGTAGTTTTGGTCAAATAGCGAGTTCTTATCCCAGAGGCTGGGGTCTTTGGGTTTATCGGTATGGTCAGCCACTGAAGTTTGTCGAATGTGTGTTGGTGTATGACATAGTCAGACCTGTTGCTTTAGGAAGATTAATTTGACATTCAGTGGGAGATAGATTGGAGAGGGGAGGGTTGTTGTTGCTGTTGTGTTTGTCCTTCATTTTTGAAGAGGACTATGACATTAGGGAAATGATGACAAGACATGCAGTTGACTTAGATTTGAGTGAGGTTTGTACAAGGTCACCAGCTTCACTTTCTCCTGCAGAGGCATCTGGGTCCAGCCACCTGAAATTCACCAGGATGACTGGACATGGCCCAGGATGCAGTGGGAGACCCTGGCCCTTTTAGGCTAAGGTCTTTTCACACTCTCATTTTGAATGAGGCGATATGCATTCAGTGAAAAGGTCTCTTTAGGAAGTTGATCAACGGATGGCCCCTTTAATCAAAACTTTAAAACAAAAAAAATCAAACTGGGAGGGGAAGACACCCAGTACCCCCAGGGTTCCTGGCCAAAAGAGAAACAGTTACTAGGGGCTTGAAGCTAGAACAACCTGAATGGGAAGGGGGAGGGACAGGGGGAAGGAAGAGAAGAGGCATTTCCATTGTGCCAGGGCTGTGCCAGGCACTGTGCTAAACTTGCAAATCTTGTCTCATTCGGTTCTCAGGACAACCCTTCGAGGTAGGGGCTATTATCATCTCCCCTTTTACAGAAGATGAGACTGAGGCAGACAGGGGTGAAGTGACTTGCCCAGACAGACACAACTAGTACACCTCTGAGGTCTGGATTCGAACTCAGATCTTCCTGACATCAGGCCATTGTGCCATCCGGCCATTGTGCCATCCCTCGGCAATGGTCCGGGCATGAGGCGATGAGAGCTTGCACCAGGGTTGGTGGAAAGAAGAGGATGTTCTGATGGCAAGTCAATCATCCTTTATTAAACGCCTACTATTTGCCGGGCACTGGATAAGCACTGGGGATACAAGGACGGGCAAACAGCAAACCCTGTCTGGAGGGGCTCAGGCCACCCGGAAAGGGTGACGGGGGCCGAGCTCGCATTTCCTCAGGCAGATAGCAGAAAAGGAGGCCACGCGAGCCGGCCCTCTCCGTTTACAGATGGGGAAACTGAGGAGGGGGAGGATTGGCGGCGGCTAGGGAGGAGGAGGGGCGCGCGGCGGCGGGCGGCGTGGTTGTCCCTGCGCAGGAAGTTCCTGTCGGGCTCATGCTGTAACCTTGCGCGACTTCCCCGGCCCGTCCGCAGCGGGGGAGGGGACAGAGCGCGTCCCGGAAGCGCCGTGCTCCGCTCCCCAGCCCCGGGAGCAGGCGCAGGCGGCGGCGGAGGAGGAGGAGCGGCGGCGAGGCGAGGCCTAGGCGGGCCGCACCGCCAGCATGTCCCTGGTGGCCGAAGCGTTGGTCTCCCAGGTCGCAGGTAGCGCGCGCTCTTCCGGGCCGGGGCCGCGGGAGGGGCGGGGCCGCGGCTGGGGTGAGGGGCCGGGGCAGGCTCCGGCACCCTGCGAGGCCCGGGAGGTCCACCGAGGAGCGGCTGCCTGGCCCGGGCCAGGGAGGGAGGGAGACCTGCAGGGCCGGGCCTCCTCCGTGGGCCAAGGGGCTTACGAGTTTAGGAAGAGCCGTGGGGATCGCTCTACCGCGGCCACGATAGGAGGGAGCGGGTCGGGGGCATGGGCTGCGAGGGGTGAGCATCTTGGGCCGCAGGTGCTGCTCCCCCTCAGCCCTACGTCACTGTGTCCGCTGCCCTTTGACCCTGGCCTGGAACGCTCGCCTTTCCCCGGGGGGTCTCGGCTTCGGGCCGGCCCTAACCTAGTTGCTGTCCGTGGCGCGGTGGGCGGGGAGGGAGGGGCTCGCCTAGCCAACCGTCCTTATTGGGGTACTGGCCAATACTCGGGGTCAGTAGAGCCACAGAAGCATGGACCCTGGAAGGAGCCCTAGAGGTCGTCGGAGGTCATCCAGCTCCACGTACTCCGATGAAACAGACGGGGAAACTTCATTCTGGAGAGGTTGGGCCATTTGTCCGGCTTAAAGGCAGGATTTGAACTTGGGTTCTCGGACTCCAAATAATGTCTTTTCACCAAACCTTACCGTCGGATGATTTTGTTCTCAAATTAAGCAGCCCTTTGTAGATATTGATGATCGGAATCCAAAAAAGCCAAAGAAAATTGAAACTTAAACGAAAAAAACTGAGAATACCTAATGCCCAAAATTGAAATAGGGAGTAGGGAAAATCTAAATGAGTTTCTTGAGGGCAGAGGCCTTTTCTATATATTATTTTAGTCTTTTCTATACTTAGCACCCCACACAATGCTTTTGTACATAGTTCAAGCCATATAAATGTTTGTGGAATTGATTTGAGTAAGCACTTAAAGGAGGACTTAGAAAGATTGTTAACAAGTATGTTTGCAAAAAAAAAAAATGAAGTGCTTTGATCCCTTAAGTGGGTGTTGATTTTTTATTCATTTTTAAATTTTTTATGTTCTTTTTTGAGTTCCAAACTTTCCTTCCAGCCCCTCTCCCACCCATTAAGGCAAGCAATGTGATACCATTATACATGTGAAGTCACACAAAATGTATTTCCATGTTAGGTGTGTTGAAGGAGAAAGCAAGAAAAATGAAGTGAAAGAAAATACGCTTTAGTGACTCTGAGAGTTAAATCTCTCTGAATGTAGTTAGCATTTATCATGAGTCCTTTGGAATTGTCAAGGATCATTGTATTGATCAGAGTAGCTAAGTGTTTCAGTTGGTCATTGTCACGATATTGCCGTTACTATGTACAATATTTGCCTGGTTCTGATCACTTCACTTTGTATCAGTTCACATAAGTCTTCAAATGAGCATTCATTTTAAAATTAGGAGGTTAAGTTCAAAGTTCCAATGTAGGTACATAATATTCTCCGAAGTGTTTTTTAATCCATTCTGTGCACGTGACCACTGTTTTTTTAACTTTGGCCTTACGTTTTTTTGTTTTTGTTTTGCTGTGATAGTGATTTTTCTCTTTGTATTTGCAGGATACAGAAACAGTTGTGTAACTTTTCAATAAAGTAGTAATCCATAAGCATTTCTTCCTTTACACAAATATCAAATGATAATTTTTCCATTCTGGAAGTTGCTTTTTAGATGTTCAGAGCCCATTTGCTATATTCCAAGAGACAGGAAAGATTGCTACTATTAACTCCCATTATTTCTTATATATTGTATACCAACCATTGTAGAGAGGCAGTCATATAGTAGGTGGAAAAATTTTGGTTCATAGACTCCTTTTGACATATACCAGTATTAAAACCATATTGAAAAAATTCATCTTTTGAAGAACCTTCAACTACGATGAAAGAGACTATAAATAAGGAAATAAACAACTGTAGGTTAAACGGGGCCACTTTCTAGAAATTTTGAAAATAAACTCCTAAACCATTGGATTACATATTTTTTAAGAAAATCATACTTTGGGATATATACTATAATAGGCTGCTCTTTAGTTTTTTTTAAGTGATCGTTGGTCAAAACATTCCTGTAAACTAAAGAGTTGCTTGGGGGTACATTATCAAATGTTTCCACTGTTTCTTAATAACGAATCTCTCATTTTTCCAGACTGGAGAGTAAAAAATTTTGAAGTATGTTCACCATTTTGCTAAGAGTCTTTTTACCCTGGCAATTAGCTTGTTGCATTTTACTCTCTTTCTTCATGAATTAACTGATTGGTCAATTCATCAATAAACAAGTATTTATTAGGTGTCCATTATGTGCCGAGCTCTGTATTAGCTATTGGGGATGTGACAAAAATGAAACTGTACCCACTCTCTTCAAGTTTATACTTTCTAGAATCTGGGAAGACAACATGTACGCACATGTATACATGCATAATATGTTAATTCAAGAGAAATATCATTAGCGGAGGGGGATTAGGAAAACCATCGTGTAGAAGGTGGCATTTGAGCTGAGCTTTGAAAGAAACTAGAAATTCTAAAAGAGATGAAGGGGGTGGAGGAGGAGTGTGTTCTAGGCATTGGGGACAGCCTGTGTAAGGATAAAAGGTGATTGTCCTCTGAGGAACAAGAACAGGTTTTCTGGACTGTAGATTGTTTGAAGAGGAGTGATGTATATATAGTAAGATCGGAAAGGCAATTTGGAGTCAGATTGCAAAGGGCCTTAAATGCTAAACAGATATTGCAGATCTGTATGCTTTAGGAAAGTCAACTTTGGTGATTTTGGAGCTTGGCTTGGGAAAGGGAGAGCTGAAGTAGTAAGATCAATTAGGAAGTTATTTGCATTATTAAAGGCAAGAGGTGATGAGGGACTTTGAGGATGGCACCCATTTGGCCCAGAGAGAAGGGCATGGTTGAGAGATGTGAAGTTAGAATCCATGAGACTTGGCAACTGTGATTGGTTACATGAGCTGAGGGAGAATGAGAAGTTGAGGATTATTAAGGTTGCAAACCCGAGTGACTGGAAGTTATTGGTGTCGTCAACAGAAATAGAGAAGACTGAAGGACCAATTGGTTTGGGGGGAAAAGATGATGAGTTTTGTTGGGTTTGAGACCCTTATGGGACATCCTACTTTTAAATGTTTATTCAGTAGTCAGTTGGTGCTGTAAGACTAAAGCTCATGAGAGAAACTAAGGCTGAACATTAAATTCAGTATTGTGAAGTGGTATCATGGATTTGCTTATGGAGATAGTGAAACTCCCTGAAGGTTTTGAATTAGATGCTTTGAGCCAAGAAAGCCCATTCTGTGAGTTTAAATTTAGCGGTTCTTGTGTATTTAGTGACATCTTGGTTGCTATAAAAATATAGCTTGTCAGAGCGGTACTTAATAAATTTTCAAGTCTCAGTATTTTAATCATTAAAAGTTCAGAATGCTGTGTATGACCTTCATGATGCATTGAGGAAAAAAATTGCCGTATCAGAATTTTTGGGTCGGAAGGAAACTTCGGAATAATCTACTTTGGCTCCATTTTACAGCCCCTCCAGGAACTCGTCCAAGTAACTTCCAGAACTTCCTTCAGTAACCTGTCCAAAACTAAATAGCAAGTAAGCGTCAGAGCCAGAATTAGAATCTGGCGTCCAGATTTCTCGTTTGGTTCTCTTTCCACCGCTTTATACTGCTTTTCACATTGAGGTCAAGTACCAGAGTGATTTTCCTAATTCTGACCATGCCACCTTTTCCCACTCAATAATAATAATGCTCTCTTTGGCATTCAGGGCCTTTCATAACCTAGCCCCCTCCTATGTTTCCATTCTTCTTACACTTTAACCCCCCACGTGCACCATTAGGTCCAGTATGGCTTGTTCTTGTATGTATTTCCATATTGTATCCCTGCTTAGATTGAGCTTCTTGAGGGTGGGGACTGTTTTTTGCCTCTTTTTGTAGCCCCCATCTTTTGGCACAGTGCCTAGCACATAGTAGGCACTTAATAAATGTTTGTTGATTGTTGATAAATAAATTTTAAAAATGCACTTAAGGCAGGAATTCTTCTCCTAGGGTCCACAGTAAGGGGGTTTGTGGAATTTTGGGGGAGAGAGAGGGGTATGAACTTGAATGAAAAGAGAATGTAGCTTTATTTCAATATAATTGGTTTCCTTTGTAATCCTACATAGGAATGTATTTAAAATTTATTCTGAGAAGGCAGGAGGGAAACAAAACAAGCATTTATTAAGTTCCTACTATGTGCCTGTATGAGCTCTTAATTTGTGGTTCCTTTAAATAATTAAAATGCTTTAAAATCAAATCGGACTTCTTGCATCCAGAAGGACTGCTACATTTGTATTTCAGTTGAAACAACACGGTGTGGGGCAGGGAGGAGGGATGGGTAGTATACTTTTCCAAGTGTGTTCACTACCTTCCTGGGCAAAAGCTCAAATAGCTGTGGAATTCCCTTTAGATGGTGAGATCCTACTCTCTGTAGATAACACGTGTTGATTGCAACAAGTCCTCATTGGGATCTGTGATGTAATAATCACAAAGAATAAATTAAGTAAAGGATATTGCCCAGATTATGATTTGTGGTCGAGTGGTAGCCGTTTGAGTTAGCTCATCATGGACAGGCACTACCTATAGGTATTGAGCTGGGCCTAGAACTGAAGAGAAAGACAGAGCACTGTGGATTGCATTTGGGTAATTGTGCTGTGCTTTCAATGGGTGACCTAGATTCCAATCCTGATTCTGCTACTTAATTCCTATGTAACCTTTTGTGTTGCAGTTTCCTCATCTGGAAATTAACAGAGTTGGATCATCCCTTGCAGAGTCCAGCTCTAATTGCATTTCTGGGTTTATATTTTATTCCCCTTCATGTTCTCCAAGCCCAACCAAACTAGCCTCCTTTTGATTCCTTGCATACAACTCTTCATCTCTCTATGTGCCTTTGCACAGGCTTTCTCCCCATGTCTGGCATATACTTCCTTCTTACTTTTGCCTCTTAAACTCCTTAGTTTACTTCAGATCTTGATTAGAGCTTGGTCAGACATTGCAGATGCCAAGTTCATCCACAGTATCCCCGGCCATTGCTGGTCATCTTGACTTTTGTCCTGTCACTGGACTTTTTTTTGACAAAGGAACAGAGAGTGAGGCTGACACCTTCTTGCAGCTCTGTGCCTCACTTAAATCCAATTCACTAACAAGTCAAGATGTTACCCATGATGTTGTTGGTCGTCTTGGGAATGAAGGACAAACAACAGTAGTCTGCTGGAGGATTCATGGGAGAACATTGACATAAATTGTTGGTAATGAGACTGTATGGATGAACTGTCCTCTCTACATTAGGAGGGGAGACACACATCCCTGATAATCACAGATCCAATGAAATATCCAGCGCTAAGAATGATAAGATTTTAGAGTTGGCAGACTCTAGAGGTAGATTTTAGACCTTCGAGTCCTACCGTCTCATTTTACAGATGAGAAAACTGAATCTTAGGGTAGCAGAGTCTGAATTTGCTGCTTTTCGGTCAGGAAATTAATGCATTTTTGGTAACAATCTGTGAAATGGTGTATAAGTCATCAGACTGCCTGCTATATTCAAAGTATTGTGATAGGCACTGAGTATTAAAAGACGAATGGAACAGATCCTGCTGATTTTTGTCTTTTTATGAAAGCTTGCTTTCTCTTTGTCTAAGACAGGTTCTCAAGTAAGGGATTGACAATTTTTTTTTATGGTTATTTGACTAAGTGGCGATAGTCAGTAGACATTTATTAAGCATATACTGTGTGCCAAGCACTATTCTAAGCCCTGGGGATACAAAGAAAGGCAAAAGATAATCCCTGCTCTCAAGGAGCTCATAGTCTCTTTTTGACTTTGTTTTATTGTTTCTTGGTATTTCGTGGAGTCATTAGCTTCCACTTGCCTAGTTCTAATTTTTAAGGATTTTCTTCAGTGAGCTTTTGTACTTCTTTTTCCATTTGTCCAGTTCTGTTTTTTTAAGGTGTTATTTTCTTCAGTATTTTTTGTGCCTCTTTTACCAAGCTAATTGTCTTTTCATAATTTTCTTCCCTTTCTTTCATTTCTTTACCCAATTTTTCCTCTACCTTTCTTGTTTGATCTTGAAAATAATTTTTGAGCTCTTCTAAGAATTCCTGTTGGGCTTGTGTCCAATTCATATTTTTCTTTGAGGCTTTGCTTATAGCTGTTTTGACATAATTTTCTTCTGAGTTTGTGTCCTGATTTTATATACTGTGTGTCAAGCACTGCGCTAAGTGTTTTACAGTTATTATTCGATACCACACCAACCCTGGGAGGTAAGTGTTATTATTATGCCCATTTAATGGATGAGGAAACTGATGCAAACCAGGGTTTAAGCAACTTGCCTAGGGTCACACAGCTAAGAAGTGTCTGAGGCTGTATCTGAACCTAGGTCTTTCTTATTACAAGCCTGGTGCTCTATATACTGCACCTCCTAGTGCCCTTCTAGGTTGTCCCACTAGGCTAACTCCCTCTTGCTCCATTTTGTGTACTGTATTCTCCTGGCAGTTTATTATTTTCATCTGGTTCTGCTCCTAATAGTGAATTTGACGAGACTAAAAACCATTCTGTTTTAATTTGAGTGTTTTGTCTATGCAGAGTAACTGAAATTATGTAAGTGAAGCTTATAATGTGGAATTCTAGGTTACTTATTTATATAAGAATGTACTTTGATAAATCCTAGACATATTGTTCTTTATTATAAAAATGCTTTGCTGTCTGTAAAAGAGAATGTGTTGGGTACAGATTGTCGGTGCCCTCCAGGTGTTTTTCATTGGAGATGTGTATGATGAAATGGATGCCAGGCAGGAATGAGTCTGACTCTTGAAGCCTTGCCCCAACCCTATCTGGGTTTCTGTTTTCTGTCTACTGACCTACTGGCTGCTGGGTGGCAGCTCCTTCGATGTCGTTCCACCTTTGCCATGAGTTCTTGGCCAGTGTCAAGAGCCGACGGCCCTCCTATTCCGTAGTTGATTTCCTTTCTTCCCAGTTTGTTTATTCATAGTTCGAATGCAGATCCTGTCCAACATTACCAGTCTTGAAAATTACCCTGGTAAGTAGGTTGAACAACAGAACATTTTACATAGATGTAGTCAGTTTCATTGTCTTTACAGATTTGTTTTATTATTTGTAGTTGTATGGCATAATTTTATTATGTCAGTATATCACAAGTTCTTTAGATATTCCTCAATCATTTGACGTTGGTTATATATTTTTTCTATTAAGAATAAAGCTGCTATGATTATTTTTGTCCCTTTCTCCCTTCATCATCCAGTCAGAGTGCTTTCTCCAGAGTTACCAGTATACTCTTCGTTGTCCAGTCCAACATCTTTTTCTCTGTCTTCATCCTGTTCGACCCCATTTATTACTCCCTTCTCCTTGATACTCTCTTCTTTCTAGGTTTTTGTGACACTACTCTCCTGCTTGTCTTCCTTTCTGACCACTTCTTCTTGGTCTGCTTTGCTGGATCTTCATCCTGGTCACACCTACTAACTCTGGACCGAGGTCCTGAGGGCTCTGTCCTGCTCCTCCCCTTTCTCCTTTCTCCTTCTACCACTTTACTTGATGATATCATCGGCTCCTGTGGATTCAGTCTATGCTAATGACTCTCCAGTGTACTTATCTAGCCCCAGCCTCAGATGTCCAGCTACTTATTAGGCATCTTGATGTCCAGTAGATTATTAAACTTGGCACGCCCAAAACTAAACTCATTATCTTTCCCCCCAGTACTCCTCACTTTCAAACTTTCCAGTTACTGTTGAGGGTACCACTGCTCTCCTGCCGCCCCAGCCTAGGTGTCATTCTTGACTCTTCACTGTCTCTCATCCACCTGATATCTAATCTGCTGCCAAGGCCTATCTATTTCATGTTTGTAACATCTTTCAAATACACACCCCCCCCCCCCCCCCCCAGCCCAAGACAAACACCACCCTGGTACAGGCCCTTATCACCCACTCCTGGACTGGTGCTGTTGCCTCCTGGTGGGTCTGCCTACCACAAGTCTCTTCCCCACTCCTGTCGATCTTCCACTTACTTTGTTCAAAGTAATTTTCCTAAAGTGCAAATCTCACCACCTCCAGTCACAAGGTCAAGAATTCCCTCACCTAGGGAATCCGGTATCTTCCTTCCAAACAGTGAGACAAGTTCAATACCAAAGGAAGAGGCCAGCTTGATTATAGGTAGTAGTTTAGTCATTTGGGTTATTTACACTGGGAGCCAGTATGATGGATCCCTGCCAAGAATTCATATAATCAGCAGTCTGGGGTGGCAGTCAGACCAATGGTGGATCCCTGTGGAGACCCCCCCCCCCCAAAATCCTGGTGCTAATTATAGAACTCAGAGGAGCTATAGGGTGCTTCACTGAAGATCAGGAGATATTTTCATTTTTTTCTGCTTAGTTAATGTTTTGGTTAATAGTTTAGTTTATGCTTAGTATTGAACCCAGTTCTCAGACATCAAGATGTTTACTCAGCACTGTTGGGTAGATGCCGAGGCGCTCAAGGTGGAGTAGCGGTCATGTACCAGTCATAGTATCTAAGATAGGACGTTTTAACGGGTCCAGGCTTCCACCTTTTACAGAATTTAAGTTAACCTATGCCCTCCCATGTTTCTAGTCTTCTTACACCTCCTTCCTCCCCACCTCATACTGTTCTGTCCTGTGACACTGGCCTCCAGGCTGTTCCACAAATAACGCAGTCCATCTCTGGACTCTGGGCATTTTCTCTGGCGCTCTGTTTCCCCATGCCTGGATTCATCTCTTTCCTCATCTCTGCCTCCAGTTTTTTGTGGCTTCCTTCAAATTCCAGCTGAAATCCTCCCTTATGCAGGAAGTCTTTCCTAGTCCTTTGTAATTCTAGTGCCTTCTTGCTCTTGATTATTCTCTATTTATCAAATATACAACTTGCTTGTACACATTTGTTTGCTTGTTTTGTCTCCATTAGATTGTGAGCTCCTTGAAGGCAGGGGTTGTTCTTGTCTTTCTTTGGACCCCTGGTGTTTAGCCCAGTGCCTGGCACATAGTAGACACTTTAATAAATTCTTATTGGCTGACTGACCTTTCACTATTACAATATCATATTATCATGTCATATCATCATGTTATATTAATACCACATTCCTAGTAATGGGGTACTTGGGTCAAGAGGTATGAACAGCTTTGTAACTCTTACACTGTATTTCCATTTTGCTTCCCAAAATTATTGTACCAGTTCACCGTTGTCAGACATAACTGATAGAACTGTTTTCCTTCATCACTATTTAGTTTTTAATTTAAAACTATATTTGTCAATTTAATAGAAATAAGTTGACATCTAGCTTGTTTTTAATTTGAATTTCTCTTATCATTAGAGAATTTGAATAATATTCAAGTGTATATTTCTTTGAGAAATGTCTGCTCATAAATTTTGATCATTTATCCACGACAACGTTCTCCTCTTCCTTTACTTGAGGAGACCTTAGAGATCATTTAGTCCAACCTTGTTTTAAGGTAAAAGTAAAGGCTAGTAGGTAGTAACCTATACAATGGACACTTATCAGGTTAATGTCAGAGCCAGGATTAGAACCTCCAGGTCTCTTAATTTGTAGTCCGACATTTTTCCTACTGTGTACACTGTTGTATCCCATAACAGATTAAAAATAGAAGGTATGAGAGTTTTCCTGTATTCTTGAACATGTAGGTGATGTTAACATTCCATTTCTGGCTTTGCGTACTTGCTTTTGTAGTATCATCTCAGAAAGTGGTTTTGAAATTGTATTCCATAGAGCCATAAAGTTTCTTGAAAGAAAATGTAATCAAAGGAAGCATGATATTTTTGTTGATTTCTACCTGTATAGTTAGGCCCTGCCCTAGTAATTTCATTAGTAATTGAAGAATTGAATGTGAAAAATACATTGGGTCTGCTAAGCTCAAAAACATGGGAGAGTATTGATCTAATGTGAAAATTTGGTGAGGGTAGTGAGACTTAAATTCGCAGGGATTTTTGAGGAGTAATGGTTATGATTGTAAAGGACGTTGCAATTATGTAACACCACCTGAATACTGAAATCATAATAATCTTTTCACTAGAATATTGGAAAGAATACTTATAAACTTGTAAGATTCAGCTTACTCTTGAAAAAAAGGTATTCTATACTTTTTTTTTCTATTATTCTTCTAGAGTTCTCCAGAATTAGGGAAAGTATTCTTTTCAGAGTTAGTGAGCCAGAAGCTAGAAATTAGAGAACCTTTATTTAGTGCATTCATGTATAATACTCATTGTAATACCTAGTTATGAGCCTTACCTGCTGGGGGACAAAGGGTATATATGGGGGGGGGAGGTTTGCATATAAGTGATAAAGGCAAAAGAGCAAATCATGACAAATTTAAAAGATGTCTCAGTGCTATTTTAGGCCCTTTAGAGATGTTTTTGCTAAAAGTACTTGACAGCAGTGAAAACCAATTTGGTTGCTTTTTTGTACTTAAAAGAACTTTTTCCACCTTTAGAATTTAAAAAACAAAATTTGCTACATTTTACGAAATGTTGATGAGTTGCTAGTTGATAAGTCACTTGTAAAGGACAAGTTACCTGGTCTTGAAATAGTCAATAGTTAAGCCGGTGTTAATTTTTGATTTTGTAACTTTGATATTTCTTACTGTAGCAATAGCTTAACAAAAAACCTTATTTCCTTGACTTAGAACAAGCATGTCTGTTAATTAGTACACCATAAAATCTCTTTTTTCCTTCTGTTTGAGGACTTATTTTCCTGAGGCTTAGATGTTTGTTGAAATACTTAAATTAGTACGTATTATATATTATAATGAAAGTTGAAGAAAAGATCACCACTATATTCTTATACATTTAAACCATTTTGGAAACATTTATATCTCAATAAGCAGTTGTCAGGTAGACTAAGCATTTTGGAGAGAAACTGAGAATTCAGACTCATTCATCACTAAAAGACAAGGAATTATATGATAAACAACCAAATCCAAACAAGCACATTTATGTGTAGTGGAGAAGTATTTGCTTTGCCAGTAAAAGAAATGCATGCTTTAATTTTTTATCGCTTTTTAAATGAACCTCTGTTTCAGTTTTGAACACTTTTCTTATTTTTGTATGCTCTAGGAATGAATCGTGGTTTTGAACTTTTTAACATCAGTAATAAAAATGAAATTTGATTGGTTAGTAATAAACCAGGCTCTTTTCATAAAAACAATCATTTTGTCATGGCAATTTCCATTAACTGTAACTGCGTTAGCAAAATAGAAACTATAAAATGCATTTCATTGGGCATGTACACTTAGCTGTGTTTTTGTGCTGATTATATATTTTTATTTTGAAGCATTTTTATGTAAGCCAAAGAAATTTCGTCATGAAGTCATGACTCCAAACCTCTGTGGGGATTTTTATTTGCTTTTTTAGAAACAGACATCTTGTTTATGTATTTATCCAGATCTGTAGATTCTCCTCAGACTTTACAATTGGATTTTCCCACAGATGCCGTATTTCAAGATTTGGTTCAGCTTAGAGCACTGGCTTTAAGTACTTTACTTGAGTTGTTGTATAAGTGAATTATGTTAGTAATTAAACATTGAATGGACGACAGAACTTCAATGGGTTTCATCTCTTTAAAATGATATTGGCAGATGAGTCTTTAAAAATTTGACCCATAGCTGACTTCTTTTGAATATGCATCAGAAAGAGAATGTTTTTGGGCTCAATAATTTTGCATGTGGTTTTCATCGTCTTATATATTACAAATGTTATGAAATATATCACATAAATAAAACTTAATATTAAAATAAAAGCTGATGTTTATTTTTCTATTAGATTCTTAGAATAGTCTTATTATTACAGTTTTTCCTATTGCAGGGCTTCAGAACTGGAATTTCTGATTTTAGTTATTGAGAGAGAACTGGGAACAAGCATTTGACATTAGCCCCAGTGTAAGCTGGTATTTGATCTCCAGCTATGATGAATCCATGCTATAGATCGTCCCTGACAGATTGTCCCAAGCTGGCTTCTCCTTGATGTAGGCCATGTGGCTGAGCTCGCTTCCTTTACCATCAATAACTATAGGTTCAAGGAATAAAAAGTAATTTAAAAATTTAGCTTAAACAAAGAATATTTACAAAGGGAGTCCTATATCCAAAGAAACCTGCATTCCTTAGATAAAAAGAAGTCCCATCCCATTCCCCCCTCTACCCCGCATTTGTGGTTTTGGATTATCTCAATTCAATTCAACAAACATTTATTTAAACTCCTACTTTGTGCTGGGTGCTGTACCCTGCTGAAGTTACAAAGATAGGTAGTCTCTGCTCTGGTGGAGCTTACTTTACGGGAAATGGAATTGGGGGAGGGGTACAACTGGTATACAAGTGAGTATAGGGCGAAGAAGTGAGGGAATGGAGGAGATTAGGACAGCAAGTGGCTAATTGTGGGAATTGAGTGAACCATACAGACTCCATCTTGTGACTCAGTTCTGGAGCTAGCGCAGTCCTCTTTCTATTCAATTATGGGTCTAGTCCAAATTCAGTCTTGTGAGAAAGCTTTATTTAATTGTTGGAGTTGGGAGAAAACCTTATTATGTTGTTTGAACTTAGCCTTGCATGGCTGGGAAAGTAGACCATCTCTCCCTGTTGTTTAGAGACCCTTAACTAGGGACCTAGGTTATGCTGACCAGAAACCCAGTCAGACCCAAAGATTGAGGCAAGGAGTTTTCTCACAGTTGTACATCTCAAGCAATTCATATGCCTTATCTGAAAACTGACCTTGTATTGATTAATCAGTTACTGTTTTCATGTTCCTTTGGTTGTTCACAGATACTCGAGGGGAGTGGCTCACCTCTTTTTCTGATTTCAGAGAATTGTACCTGTTTAGTCTTCCCCATCCAGTTTGGAAAGCCCCTAATCTTTCATCCAATTAGGAAACATTGCCTAATGTTGCATCCTGGTTAATTGTTTTCTTCTAATTATTTGCTCTTGTTTGATTGTTTTTAACATATAAAAGTCTTATGTCCCCCTGTTTTTGGTGTCCAGTGCCAAAGCTGAGGGAGGCTGCTGATTCTGATTTGTTGGGCAGTTGGCATGCATTGCTTAATAAATTTATGTGCTTGGAAACTTGAACCTTTCTTCCTCAGTCATTTCATCTTTCACCCACCACTGTATCCTGGAGGGAGGAAATGCTAATGACTGGAGAGGAGACCAGATGTAGTCTTGGAGGGCCCTTGTTTGAGGTGATTGATACCTGTGCTTTGAAGGAAGCTAGGGATTCCTAGAAATGTTGTGTTGTGAAGTGGAAAAGAACACTGGATTGAGAATTAGAAGACCTAGGTTCATGTCCCAGCTGTGATCTTGGGTGATCTTGGGCAAGTCCTTTCCTCACCTGTACAATGAAAGGATTGCACTAGAGGGCTACCAGTCCCTTACAATTAGAAATCTACCATCCTGTGACATAAGGGAATTTCTAACCTGCTGGACCATCTGTGCAAAGACACAGAGATAGGAGGTGGGATCTCCAGGAAAGAGCTTAACAGAGCAGTTTGACTGGAATGGAGACTATGAAAAGGGAGAGATAAGAAACCAGATTGAAAGGACGGGTGGGTGCCAGATTGTGGGGGACTTTAAATGTTAGGTAGAGAGGAATTTATAGTTTATTCTGGAGCCAAAAGGGAGACGTTTAAGTTTTTTGAGTAAAAGATGACGTCTTGAGATCTGTGTCTTGTAATAGCAATCTGGAACTTTTGAGGATGGATTGGAGATGGGAAGTCCTAGAGTCCAGGAAGGGCCAATTAAGATGCTATTGCAGCAGTCTAGGTCAGAGGTAATGAAGTCTTGAACTAGGGCAGAGAGTGTGCCCAGAGAGGAGATGGATTTGAGATGTATTGTGGAAGTAAAATTGAGAAGACATAGTAAGTGATTGAACATAGGGTGTGAGGGAAAGGAGAGTCAAAAATGACTCTGAAGTTGTGAACTTTGGTCATTGGAAAGATTATAGTGCCATTGGCAGAAATGAGGAGGCATGGACAAAGGGTGGAGTGGAAATACAGCTAGTCCTGTTTTGGCTGTGTCAAATTTGAAAAGGGACATTCAGGTGGAGATACCCATCAAGCAGATGTTAGTAATAGTGTGGAATTCAGGAGATCAGGGCTGATTAGGCATCTAGGTGTCTGTGTGGGTAGAGCACTGGGTCTACAGTCAGGGAAACCTGAATTCAAATCCAGCATCAGACACTAGCTGTGTGACCTTCAGTAAGTCCATTTCTTCAGCTGTAAAATGGGGGTAACAACAGTGCTTACTTTGAAGGCTTATTGTGAGGCTCAAATGAGATAATATTTGTAAAGTACTTAGCATAATGCATGGCACATAGTAGGTGCTATATAAATGCTTATTTCCTTCCCCTCCCTGGATATAATAGATTTGGGAGACATATGACCATAGAATTCTTGGGACCTGGTGGGATTACTAAGTGAGGGAGTGTAGAAGAGGGCCCAGGATAGATCCTTGGAGGATAGTTAAACTTAGTTGGTGGGAGGGGGATGATGATTCAGCAAGGGAGACTTGAGGAGTGGGCAGATAGGGGGAAAGCCAAGAGGAAGCTGTGCCCCTGAAGCCAGGGGAGGAGAAACTGGCTAGGATGAAGAGGGGGCGATGACTCAAAAGCTTCAAAGAGGTGAAATATAAAATTGAGCCTGAGAAAAGGACATTGAATTAAGTAGTTAATAGATTATTGGTAACCTTGGTGGGGAGTACTTTTATTTGAATGGTGGGATCAGAAACCAGATTATAAGGGATTGAGAAGTAAATGGTAAGAAAGAAAGGAAATGGAGTCAGGAGTTACACATTACAATCTTCACTGATTTTTTTAATGATGCTTTGTTATTATTTTTCTCTTATTCAATAGCTGCAAATCTTGAAAAAAAAATCTAGTTGTTTCCATAGCAACCATCAGATCCATCTGATATAGACATCCGTCTTTTAAAGAGATCCTACCCCTTTTTCACGACAGCTGCTTAAAAATATTCTGCTTATGGACAGTTTAAGGGATTTTCAAGGATAAATTTTGAATGTACTTGATTTTTTACCTTAACTCTTGCTTTAAAACCTCATCCAGTGAAATGAAACTCTACTGTAGTCACTTTCTGGAAACAACTGGTTAGTAAGTATTTACAAAATGCCCACTGTTATGTGCCAGGCACTTGGCTGGAACTCTGTACAAAGACAAAAAAAGAAAAAAAATTCTTTTGGAAAAATCTCCCATATATCTCTTGAGAAAAAATATATGTGTGTTCAGTTGTAGAAGGGTAAAAATATTTTAACCAAAGTAAAGTACAAGACTGAGAAGACTTTATGCTAGAAGAAAAATAAACTGGTAGTTCTAATCCTACCTCTCCCCTCAGTGTTCTCTGTGATAGAGCCGTAAGCCCTAAACTGTTTTAAAATGATGGCTTGGGAGCACTACCATTATATGTTTAGCTTTGTTCCTTTTAATTTGACGTTTATTTTGATTGTTCTGTATAAATTGTGAATGATTTTTACCTTCGGATACATTTGTCATTTTGCCAATATTAAAGCCGCCATTCTAGTATTTTTTTCTTTCCCTTATTTTTCCCTTCATGTTCATTAATTTTCTCAGCTTGTTCCTTGGTGCTTAATTTACCAGAATGCTATTTCTGGGACAAGTAGGAGTCTACTTTTCTGAAATTATTGAACACTGCTTCTGAGAAGAAAAGTCGAAAATTCTTGCCTAATGATGCTAAGCAAATTATTAACTGATTCTTCCTTCTCTCTCCACACCCTTCCCCCCAGGATCTACATATAAAAAAAAATGGGAGTTATATGAGTGACAGGAGTGACCTGTTTGACTACATCCTGAAATCATTCCACTATGTCCCTTTAGAGGGCTTGTTTCAAAGAATACCTGCTCTGGGTGATCTGTGCCAAGTTTGCGAGGGTACTTTGGCCATCTATGCCCTGGGATTCTTTCAGCCCAAAGCTGTACTTAATTGTAATGAAAAGTCTTCTGTAATACTTTCCTGTGCAGTGCCACCTGACCCTGCCAGAAGTGTAGAAGGTGGTCAGGATTTCAAGTACCTTTGTAATGGATCATGATATTGCCTTCATGTACCCTGGCAAAGCTAACTGGTTTACACAGTTGAGGAGGAATAATCACTGGTTTCCCGAGGCATAAAGTTGTGCTTTGGAATATTTGGGGACTGGAAGAGAGGAGGGCCCTGCATCATCTCCTTCATTCTAAGTGCAGGCCCCTTTCATGCCAGCCAGTCAATAAAATTTTATTAGGTGTCTGTTTTGTGCCAGGCTAGGTTCTGGGGATACAAATAGGAAAAAGAACAGCCCTAGCCCTCAAGGAGGTTACAATCTAATAGGGAAAGGTGGAAGAGAAGGTGAAGGAGTCCAGCCCAAAGGAGTACAGCAGGTGAGAAGTGAAGAAATGGCTTTCTTGGTGGCCTTGTTTAAATGGATGCTTTGGGAGAAGTTTCCTCCTTTGCTCTGCCTTCCATCTCTCCAATCAGAGGGGCAGAGGATACTGAGCATTTTGATGTATGGCTCCCAAGGTTTATGCAGTCTTGAAGGACAGTGACATCTTGATGATGAGGTTCCTACCTTCCATCTCTTCTTTTCTCCTAGGATAAAGGGATATGGAACTGTTTGGGTACCATACTTGTATCCCACTTTCCAAGTTGCGGTTGTGGTTATTTTGGATCTGTGAGTCAGTAAGATAGAGTATTGTGCAAAGGAAGCCATTGTTGGAATCGGTTACCTGTGGAGCCCAGCAAGCTAGTTTCTCTTTATTCTGTGGCCAGAGATTGTTATTAAGTCAGCTGTTTTTTACAAATGCCTGCTTTTGGCTTCTAGGAAAACCAGCTGAGAAAATCAGCCCAGACTAATGCAAATCTGTGTCTACCACTGGTAAAATAACTCAAAACATGGAGAGGCATCACAGAATTTAGTATGGAATGCAATACCACATAGTGATGGAAAGAACATCACACTTGGGAAGTCAGAAGCCCTGTTTGTGCATGCTGGTTTTGATGCTCACTAGCTATGTGATGTATCAACGATCTGGCTAGCAGCTGCTGTGGGGGTGTAAAACCAACAACATCCTGCTCACAGAATGCTGCAAACCCAGGTTCTTTTGATCTGCTTTATTAAGGAAAGCAACATTAAGGAGTTAACAATCTTACTTTAATCCAGCATACAAATATCATTTACTTAGTTCGGGGGGGAAAAAACCAGCACCCTGAATTACAGACCCAAATACAATTCGTAGTTATCAACATCTGAATGTTCAGCCAGGGAGCTCATTACAATAGCTGGCCCAGAGTCACACGCCACTCCTGCTGTGGCTCAGAGCTCTGAGAGATAACGCTAACCTCTGCGCTTCTATATCCTGTTCAGGGCCCCGAGGCCCCCGACCTCACCCAGGCTGGGTGCAGAAAAGTTGCCCACCTCCAATATCACATCAGATACAGATCAGTGACCCCCAGTTGTCTCAGTGCTGAGAAATACAAAAACATCCCGCTTTGTCTGCCCCATTCAAACAAAGGCCAGAATCTAATTAAAGTTCAACAGCAAAAAGTCCCACCTTAATTACTATTACATGTGATGATGGGCAAATTACCCTCTCTGAGCCTGTTTTCTCACTTGTAAAATGGAAATAGCACAAGGTTGTGAAAAGGAAGGTACTTCGTCAATCATAGCATTATTTTTATTCTGTTTTTCACATAAAAAAGCACTTTTTCCTTAAGATCTTGGATTTTGTCAGTAGGTGTGCCTGTTGCCATAACAACGCCTGCACACTTTAGTAGTGGGTCTTTATATGAGTTGCCCTATTGCCACCAAAATTATTGTCTGGTGAGTGGTAGGTTGATTTCTGGTGATGAACCTTTGTGCATTTATTAGGTTGGTTCTCTGACCACACACTCATGGTCTATTTTGAGACCTTTACTTGAAGCCTTTCCTGGTTGGGAAGACATAGCAGAACACTTTGAAAATTCATTTACCTCCATCCCACAATGAAGTATCAGCATAGGGCTTAGTAGAAATAGAATAGTAACTACATCCTTTTAAAAAATTGGGGATTGTAGCCATAGTGAGGCCTATCTTGTATCTCCTAATTCTGAGTAATCCTCTACTACTATGTTCTGTTTTTCTGGAAAAATTGATTTTAAAAATAATAAATCACTTTAATGTAATACAGAGGCTAAATAAAGACATTTTGAGGGAATGACAGTCATACTATGAGTAAACTGAAAGCTCCTTCTTTAATTGGTACTTACTCTATTCTGAATCATTGAGTTGTTGACACTAAGAATTTGTTTTCTTGACCTTGGTTAACCTATAGAACCTGGTCAGTTTTATGTAATTGATTTCTGAGTACCATTTTAAAGTTGATCTCAGTTTTCACATAGGTATGTTGAATTGGCTGGTGTTCAGGCCTCATAATTACCAACTTAATTATACTTTACTTATTGATTGCTTCTAATGGAAAAACTATCTTTTAACTACTTGAGTTCCAAAATAAATGTGGCTTCAGTTCATTAATCAAGGCTTATTTTTGAATAACATAAAATTGCAACATAATATTAATCTCTAAGGAACATTTTAAAACGTGGCTTTAGGCCATGTCTGTAACCACCTAGTAGAGCAAAATGGGAAAAATTTTCCTGACAGATGAGCTTGTAGCCAACCTCTTCTCTACCTAGCTTGTCCATATTTCCAAATTCTTCAGAGTTAAGTGGATGAAAGACAAGTGGAAAAGCTTAGATATTTCTCACTGTGAATGGCATTTGTGTCTCTTTTCTGTTATCAGCTGCTGGCTTTAACTTCGATGGCATTTTCGGGAAAATGTTTCGTGCTGTCTTGGAGATATCTAGTTAGTAGCCCTTTTTTGACCCTGCTGTCCCCCCAAGCTATCGTTTTATTTATCTCTTTCTTTCTTCACTGCCAGATTCCTAGAAAAGATCATCTGCAATTGCTGCTTCCACTGCCTCACCTACTGCCTTTTTTTTTTTTAAATCTTATGGCCTTCATCTCTTTTTAAACATCATTGTCACTACCCAGTGACACTCCCCCAGTAGAACTCTTCCTTAATAAATAAATACAGTTAAGCCAAAGAAGTCAACACTTTCGCCATGTTTGAAAATATGTGCCTTATTGAACCACCTATAGTTCACTGCTTGTCTACCAAGAAGCAAGAGGTCCTGTCAGTCATTTGGCAGTCCTTTGAAGTCTTAATTGAAGGCCTCTTATGTTGTTTTTCTTTAGGGGGAAATTCCGCAAATTGTTCTCCTGGTTTTGCTTACTTTGCATTGTATCAGTTCACACAAATTTTCCTGTTTCTTTGTGTTCTTCATATTTTTCAGTCCCAGTGCTGTTTAATTATATTTGTATACCACAATTTCTTTAACCATTCCCTAATTAATGGACACTCACTTTCCTTCTAGTTTGCTATTAAGAAAATGCTGTTCTAAGTACTTTTGTATATATGGGACCTTTCCCTCTTATCTTGGACTTCATTAAAGTCATATATGCCTAGTGGCAGTATTATTAGGTCACACAGAATTTGAGAGTTGGAGGCACTTGAGTGGTTATCTAGCCCAATCCATACACAAAATGAACTCATAGTATAATATGCCCTACAAATGATCATCAAGCCTTTGCTTTAAAATATCCAAGAAGCAGTACCCCTGCTGGAGGAATACTCCAAGGAGATCAAAGAAAGAGGAAAAGAACTCATTGTAAAAATATTTATAGCAGCTCTTTTTGTGGTAGCAAAGAATTTGAACTTGAGGGGATGCCCATCAATTGAGGAATGGCTAAATAAGTTGTTGGATATGAATGATGGAGTACTGTTTGTGCAGTAAGAAATGATAATGGGAACATTTCACAGAAACCTGGAAAGATTTGTATGAAGTGATACAAAGTAAAGTGAACAGAACCTGGAGGACCATCTACAGCGTAACAGCAGGATTTTAAAGATAATCACCTTTGGAAGATTTAGTAAATGATCAACACAATGACCAACCACAATTCCAAAGGACTCATGATGCTCTCCACTTGTAGAGAACTGATAGACTTAGAGTGCAGTTTGAAGCATATTTTTTTCTCCTTTCTTGCCAAATACCAAGCTAGGGTTACAGAGACAAAGAATGAGATTATCACTACTCTCAAGAACTTACATTCTAATGGGAGAGATGAGTATACATACATAAGTATATACAGAACAAATATAAGGAGAACAAATACAAATAAGTACAAGGTGATTATACATAAAGTAGTTAGGGAAGGCATTAGCCTGTGGGATCAGGAAGGGCTTCTTGAAGAAAGGTACTTGATCTGCATTTTGAAAGAAAAGAGAGTGAGGCAGAGTTGAAAAGGAATTCATTTCAACATTTCAGACTTGGCATGGAAATGAATTGCAGTATGTGAAGAATAGAGAGAAGGCCATTTTGGCAAAATCGAAGAGTGCAGGGGATGTGGGGGGAAGGGGTGCGTGTGTGGGGATGGGAGGGGGTGTTGTGCAATGGACCATAGGTTGGGATTTGCTTGTGAAGGGCTTTAAAAACTATCTTGGAGGCAATAAGTGCCACTGGGCTTTATTATAAATTATTTATAAATGCTGGTTATTATTTATTGATTATGAACAGCATGGTTAAATCTCTTTAAGAAAGTCACTTTGGGATCAATTTGTAGGATGCTGGTAGAAGGAGAGACTTGAGACAGAGACATTAATTTGGAAGATATTGTAGTAGTCTAGGCAAGAGTGATGAAGATGAACTGAGGTGGTGACCATGAATAGAGAGAAGGGGCTCCATGTCTTGAAGATAAACAGCAAGACTAGGGAACTGATTGGATCTGTGTAGTGACAGAGGAGAGATTCCAGGATGATATCGAGGTTTTAACTTTAGAGATGGAAAGAATGGTGATTTTTGAAAGAAATAAGGACTCTGGAAGATCAGCTGAGTTTGAGGGGAAAGATGGTAAGTTTTGAGTTGGACTGGAGACACTGAGTTTGAATAGTCAAATAGGCTGTTGGTAATGCAGAACTGAAGCCAAAGGGAGAGTCTGGCACTGGAGATATAAGTCTGTGAGTATTTTTCTTAGAGGTGACATTTTAATCCATGACTACTGATGAGTTCACCAAAAAAGAGTGAGTAGAAAGAGAAGAGAAGCATTATTTGCGTGCTTCTCAAGCACAGGACTAGAAAGAGTACTGGGCAATACTCATGTCAAGTCAAGAAGCATTTATTAAGTGCCTACTATGTACCCCAGGCCCTGTGCTAAGCTCTGAAAATACAAAGAAAGGCAATGGAACTCAAAATCTAATGGGAGAGACAGCATACAAAGAATTGTGTGCAAACAAGATGTATACAGCATAAATTGGAGATTATTTCAGTGCTGCAGGTAGGATTTTAGATGAGGGTTTTGGGAAAACCAGGAGTCAGAGATAAGGAGTGAACACCAGGTGTGGGGAACAGCCAGTATCTTGTGTAAGGAGCAGCAAGGAGGCCAGTGTCACTGAACCAGAGTATTAAGGTATAAGAAGACTGGAAAGGTAGGAAGGAATTTGAATACCAAATAGAGGATTTTATATTTTAACTTGGAATCAATAAGGAGCCATTCAGTATAGAGGAGTGACAGGATCAGACCTGCACTTAAAATCATTTTAATAGCTGAGTGATGGGTAGATTGGAGTGCCATGCCGAGACTTGGCAGGGAGGCCATGTAGCCGGCTGCTGGAAGAGCCCAGGTGTGAGGTGAGGAGAGCCTGCTCTAGGGGGATAGCAGTGTCAGAGAAGAGAAAGGTTTATATAAGATAGAAGTTTGTAAAGTAGCATCGACAAGACTTTGTAAAAAGTTGGGAATGAGAATGAGGAATCAGTGGGCATGGTATAAATGATGAGCCAGTAAGAGATTTAAAACGATCAGGTTAGTAGGAGGAGAACCAGGGGAAAGTAGTGATGTGAAAACCTGGAGAGGAGAAAGTATCCAAGAGGAGAAGGGTAGTCAGCTGTGTCAGATGCAGCAGATAGATTGAGGAGAATGAGGATTGAGAACAGACCATATGATTTGGTAGTTGAGGTGGTTGATAACTTTGGAGAGAGCAGTTTTAGTTGAGTGATGTCCTCAGAAGCCAGATTGTAAAGGGTAGAGAAGCTGCCATCTGTTGGGTCACTTTGCCTTTGTCTGTTCCCGCCTCATTGGAAGGAGAAAAATGCCATTCTATCATGCTGCCTCCTCTCTGCTGGTCTCCTGGTTTGCCTTGGCCTTTTCTGCCTGAAAGGGAAGGAAAGAAATGCAATTCTGTATGGTCACTTCCACATGTCCCCTTCTTTTAAGCTGCTAAAGGCCCTAAGAGGACTACCCTGAGGCAAAACCCCTAGGGATATTGATAACCTACCGGACTGCATTCCTCAATGATAGTATTCTCACTTGGTCATAACTTTCTCATCTCAATGATTTTTAACGACTGGTTGTCATCATTCTGTTTTCCATTGATTGATTCCTTATTCCTGTTCCTCTCAATACTCTCCATATTCCCCCTGCCATAACCCTTTCTTAAGTCAATCCACCCCTTCTACTATGCTCCCTGGAATGCCTGCTCCATATCTGGTTTCATCCTAAATCTTTTCCATTCCCACTTCTACTATCTTCTGGAAGATAGAAAGTCTCTCACTGAGACCTGGCTCCCTTTTGATGACAGTTTTCCTGGCCACCCTTTGTTAGCCCTGGCTGCACTTTCACTCATTCCCTCTAACTTAGTGGTTGAGGCGGCGGAGTTGGAATACTCTGCTCTCCGTTACCACTTCCAAGTTCTTCCTCTTTCACCATCACTTGGTAACTTCTTCTTTGAGCTTCCCTCAGTCCATATCTACACCCAATAAAAATTCTGGTTGCTGCTGTCTTCTAACTTCCAGGGCATTTCATTCCTTCCTTGGTAAGTTCAATGCCTGGCTCATGGCCTTCCTTTGCTAATTTATGCCTTCATGTTAGGAGACTTTAGTATACATGTTGATACTCAAATGTCACCCTAAACTACCAATTCTTCAACTTAGTCATTTTACGTAACCTGCTTCCTCTCCCCTCCCCCTTCCCCACCTCTGCAACATACAGAGATGATTATACCCTTGATCTTAGCATCACCACAAATGCACTATTTCCATGTTCATGAATTGTGACGTTCCTTTATGTGGTCGTAGTCTATTGTCATTCTTCTTTTCTCACTGCCTTATAACCCTAAACCCTGTTCTTTTTCCTCACCTTAACCTCCCTTCAGTTCCACTTCTTAATTGTTTCCCAAGGCTGTCACCCCTACACTGGCTATACTCTTCTCCCTTCCTTATCTTGACTTTTTGGTGAACTGCTTCAACTTTACGTTGCCTTCTTCTTTAAATTCCCTTGGCCCCTTATCCTATGGTAAAATTTGCCCTGCCAGCCTCAGCCTGGGATTGACTCCCTTTTGCTCCCTAGTCAGGTGCTGCTGTATGAAGCTGAAGAAAATCCTCAAACCATACTGACTGAGTTCACACCAAATTTATGTTCTGTAATCTCAACCAGACCCTCATTGTGGCAAGGTAGTCCTTTTACACCTCCCCAATTGACTTACTATCTTACCACAGTGGTTTTATCCTTCCTCAAATCTTGCATAGCTTCCTATCTTCCCACTGGCTCAGCTAAGAACCTTGCCTCATTTCACTGAAAGATTGAGGCCATTTACTGAGAGCTTCGTCTCCCTTCCTCATCTCTCATCACTTAGATGCCCTCCGCATCTGGTGGCCCTTCCAGAGGCCACTCCTTCTACCTGTGGAAGTGATCGATTCCATTGTTTTCTTCAGTAAATTGCCTCCTCCGTCACCCCACTTAACCTTTAGTCTCTTCTCATCCACTGGTTGCTTCTCTGCTGTCTACAAACAGGTCCATGGCTCCACCATCCTCAAAAAAAATCCTCACTTGATTCATTCGTCCCCACTGACTATGGCTTTATACATCTCCTCCCTTCTGTGCCTTACTAAATGTTTGTGGCTGATAAATCATCTCTTCCCCTGGGTTATTGTTATATTCTCCTAATCTTAATTAACCTTACCCTTCCCGCCCCCCACCTCCAACTTTCAACAATCAAGTCTCCACACAGTTGTTAAATTGGTATTCCTTTTTTTTTT
>CM053622.1:627598825-627645360 GCA_028646595.1 Phalanger gymnotis | reverse complement strand
TTTCCTGTGGGGTAAGATATCCAATTGAGTATGTATGGTATTCCCTCTTCAGGTCAAATCTGATGAGGGCAAGATTCACTCATTCCCCCTCACCTGCCTTCTCTTCTCTTCCTACAGAACTGCTTTTTCTTGCCACTTTGATGTGAGATAACGTACCCCATTCTATCTCTCCCTATCTCTCTCTCAGTATATTCCTCTCTCATTCCTTATTCATCTTCAACTCACCCTGTGCCCGCTCTCGCTATGTATATACACATACATATATACATAATACACACTCACATATACATATATGTACATAAACACACACACGCATACACACACACACACACACACACACACACACACATATATGCATATTCCCTTCAGCTACCCTAATACCGAGGTCTCATGAATCATACACATCATCTTTCCATGTAGGATTTAAACAAAACAGTTCAACTTTAGTAAATCCCTTGAAATTTCTTTTTCTTGTTCTTTTTCTTGATTACCTTTTCATGCTTCTCTTGATTCTTGTGTTTGAAAGTCAGATTTTCTATTCAGCTCTGGTCTTTTCACTGAGAAAGCTTGAAAGTCCTCTATTTTATTGCAAATCTATATTTTGCCTTGGAGCATGATACTCAGTTTTGCTGGGTAGTAAATTGGTATTCCTAAAACACAGATCTGACTGTTACATCATTCATATCATGTCCATATGTTTGTTGAATTAAATTCTGGTTTGAATTGTTTGGCTCAACACTCTGGTAATGATTGACCAGGAAAGGAACAAGGAATTTATTTCCCTAGCTTCTTAGGAGCTAAATACTTCTCTATAGAGTAGCACTATTAGAAAAAGATTTTAATGGATGTTTCTCAGGCCTCAAGGATTCAATATGGTGCAAGCAGAACTCCCTGAACCCTCCCTTCTTCCCAGCTTCCCAATTATTATCAAAGGCACTACCATCTTCTCAGTCACATAGGCTTGTCAACCTAGATTTCTCACTTATACCCACGTCACATATCTAATCTATTGCCAAGGCTTGTTTCTGCCTCCATATCTCTTGTATACACCCCCTTCTCTCCATTCACCACATCTCTTGTATACTCCCCCTTCTCTCCATTCACCACATCTCTTGTATATGCCCCCTTCTCTCCATTCACCTTATCTCTTGTATATGCCCCCTTTTCTCCATTCACCACATCTCTTGTATGCTCTCCTTTTTCTCCATTCATATCTCTTATATATTCCCCTTCTGTTCATTTACACAGCTGCCACCTTAGTGCAGGCTTTCATCCCCTCACACCTGGTCTATTGCAATAGTATTCTGGTTGTTTTCCCAGGCTCAAGTTTCTTCTCACACCAGTCTATCCCCCACGGCCAAAGTAATTTTTCTAAAGGGCAGGTCTGACCAAGCCCTACCTCTGTATTCAGTAAACTCCAGTTACTCCCTGTTACTTCTAGAATCAAATATAAGGCTCTCTTTTTGGCATATAAAGCCCCTCAACAACCTGCCCCCTTACTGCCTTTCCAGTCTAATCATGTTTTATTCTGTTCTACTATTTATTCCATTCCATAAACTTTGTGATCCAGTGTCACTGGCCTATGTTCTTCTGTCATGACAGTCCATCTTCTTTCTCAAGGTCTTTTCACTGACTGTTCTCTATGCCCGAGTGCTTTCCATATCTTAATAAAAGGACTTGTTCTGTAAAACTTTGACTTGGTCAAAAGGCCACACCCGAGGACCTAGAAGGCCATATGTGGCCTCTAAGCTGCAGGTTCCCCACCCCTGGCTAGCATTTCTAGGTACCTCTGGCCATTTGGTTGAAGGGTTGCAATGTTTGACAGAATACCTCTGCTTCCTGAAGAGCTGGGAATTGAAGTTACTTTTGACATTATAGTCCACTTACCCTTTCAGCTGGGTCAGGTTCCCATTGCCTAGGGACTTGGGGGTGGGGTAGAGGAAGGTCTGTCATTCATTCTTATCCACTTATCACTTTGCCAGAAATAACTGGCTGGAGATGTTGGTAAATTATAACTAGAAAATCATTGAGCTGTTTGTTATGGGCCTGAGAGCTTGGCATTTATTGGCATCCTAGAAGAAAGTACATCCTATCAGTTATCTCATTCGTAACCTTTACTGGCCTTTCTTGATGATTGCTTTTGTTTCTGAAGTATGATTGCTAGCTAGTGATAATACAAGACTTTAAAAATACACAAAATTTATTTTTAGGGGAAAAAATTTAGCCTTTTAATCAAGAATACTCATTACAAATTTTAGAACTTCTTTGTTTAGCATTGTCATACATAGTTTGTATCTGTGAAGCATACCAAATTTGGTATTTTTGTATTAAGTACTTAAGCACTCAGAAATGCTAGTTATGATTGATTAAGTCTCTTTATTGAATCTCAATTTTAAAAGCCTGGAAATTTTAGAACCTGTACTAAATGTTAATTTCATGCCCTGTTTTAGAGCTGCATAGCTTGTGTGCCCACTTTCCTTTCCTGCTTTTGCTTACAACTCCCACTTAATGTTAACTTATTTCTTTTCTGAAGTGTAGTCTTTGTTTAAGGAGTTGCCAGACATTCCTTTAATACCGTGAGCATTTTTGTTCTTTTATGTTAATATTATTTGAGTTATTAGCAAAAAGTCTTACAAATTTAGACAGCAGCAACACAAATTTCTTATCCTTTTTAGCTTGAACTCTATAAGTAGGCTTGGTAAGCTGATGGAGATGACATCTCTGGGCCTTTCGAATCTAGCTGCCTAAGGATAATCTAGGTTTGACTTCATTAGTGCACAAATGATAGGTTTGCGTAGAGTTATTATAACATTAATCAATTTGATGGATTAGAACTATGACAGAACTGAAGCAGCGTGTAATATTAGTGCCTATTATTCTACAAATTATGTCTTCACCTACATTCATATGCCAGAAGAGTCATGTTATATATCAAACATTTTGTGCTTAAAAAAAAAAAAACTTTATGAAGGGCAGCTTTCCATTGGCCTTGCTCTTGCCCTGCTAGACTAGATGGTCAAAATAGGGCCTTTGGAATTGTGACTTGTTTATGAGGTCGTAGACTTTCAGAGTTGTTTGTTCCAGAGTTGAATGGAATAAAAACATCTGTCATTGGAATGACTCATTACTGAACTTGATTTCCAAGTGTCTTCTCTAGGTATGTAGAAGTACTGAAGGAACCCTAAGTGACATGTAAATATATACCTATGGCAAACTAGTAGATTGCTACTTGCCCAAATGTTTGGAGGTAGAAACATTTATAATGAGTTAGTAGTAAGGACAGTTGGTTTGCTATAAGCAATACTGATTGAAAAACGGGGAAAATGGGAAATCATTTTGTATTGCTCTTCAGGGCTTGGGGGATGTGTGTGCGTATGTGTGTTTGGTGTTTATTCATATAATATCTATTAGTGTTCTTTTATACAAATTTATCTACCAACTCACTGTTTTAACTTGAAAAAGTCACTTTTCCTTTGAGTCTCAGTTTTGTCATCTGTAAAATAGGGGAGGAGGATGGATTAGAGGGTTTTTAGCTCAAGAATTATGGCCAAAGTCTGCAACTAGCCATTGTCAAAATTAGCACAATTGCATTGTGGGAATGGATGGTTAAGGATTGGAAATTCTTACTGCAGTAGAAATCTTTTCTTAACACAGATTAAGTAGCTGACTGAGAACATAGATGCAGCTTTGGGTATTAAAAGAGATAAATTCTGTGCTAATGGAGCAGTGTGTGTGTGTGTGTGTGTGTGTGTGTGTGTGACTTGTATGTGAATTATCAGTTATCTACTGTTTCAATATTTACAGCTATGCTTCCCTTATTATGTAGATAATAGTGTACTTTCATTTTTGCAAGATGTAAAGCATTTTTGTAAAAATCTACTTTCCACCATTACTGTACATTTTGAATCAAAATAAATCATTTTATTAAATGGGTCATCCATTAATGTATATTTTTCACATCTGACCTTCACAGTGAAGATCCATGTTTGTTTTTTTA
Organism: Phalanger gymnotis; assembly: GCA_028646595.1. Lineage (NCBI taxonomy): Eukaryota > Metazoa > Chordata > Mammalia > Diprotodontia > Phalangeridae > Phalanger > Phalanger gymnotis. The sequence continues at coordinate 627,641,363 of CM053622.1, read as the reverse complement.
CTTTGTTCTCCCATTACTGCTCACTCCAAGTATCTGTGTTCACAGCACTTTTTATAGTTTTGGAGAGAGGTTCTTTGAAAAGCATTAGAACATTCATTTGTGTCAAATTTGACTCATATTCTAAATCATCTAAACACCTTCCTAGTATTAAATTCATAAATGTTAAATTGTATTAAGTTCTTAACTTTACAAGGCATTTGAGTTTAATCCCGAGGATAAAACCCAAGTCATTAATGAAGGCTGCTAGTAAAGAAAACCGAACAGACCATAAAAAAGCCAGGGTCAAACCTGGCAAAATTGGAAGTTGGTGAAGTTTCTTGTAGGTAATTTATAACATTTTGCTCTGCTTCTCCTCTTTCCCCTCTCCAGCCCCAACCAAGCACCCTGGTGTTTTGCCCCTTGCACCCTCTCAGCATAGGGCCACCTTCTGTCCCCTCTTGTCCCATTTAATAAATACACTACGTGGTAGCTTTAGTGTGTGACAGTGGTAGGCTATCATTAGAAAGCATAGAAATGCCAGATTTTAGAATTGGAAGAGACCTCAGAGGCCCTTTAGTCCTACCAGAAAGCTATTCCTACCATAATATCCTTTATAACTGGCATTAGCACAGTGACAATAGGGTTAGTACCACTTCCATATCCAGCCACCTCCCATCTTCCCTAGATTAAAGGCCTAATATTTGTGAAATACCTTTAAATACACTAAACTTATAATATGCATACACGTATGTATATACACACACATATGTATGATTGTAATTTAAAAACTATAATCATCTGTTAGAGTGTTCAATGACTAAAACCTTGATGTGTTCTGACACTCCTTATTTACTGTCGAGGTTTAATTTCTTTGTATTTGTAATACAGGGATTTATTTGCTTTTAAAGGTGACAAGAATCTGATATGTCTCTTAGTAATATGTAGGAAGCAAATTCTTCACCTTTTAAAGGTGATTTATCTCAGGCTACTAGGTTCCCATACATAAAATTATTTCTGTAGAATGCAAATAATATTTTGCTAGTGTAATATACTCTTACTTGAAGGCTTGTTGCCAAGGTATCTTGTTGCCTAGAGTTTTAAGAGAGTTTTTGAAGCAGTTCATTTCTGACTCAGAATTTTGAGACAGTTATTTCTGAGTTTTGAATGTGATAAGCTATAGTATATTGGGGAGATATGGAAACCATAACTGTTTCATGATTATGGGATAAGAAAAATATCACAGAAAAAAGATGAAAATTTGGCTACTGATAATAAACTAGGGTGATTTAAAGAGATGATCCAGAGTCTGAACCCAAAAAGAGATTGAAAGAGGTAAAAACAGATTTCAGAATTACATCTCAACCATAATTGATCAGTCTCAACCAATCGTTTTTAAGCATTTATCATTTTTAATTCTTTAATAAACATTATTAAGTTCCTACTAAGTTTAAAGCTATAAGTGGTAGAGGAACTGATTTGAAGACGAGAATTAGAGAAGTCATTCAGTGGATCAGATAGTTTTCACTGTTTTGATATTTACAGCTATGCTTTCCTTATTACATATGTAATAGTTTATTTTCATTATTGGCTGAGACGGGTTGTCTAGAAAGCTAGTAGTTAAGCATAACAGCTACTTTGAAGTGGAAGCATCTATTTAAGACAGAAGTTACTTTCACCAAGGAATTTTTTATGGACAGTTTCTGAGACAGAGGGCACAAGTTTAGAGTTTCAAATATTTATGTATTTGCTTTAAAGTGAGTACCTGTGATATTATTTCTTTTGCCTAATTTTTAAGTAAATGGTTATGTTTAAGATCATGAGGTGTCAGCATTGTGAAATAGAATGCATTGGTGAGGGCTTAAGAGCTAGAGTATGGAGTAGAGCTGAAGGAACTGGCAGCGTTTAGCCTGGGGAAGAGAAAGTTGGGGTGAGGGGATTCTATGATAGTTGACTATAAAAATTTAAAGGACTCTGTCTTGTGGCTGACGGTTAGACTCATTTGGTCCCATAATGTGATTTGTAAAAGCAGAAGAGAGGCAAATTTAGCCTTGCTATATGGAGACACTTGGAGCTGTTCAAAAATTGAATGTGAGTTCCATATCACATGAGTTCTTCAGGCAAAGGCTGGATGGCTTACTAGTCCAGTGATGTACAGTTGTGTTGTTGAGGTAATTCTTGGTTAGGTGTCGCTTGGATGAAATGGCCTTAGGTTCCTTCTAAATCTGTAATTCTGTATTTGGTCTTCTGTCTCTGCTAATGAGACTACTGACAGATTGTTTACGTTATTCTATCCTTTTTATGCAATCTAGTTTATTGGTTTTCAGTCTTTGAATATCGGTTTATCTGGTGGTCTTTAACTGCTGATCTAGAATCCCAATTCAGGATTTATTGTCATGTAGATTGTTGTTTCTGTGTTCAGATCTTTCTAGCTATTTTGTTGTAATTGGTACAAAACTGGAAAACCTGAATTCAGAACCAACCTCGATATAAACTGGTTCCAGGGCAAACCTCTTAACTTATTAATACCTCAGTAAACTCAAGACTAGATGTTAGAAAACAGTTACTGATCGCATTGAAAGAGGGAATTTACTCTATAGGAATTCTACTTAAGGAATTACAAGTCTCACCCCCTTTTCTCCCCATGTGGACTCTCAAAATGGAAAACTCCAGCTACTCCCAGTACCTAGCATTATACCTTGCACATGGTAGGTGGTTAAGAAGTGTTTGTTGAATTGCATTGAATCTGGGATAGTTTTCCCAGGTGGCACAGAAGAGAAAGAAAGCAGGTGGGCTTGGGGGCTCAAACACTTTTTGAGGCCAAACAGAACAAGTGCAATACTTTTATCTCACGAAAGCCCTGAAAATCCTTGTAGAAAACAGTTATGTTCACAATGAGTCTTCTCTTCAGGAGGCTAAACGTCTCTAGTTTCTTCAACTGTTCCTTATTGACTTAAGGCTCTTCACCCTCTTGCTTGCCTTCTTCTGGATCTTCTGCAGTTTATCAATCTCCCCCTTATAATATGCTACCCAAAATTAAACACAGAATTCCACATTTAGTCTAAGGACTAGTATCTTAATGTAGCCTAAATAGTAACTTTTTTTGGTTACCATGTCACCTTGTTGATTCATATTAATCTTTCATTTTACTAAAATCCTGGAGTCTTTTTCAGACAAAACTGTTGCCTTTCAGTTTCTTCCCTTTCCTTGATCTTAATGGAGTTGATTCGTTGGACCTAAGTATAAGGCTTTTCTTTTATCTTTGTTAAATTTTATCTTATTGGTTTCAACCCAGTGGTCTAATGTCAAGATCTTTTTTGTTCCTCCAATTTCTATTGATAGTTTTTTTCATATCACTTATATTTCTCAGCATATCCCAGACAGTCAACCATCTCTTAAAACAAACAGCAAAAAAAAAAAAGAGAAAATAAGAAGTTTAATAAAGCTAACCAACATACCATCCAAGTCTGACATTATATGCAGTGTTTTATACCCATTTTCTCTCACTTCACAAATAAAGAAAAGGGATACCTTCTCATATGTCTTCTTTGGGGCTCATAATTTCATGACTTCAGTTCCTTTGTTATGTTTTTATTTCCGTAGTTGTAGTCATTGTGTAGAGTTTTCCCAATTCTTCTTACTTTAGTTTGTATCTAGTGATATAAATCTTCGCATGTTTCTCTTCTGTATTTATTATTTTCATAATTTTTTTCAGGGAAGTAATGTCCTGTTACATGCATGCAGCATAGTTTGTTCGTTCCTCACTTGATAGGCATTTAGTTCTTTGCTTATAAAGACCTTTTTTTTTTAAAAAAAAAAATCTTGTCATCTACTACATCAGTTATTCCTCTTAGCTTTGTGTCCTCTGCAGATTTGATGAAAGTACTTTCTAGACCATTATCCACATCATTGATAAATGTGGTGAATAGCACAGAACCAAGCACAAATCCCAGGTATCGTGAATCCACTGGAGACCTCTTAAAGTTGACATTGAACAATTAAGAACTCTGATTCAAGTCTGAACATTCAGGCAGTTTCCAATTCATCTGTTTGTACTGTCATCTTACCCTTGTTTCTCCATCTTTTCCACAAGAATCGCATGAAATACTCTCTTAAATCTAGGTAAAACTCTATTTTCAGAATTTCCTTGTATCTGCTAGTTAAGGAATCCTGTCAAAAAAGGAAATAAGGTTATTAGTATGGCAGGAACTGTTCACTTTCAAACTCCCTGGTCTATAGTTTGTCTCTTGGTTTGTCCCTGGTTGGAAGTTTTGGTAGACTGCTACTGGAATCAAGCCCTTTTAGCACCTTCTGGGAGACTGCAGATTCAGTGACTGAACTGCAACGCCTGACTCCTTTGGTCTGGGATTCCTGCCCATGTTATTCCACTGCAGGCTTCAGTCTGCTTGAGTCTAAAACTCAGAGGCCCTGCTCTGCACCTGGGTTCTGGGATCACCGCATGGCTACTGTTGGACTCTGAATTTGTTCTTTGCTCAGTGTACAACTAGAGTCCATGATTGCTGTTGCTCCTCTCTGACATCCCCTAGGTACAGGTCCCTTCTTCAGTCTGCCCTGCATCTGTCGCCTGGAGGTAGGTAGCGGACAACAGAGCTGCCAGATGGCACACTTTCCTGTACTTTGCGCTCATTCAGGGATTTGCTGGGATGCTTCTTTCCCTGATGGCTGACCTCAGCTCTCTTGGTGTCTCATGCTTCTCTTGGAGTATGCTTCTGACCAGACTTCATCCTTAGTGGCTGCAGACTTCTCTGTTTGCCCGAGCCAATCTGGGCAAGAGAAACGATTCACTGTGACTTTTTCTTGGATTTCCTGATCAGAATTTAGTGTGGTGGGTTTTCTGGATCTTTGTGGAGAAGAAGAAGGGGATTTTGGCTGTGACTGTTCCTGCTACTCTGTCCTCTTGACTGTACCTCTGCTTTCTCTCTATTGTCAGTTATCATCTCTCACCCCAACCAGTGGTCCTATCTCTTGGTCGATGTACTCCTTTCTCCTACTATATAATTCTAAAATCTCTCTTTGCCATCAGCTTCAGCTCATTCTGAGATTTAGCAATATGATTTTACTTTTACAGAATTGTACCATCCCCTTACATCCATCTGCCTGTTAATACTTTTACAGAATGGTATCATTCCTTTATATTCATCATCTGTTACTTGCTCTCCATCTTCTCTACGTAACCTCTGTAAAATTCAGGTTGCATGGTAAGTTCCTTGTGCAGCCACATTAGTCTCTAGAAAACTCCAGTTTTTCTTTTTCATTGACATTGTTTCCCTTTGTGTCTTCAGATTTCACTCCTGAGAATTTTCCATTCTTCTTGAGTTTCCTTTCTATGTCAAACTTTAGTCCATGAAATCCTACCTAGCTGCCACTGAATCCTTTACAGTTTGCTTTCACAAAATCTAAAAAGACTTGCCAAGCTGGCCCAGCTTTCTTCTTTTTCTCTGATGTAAACCTTTGGGTAGTGGTTGCTTTCTTCCCAGGTTCTTTCATTTCTGGCCCAGCAGTGAATTCCTTCCTGTAAGTAAGAATCAGTTCTAGAATAGAATTTTTAAAAAAAAAATTTACTCTAACAATCAACAAACTTCGCTATTTAAATATATGAAAAAACAGGATTACATACAAAACTCTGAACTGTTAGAGATTCTTTTTAAAAAAAAGTTTAACAAATAACAGAATATTTCTGTTAGTATATTCTCCCAAACTTTTTTGTTTTCTTCTTGTATTAATTTTTTTTTTACTTTCTTAAGAATAAATTTCCCTTTTTAAATTTTTTTCTGTCTTTTAGAGGATTTGAAGACAAGTGAAATAATACTGATGAAGGAGGAGGGCATTTGCTTTCATGAATATTTTGAGATGCATTTTTTGAGTGAAAGCTTTTCTGGTAAAATATCCATGCAGATAGATAATGGTTGTTGTCATTGGACTGACCTCGTCACTCTCCTATTTGCAGACCTTCATGGCTTTCTGTTTTTTGTGGAACAAATTTCAAACTCTTTAGCCTAGAATTTAAGGCCCTTCAGCATTTTCTTTTCAGCCACATCTCCCTTAACTCTACTTCACCATTTCTATCTTTCAGTTAAAATGGACTGCTAGCTGTTCCCTGAAGTTTTATTTCCTGCATTTGTGAAGCCATTTCCTCCACCATCCCCTAAGCCATCCTCCAAGCCATCCCCTGGGATATCCCCCAGCCCTGGCCTTCAGGGCTAAGATCGAAGGCCTCCAGCTTAGGAGAGTTGATCCACTGGTTATTAGCTCTCTCTTCTCAGTTTACCTTGTGTATTCTCTTTGTGCCGTTACACTTATTTCTTGATGATAAAAGATTACATTTATGTAAAGCATTTTACTACAAATAGATTATTTTAATATAATCTTGTTGAGATCAGCTTGGTAAGATGTATAGGACAGTCCTGGAATCGTAGCAGACTTGGGTTCAGGTTCTGCCTCTGACTCATACTGAATATGTGACCCTGGGCAAATCACCACTTAATCTCTCAGTGTCCCAGGCTATTGTCTAAGACTTGAGGTTGTATAAGAGCTACTGAGCTACGTTGGCAAAAGGAATTTTTTCCTACGGTTTTCCTACGTTTTCCTACGTTTCCTATGTTGGTAAAAGGAAATTCCTCACTGGCAGCTCCTTGTGCCAATGAAATCAACAAGTCCAATTAGAAAAAAAAACAAGGCAAAAATACACCCCTGTAAAGTAACCAGGATGCATTTCATAGATAACAAGACTGAGTTTCAGCAGAGTTAAATGACTTGTACTCAGTCACAGAGCTGGAATTTTTATGGAGCTGGGACTCTGATTCAAAGTCCAGGACCATAGACTTAAACCAAAACTAACCTTTAAGTAATTTTCCCAAAGGCCCATTGTTGGTAAAGTGCTTATATAAATGTGATCCAAAAATTACTCTGTCCCTTGATATCTTACAGCCATTGTAACCACTGCTGGGCACTACACCCTCTCCCTCTTTACTAAGGATGTCTCTCTGTTCTGTACCTACACAGGTGCATCCTGGGTTCAGTTCAGGGGTTGCTTGGTTATTTATACTGCACCCCCACCTCCAAACTCTGAGGCCTCTGGGAAAATTAAGTTTTGGCTCATGTCTAATGTTTGTCCCTAAAGGGGAAATAGAAAGGTAATAGTATACAACAGGAATCTGGTATAAATCAGCTGTTTATTTCCTCAATACAAGAGAAATACTAAGTATAGAGGCTCTCAGATAGGCACCCTATTAACAGAGACTGAAAACAGAAACTGTACAAGCAGTCTGTGTGACCACTAAGTGGACAAAAAACAACCACCACCTCAGTGCCACACTGTCCAAATAATACGCTCCAGGTTCATGTCTTCTGCCAAGTCAGGCTATCAGTGACTGTGCTTTCTGATGCAGAAGCTCCCCTTGCCACCAGGCTGTCAGTGAGGAACTCAGGACCTCTGATCTCTCATACCCACAGTATTGCCTCTCACAGTGCACACATCTCTTTCAGCCCTCATGTTTGGACAGCGCTAGTCAAGAAAGAAAGGAAGCAAAAGCAGGTACGCAGGGTCCCTCAGATCAGGCTCACCCTTGCCCAAGCCTACACATTACATTAGCTGTCATGTGCTCAAAAGTTTGTCATTTCTCCCAACTGTGAGGGGGAAGGCACCAGTTCTCTTTCCTCCCGTCTTGAATAATTTTGATACAGTCCTCAGAGAAGGACATGTATCTCTCTCCCATAAGATAAAAATTCTTTGAGAATAGAGATTTTATTTTATTTTATTTTTTGAGGGATATCTATCGCCTGGCATCTGCCTTACATATAATAGGTGATTAATGTATATTAGTTGAATTGAATCAATCAGCAAGCATTTACTAAGCACATGCTATGTTCTAGGCAAAATGTGGAACACTAGGGACATAAAGACATAAATAATAAGCCCATGTCTTCAAAGAACATTCTGATAGGTTTCAGCATGTATATAAAGTAGGTTTATAGAAGAATAACCTTGGAGGGAAGGCACAAGCAGCTGGGTGAGTGGGATGGGGGAAAGACCAGGAAAGGCTTTCTGGAGCAGGTGGCACTTGAGCTGAGTATTGAGGACATCCTAGAATTCTGAGGTGTTAGCGATGAGATAGAGATAAGCGTATTGGAGGTGTGGAGACTAGCCAGGGCAAAAGCAGGAAGCGCGGAGGCACTTGTGTATGCAATAGCAAGCACTCTAGGAACCCAGTGAGTGGAGTGCAGTAATGTGTGAGGACACTGGAAAAGGTAGAAAGGGGGCAGGTGATGAAAAGTGTTAAATGCCAAATAGGATTTTCTAGTTGATCCTAGATGTAATGGTGAGCTGGTGGAGTTTGCTGAGTAGTAGGGGTGACAGTTAGGCCATACCATGAAAACAGAGCTCAGAAAACAATTCAGAATTATTGCATTCTGCTTAATTGAGGTTTTAGTGATTTAAAACATTTATGATGGACCTGAAAACATTTAGTTTTTAGATTTTTATCTGTTCTGTTTTATCTGTTCTAATTTTATCTATCCTATTATCATTCTATTTTAAATAGGAATTTTTATGAATGGGTTGTAAAATTAGTATAATCTTTAAAAATTACACATATTTATGGTGTGTTTATATGTCTTAAAGATATGAAGTGATATAGCAGCTCCTGTAAATATATTTTGGGTAACATTTAGATAATAAGTATACTATTTAAGCTAATAACCCATGCACATAAGTAGGAGAATCAGCATGGTGATGTGGGTAGAGATCTGGCCACAGTCTATCAGAAGCTCAGGAGTTCCAGTCCCGCATCTGACCCATGCTGGCTCTGTGACTCCTGTGACCCTCAGCAGTCACTTTGCTTCTTCCTCAGTGTTGCCTGTCTCTCTTTAAGACTGAGTCAAAGAGCAAGTGCCCTACCTGCCTTAGTAGAGGGAATTTTTTCACTGGAAATTTACTATACTAGTGAAACGAACAGGTTCCTGCCCCACTTGCCCCTCCCCCTCATGCCCCTCCCCCCCAAACCAAACCCCTATGCAGAACTATACATTATGGTTATTTGAGTTTATTTTACACTTATTTACACTTCAAAATTAAGCCCAAACTCCCCATAGCAATGCAATAATGTTATAACTTTCCCCATGTTTTTTTTTAAATCCTGAAACCTTATCTCACTAAATCTAATGTTTGTTTTTTTTTAAGCTAGAGGTGTTTACTTTTGTCAGAAATATTGATCAGGCTTTTAAGAATGACTCCTATAGACATAATATTTCCTGAGACAAATCAATCAGAGTTGAATAAAAAAAATCGGAATTTGGTGATATGTTGTCAAGATTAGCACACAAATAATAAGTCATTCATTAATTTTCATTTGAAGTATTATAGCCTTAGAAAATGATCATTTAACTTCTCTTTTTCTAGCAGTGGTTATTTTCACTATGTTGTTATAATTAGAAATGAGAATAAAAAAAATCTGTGTCTTAATCAGCAATATCAACAAATAATTTATAATATTATTGAATTCACTGCATTATCATGGATGTGCCCAGTTTTCTGGATTCAGTTTGCTTTTAATGCTGTTATAATTTGGCTATAGCAAGTTATCAGAAAAGAGTTGTTAAAGTAATAAGACTAAGGTTAAATTCAGGCTTAAAAGTGTCTTTACTAGCTTTGTTTTACTTTGTGGTTACATGTTGCTTCTTCATACTACTTTGCTTGCCTTAGCTTGTTTTTGTGAGCAGGGAGGGCCATGGAATGTTCTAGAATATTATAAAAGGACTCTTCTTTATTTCATAATAATACTGGCTAGGGACAGTGGGTAAAAATATGTAGCATGATAAGATGCATTGTACCTTTCATGTGGATCTGATTATGTTTGAAAGAAATAACAGCAATTTTATGAGTATGATAGTATTCATGGTGACTTTCTAAAATTTTACATTAATTTTTGAAGACAAGCTAAAACCTTTCTTTCTCTCCATTCCCCCCACCTTGCATCCTTATGCATCCCACCTTATCACCTGGAATGGAATGTAATGAAAGTTTGCCATACTTAAGGTAACCTTGGCAACTGATGCTAACTATTATAGGCAAATACCCATTCATTAATTTGGTTTGGGGACTATTTTTTCCATGTGTGTATAATTCCAACTTTTTTTTTTCTCTATAGCTACAGAACCTTGGCCTGAAGATGCTACACTTTATCAGCAGCTGAAAGGTGAGTGCTTTATTTCTGCAGTTTGTTATGACTTCCTGTTAAAATATGTTTACAAGAAGTCTCATTCAGTACAATTAACAGCAAAGAGAGATAGAATGTTAAGAGGGACTCTCTTCTATTTGTCTTAAGAGTAAGTTTTAGTTCAACTTGCATTTGCCAATATAAACCAAGTATTCATGGCCTATAAGGTCCTTGGTTTATTATTGACTCATTATATTGGCTGCTGTAGGCAGTGTAAAATGATGTGGTTGCAAGCACCGTTGGCAGATTTACTGCACCAATAGCTGAGGCAGCAGATTTTTGAAGTCTTGTGGTAAAGTGGGCTCTCAGTAAAAAGGAACTGTTAAAATGTATAGGCTAGGATGGTTCAGGCTCCCTTTAGCAGCTCTTCATATATCATCAGATCACATTATGGACCCCATTTGGGGCTCAGCAGCCTGCTACAGTTGTCAGAAGACTGCAAAGTAATGAAGACTAATAGGCAGCAGCCCTAGTCTTCTAAGCATGGAATTTTTATTGCAGCGAACTTGTCATCTTTCTTTTGTGTGACAGACCTAGACACATTGTGCAATATTAACTGCAAGCTGGTTTTGTAGGATTCTGAATTCTTTTACTTTTAACTAGAGGAATTGTGAGCAGATACTTAATTTTGATTGAGTACAAAAGAATTATCCTAGAAAATTTAAAACAAATATTTTTGAAAGAAGGATTTTTAATTACATATATTACATTATGTACATATGTATCTGATAAGATAATTGATAAAGCAATTTTGGAGGAAAGATCTTGTTAAATTTTACATTCATACATAGGTAATATGGCTGAAAACCATCATCATAATAGCACTGCTGTAATTAACAATGACATTTGTATGTAATTTTTTTTTCTTACAAAAGAGGGCTAAAATTAATTTTTATAAAAAATGACTGTGTATTTTACCAGTTTAGAAGCCACATTTTTGAATGGATATCTTTTCATTTTCTTCCTACAGGGGAACAAATTTTGCTTTCTGATAATGCTTCTTCTCTTGCTGTTCAGGTAAATAAATATTTATTTTAAATGGAGATGTTACATTTCTCTTGAAGATTTACCTCATTTTAAGTTGGAATGAATTTTTTTTCCTTTTCAAGTACTCTAGCACTACATATTTAAAAATTTCCAATATGATTTGTTGTAGTTATGTAATACTGCCTTATTGGTACAATTCTAGTAGAATTTCAAATTTTAATATTTAGCAAATGTTTGTCAACACAAAATTTTTTTAAAGCACAATTTTTCTGTCTAGATGGTAGGTGACAGTAGTGAAGGGAGTGTACACAGTGTATTCATGTTTTCTTATAGTAATATTCACAAAGATTAAAATGTATGGATAGTAGTTTAGACATCTTCCTGTTCATTCTGTATTTAATCCAGCTTTAAATATCTCGAAGAAACTTTTTTTCATTTGTAATTGTTCCTTATGTACACATTGATCACAGATTGATGGATATCAGAATTATATTGGAAAAGACTCCTGACTGTAATCCTCAGACTGTACTTTTGGAAAAGATACCACTCTGAAATTGTATACTTTTACAAAAAACTTTTTAGGGGAGGAATGAGTTTTATGATATAGATTAATACAAATTACAGTATTTTATTTTTAGATCCAGTCCCATTTAGTTGAATTAAGTAATTTAAAATGATCAAGGAAAGCTGTTTTTAAAAAGTAAAGATCATCGACAAGCTAATATGAAAATATGAGAAAGTTAAGGTGGAAGAAAATATTCTTTAGAAAATGAAAAGTAAAAAGGTATTGGGCATACATGTATGAGTATGAAAAGTTATGTGAGAATTCTTTAATTAAAAAAAGATACTACATTCTTTTTTTAAGAATCAAAGTATACCTTTAAATAAGTTTTTATTATTCTATGTGATGCTATGCTAATGTATTTCTTTTGTGTGTATAATTTTTTGGATGAGTAGAATTTCTCAATTAGCTGTTTGTTATGTATCCTCATTTAAAATCAGTACTTTATTTTTCATCATCTTAACTAACAAGATTTCAGTTATAAAGAATCTTCATAAAGTCCACATGTGCTTCTATTGAGACTTTTATGACTTTTTTCTATCACACTTATTATAACTACATTGGCTTATACCTGATACCAGAAAGTTGTTGATTAGTATAACATTATACTTTCCACTTTTCATATTTAAAAAAGAATGAATATTTTAGCTAGAGAGTAACATCTTGGAAAATACTGCAGTACATTTTATGAGAAAGGTATTTTATGTTGAGATAAATTAGTAGGTCTGTTTATTTAGAAAAGTCCCAAGATGGCAGTGTCCACCCATATCGTTATTTGTTTTAAATGATTCTTTGAAATGGAGAGGAATAAGCATTTTTGCTGAATGGTTGGTCATTTGATCTTAGTGTTGACTTTATCCAGCCATTCATATCTTTCTGCTCTCATTCATTTGAGCACTGGGACTGCTCCTTTAAAAAAAAAAAAATCAGCTCAGTTTTGATTTAAAATGAAACAAGAAAAAAGGTTACTTTTTAAATGTTAGAATTTTACTTAACCAATTTACCATTTTAATTTTGTTATCCTACACGTGTCACTTAGATGATAAATTAACTAGAATATATTAAAAATTCTTGTTTTTCTTCAATATTCTTTGGCTTGACAGCTGATAGTAGCCATGACTATAAATGTGACTTTTGCAGATATCTGATTTAAACTTTATGGAGTAATTTTCTTCTGTAGAGTAGAACAGGATTGATTTAGAAGAATGAGTAAAGTGACTCACTTGTGATGTGCAAAACTGATCAAAACAATATGACAGGTATCCATAAAATGCCTGATTATTTTCTAAAAGATAACAAAACTATCAAGCATCAAATATTTTCATAGTCTGCCAGTTTAACCATCAGGAAATTTAAATTCCACTTACCACATGGTCTTGATATTTATTCTACCTGTAAAATTGAAGTGGTCAGATCTTTAATGATTAAAGTAATTTTTATGATTTCAGTTTAAAGGGGATTTGGTATCTTCCCTAACATGTTCTTCCCACATAATACTTCTCTGCTTTCATGACGCTGGTGCGACTAAGAAATGTTGCTTATGTAGTGATTCCAATAGCTGTATATTTAGTACCTTAGAGTTTGTTGATTCCTTTGGTCAGTGGAATGGAGTAGGAGAGGGAGAAAGGAGAGAAAAGAAAAAGAGGGAAGATGGGAAGGAGAGACACAGACACTAGATTCATTTATGGTACATGGCTGCCATTTTTTTTCCTCTGGCTTCCAGCTCACTTTGGGGAGAATATTTTTGATAATGAAAATGAAATAGACCCTATTTTCTCAGCGCTGGACTTACTGCCAGAAGACCTGGCTTTCAGTCATGTGTCAGAACTTATATTAGCTGTGTGACTGTGAGCAAGTAATTTGTTCTCTTTAAACTTCAGTTCTGTAAAATTCTTACAATAAAATTGATATTAGCTGCTTCATTAAGTTGTCATGAAGATAACATTTTGAAAACTTTAAAGAACAGTTTGCATGTGTGGTATTAGTTTTAAAAAATCATCTTTTTTTAACCTAAGCCTGTTGATTTAGAAAGGTGGATAAAGAGCTTTTAAAGATTTATTTCAATAAAACTAAATTCTTTAAGATGTCTGCTCTTTAGGCTCAGGAGGCTTTTTTTTTTTTAAATAGTAAGTTTCACAAAAGCCAGGAGTTCTTTTGGTTGAAAAATGGACATAACTGAGTTACCACGTTTCTTCCCTATTCTCATTTTTTTTTTTTTTTACAGAAGTAAGTAGTGAGATAGCCCAAAGGTAGCAGACAGAAGGATGAGAGATTTCTGTTTATGGAAATAAATGTCTTTCCTAGCCTCCTGTTTATTCTTTCATATATGTTTACAAACAAAAATGGATACTACACTAATTTTTCTTAGGCTATAAAGAAACCTTTGGATATTTACCCAACAGATAGTGAACATTAATTTTTGACTTTCTGGAAAATACTGTTACTGTTTTGTGTTTATTTGTAGCGCTGAAAAGTATTTAATATAGCATCCTTTTTCCTCATCTGTCAAATAGGCATAATACTGACTCTACCTGCCTCAAAGGAGTATTATGAGGCTTAGATTAAATCATAGGTAGGAAAGCTCTTTGAAAAGTTGAAAAGTAAAAATGAAAGTGGTGTTGTTTAGGTTTTGAATAGATAACTTTCATTGAACAGAAAAAAATTGTATCCGTGCCTTACAGATTATGGTGAATGAGAATGTAATGTTTTAAGATAATGTTTTATTCTGTTATTATCAATTTTTTTAAAACTGAAAATTCATTTAACTGAATCCTAAAGAGTAATACTCAAAAGGATTTGAACATAAAACGTATGAGGATTGTTCAGAATGTCTGACCTTTAAAAAAATCCAGCAATATAGCAAAGATATTATAAAGTTTTGTAATACTCACTATTGGAATACTGCATGAGGGGAAAAACTTTTTCTTCAGTGAGTTTCTATGTTTAGAAAGGAAAAAAGCTAATGTCATACTTATTTTCCTTTTCCTTTATACTTTCTGAAAAAATATTCCATCTTCTAAAAGAGAAGGGAGATGTCAACAAGAACTAACTCTTTACCTTGTATTAGTCAGTTGAATCATTAAAAAAAAAAGTCAGCATTTTTATAGGCCCTATTAATGCAGGGCCACGAACAGGAACGTGTCAGACCTGCCGATAAAGAAATAGCTGAGTCTTGCTTTTTTCCTTTTAGCAAAATGTGCTTTTTTGTTGACATATTAATTGGTGGTGAAATGGTTGTATTCTAATGGTTCACCATTATTGGTTGCTTTTATTTTAATCACTGGTCATTTCTTAACTGATAGTCACAGTGGTTAGATTGACAGTTCCTAGCCAGCCAAACAGACTCTCATAATCAGTTCTAGAATTGTCCTCATTCCTATCATGTTTTTGAGGGGAAAAACAACATTTTAGAAAAGGAATTTGTAGGAATCAACAATAACTCTTACAGAAATGATTCACGACATCCTATAAACTTACGTCATGACATTTAGAAGAACCCAGGAGACAACTGAAAAGTTCCTAAGGAAATATTTTCAGATTTCCTGATGTATATTGATCAGGCACTTTTCGTAGGAGTTGTAGGTATATGCATCCATAACAAAGCAAGGGTAGAAGTTGGCCTGCCAACACTCGCTAATAATGTAAACTAATATATGTAATAGTAGGTGCTAGTAACATTACATTAAAATATTAACAAAATTTGACATAACTTTCTGAAAGTAAAAAGGAACCACTTGTCTTTAGGGTGAAATTAATTTTTTCCCCTGAGTTACTCATTACTTCCCTGACTCAGAGAATTCTCTTCTTTAATTTTTCTCGCAGACTCCCTAATTACCTCTTAAAGAGAAGAAACTAAGTCAAGCACATTAAATCTTAAAACATATTCATCCTTTTGTTGGTAGTATGTTGGGGAGGGGATAGGAATAGAAGAACCAAAGAAGCTTCAGGGAAAATTTGAATAGAGTAGAGGGTTTTATATCCTTTCAGTTTCAATGTTATGTGTGAGCCCCCAAATGGACGCTTTCTGTTTGTTTTCACTTAATTCAAATTCCTAAGCTGAAGTAGTGTTTATTATATCATCTCTGCATACCTGATATAACAGAGCATTTTGTGATTTAGCTTTGGGTTGACTTATATGTAGAAAATGTGAACTTCGTAAAAAAAATAACTGAGCCTTTGTGCTCATGCTTGGTTATGTGTAGAATCTAATTTAACAGATATTTCTTTTTTCCTTTTGATAGTTACCATGTGTGAACAAAATAACTTAAAATTTACATACCGCATCCTAAGGTGTTAGTGAAATTTAAAACTAAAGACTTTCCCCAAAGACTTTATAATACAGATAGGTGATCATTTCTGTGGTAAATAGATTCTGTTGGTCAAGAATTCTTAGAGACTTTTAAGTTAGTATTACTAAGTGTATACTTTTTGTTTATGAAGTAAACAGCAAGCCAAATTTTAATTTGTTGTTGCAAAAAGAACAATAAAGACACAGTAGTGAAATGAAAAAATGACAGCCCATTTTTTAAACAGAAAAGGGCTAGAATTCTTCATTATTAGATATACAGTATCAACATAATCGATCTAGCAGCATTACATTTGAGCTGAAAATACACTTAAATTCCAGGCCATACAGCTACCACATGTGAGCGAAACATCTTTCATATAGTTCTAAGATGAAATTACCCCTGAATGAATAGCATCTTCATTTATCTTCAAAACCTCCTCTGTGCTACCAGTGAATCTACTCCTTCAACATTCTACAACAAGAATTACATTATACCATTATAACAGGGTTCTTCTGCAGTGGGAAATAGATTGGCTTGGAAAATGAACCTGGCTTTGCTATAAATTACATTCACAGGTACAAAGGAATTTGTTATTTTGTTTAAAATAGCCACAAATATAATTAAGGTCTTAATTTATGTTAAACTACAAATGTGGCCATTACCATAACTGGATTAGGAACTTAATCTGTCACTTCAAGAATGATACCTAACACTTTTCATTTGTAACCTTAGACACATTATTTCAATTACAAGGTCTGCAGCTGTTTGATATAAAAAATGAATTATTTTGTAGATAGATTTGTTCATGGTTTTTAATTTTAAAGCATGTCTCTTCAATAAGGTGGAGAATAATTCTTTAGTTGTCTTCACAGATTTTCCTTTGTGTCCTGGTGAAACAGAATATGAATGAAAACACAAAACCATTTTTACTTTGTGCTTCCACAGTGGCATTTTTTATGCTTTAAAATATTCCATAGTGAGTTATTACACAAAATATTTCAGAGTTAATTATGAAATGAATAGGATATCTGTCTCTGAAGAAGGAAATTTGAGGTCTGTTGTCTAAGGATAATTTTTATATAGTTACTGTGAGAATTGTGGGTAATTTTTATAATCCGAAGTTTAAATTCATTTGAAAACTATGATAACTCCCTAAAATTCAAAACTATAAATCATTACAACTATCTGACATAAGATGAAATATGATGTTAGTCTTTTAAAAATCAGTATTGTTTTGCATTATATATGCAAGTAATACTGATAGTTTCAGTGTAAAAAAAGGATATTGTCATATAACTTTTTTTAGAACAAATAATACTGCATGGAGAATTGGAAAGAGAGAAAGAAAAATTGGGACTACTTATTAAATTATTCCATTTTAAGAGCTATTCTTAAGTTTATCAAAACTAAACATGGAAAAAGAACTAGCTTATTTTCCCTCTTAAGTGACAATAGCGTTTCTTTTTAATAATTCCAGAATTTAGTATTTAGCTGTAAGTTTTAAGTTAATGATGCTTTTATCCAATTTTGTACAGTAATCTTGGTTAAATAGTTTTCACACTTACATAGTAACCCCTGAGTAACCAGACTTAATGTGCTTTGTATATATATCTGTGTTGAAGATCAGTTAAAAAAAAAGATAGTGCTATGTAATTTTCACCGTTTTGTCTTTACATTCACACATTTTGGAACTCTTATGTTCCAGCTTAGAAACTATAATTTAGTTTTATCTATGACTTTTGTGGGAAACCTCTGTTAATTCCCTTATTCACTGATTGCTCTTGTTGGTGTGCTCTTGACTTGAATCATGCCTGGAAGTTGAATTGTACCCACAGCTAATAAAAATTGAACCTTGCCTTTCATATGTAATTTCTAGGTGAAAGTTGTGTTAAGAAAGGGAATCCTGCTCTCTGATACTGTATCTCTTTGTGACCCCCACAAACATTTTTTGTCTCTTTTAAAGATATCTCTTACCTTTTGAATTGCCTTTTCTGCTTATTTCTCCTCAGCAGTTGTTTTCCTTTCTCTTAAGTTTAATCTTTATTGCTTTTAAATATTGTATATTATTCCAATTACATATTTTTTAACCCTTGTGGTGCCTTGGTATCTGAATTGTAACAGGTGCTCTGGTTTTTAGCATAACATCCATAAACCACTTAACTACTAATCTTTATGATGACCCACCTTCTATTCTACCCACCTAGGTGCATTTACTTTTATCTTTAGTCTTTATTTACAATTGATTAGTTCCTTTGTGTTCATCTGTGGGTTAAAAAAATTTTTTTTGAAGTAAAATACATAGCCCCAATTGTTTCTTATTATTCTTTAAAAGCAACAAATTATTTTTCTAGCTTAGTTTATGGAAATATATTTATTCACTTTTTACTTGCCTATTATTTTCCAAATGGTTTTTTTACTTTTAGTGCACTATTTTTTATTAGATATCAAGGATGTATTTAGAATAACCTGTAAGGTAGATATAAGAAACTTAGGAGCATATGCTAAATTCTTTATTAATCTGTTTCTTTCAAGGACATATCAAGATAGCAAAATAAATATAATTAGGTTTCTTTATAGTTATCTCAGCTTAAATTGTTTTTCTGTCTAGACTAGTAAAGAAATGATCCATTTTAAAGCTAATAAATATAGAGAGTTGGAATTCTTAGCACATGTACATATATAACAAGTGTGGAAGCCTGATTCTTACTGCTATAACAACCCATGCAAGGGCACTGAACTTTGGGTGGGAGGTTAAAGTTATTTGTGATCGTTCATATACAGTGTGAAAAAGTAGTATAATACTAGCTTAATCTATATAAAACATTACAGTTTCCAAAGTGCTTTACATATATCTCCTCTGAGCCCCACAATTCTGTGAGGTTGTCTCTATATAGGCAGTGCTATCCTCACCTTATGGATGAAGAAATCAAATCTCTGAGTAGTTGACTTGCCCTTGGTTACCCAGGTTGTAAGCGTCAAGGTTACATTTGAACTCAGCTTCTTATTCAGCTAATCATTCTACCATGAGAAAGCTATGAATGAACAATGTCTGTAATATTGTCTAGGTGCTATGCTTCAATTAAATCTAACAAAAGAAAACTTAAGCTACTAATAGTAGCTTCCTTCTCTGTTGACAACTAGATAGCCTAATCCTCTTCCCTTCAGCCAGGGTTCCGCCCCTCTGTCATTTTGAGAATTTTTATTTTATTTATTATTACTTTTGATCCTTGATGAAGTCACAATAGATGTTCGATATTTGAATTATTCCTCAGGTAAAATTATTATTGCTGTTGTGGACCTTACTCCCTCAACTCCTGTCAGAAACCTGCTTGCTTATTGATTCTTTTTTGTTAAAGACGTGACTAGGCATTTGTTTTTATTTCACTAGTTTTCTCTAAAATTTTATTTCTTGGATGCTATCAACTTATCTGTTTTCCCTGGAAACGGAATAGCTCTTGCTTGCCAGACCTGCTTAATATTTGTGATCATTTTTAGTCACATTTTGCTATGTAGGCAGTGCTTTTTTGATGTTGCTGCAATTCATATTCGCCCCTCGCCAACTATGTCACCTACCTCTCACCCTTCTCTTCTTCTTCTTCTCCTCCTTTATTTATTAAATCTGAATGCATATTTCATTCATGCTGCAAATGCACAAATGGCTTTGATGCCAGGGAATTGTCAATTGGCCACTGTTTTAGAGAACAGAAAGGTCTACCAGTTAGCCATGGCCACCTTTTTTCACTAATGCCTATTCTTTAAATATACTCTTATCATGGTAGGCTTTTCTCATTGATTGTAGCTGGGATGCCATGAGAAAAAAATTGCATTGATTTTTAGGTTCTCTCTAAACTCCTTGAAAGGCTGTTAACTCAGGAGACCCAGGAAGTCCAAAGGAAAGGACATTTCTCAAGTGCTTTTTTGTTCTGAAGTCTTAATACCCCTTCATATATCTACCTATGCCTTGAAGTATCTGTTGTAATCTTTCATTTCCTAGCATCTGGCAATTCAGTTACTCAGAAGAGCCTAGCAAGTTGGGTTACAGCTACAGTAAACTGTACCGCCATGCTCCCTTTCCTTGATTAGTCCTTTTCAGTAAGTAATATTGTAGTAATGTCCATAGAGAGAGATTTAAAATTCTGAAACAACTGAAGCCAAGATAAAATTTTTGTTTTGTTTTTAAAATGAAGTTTTGGTGGGGAGATAAAAAGGAAATGTATGAAATATTTATTTTGAATACCCATTGCAGATTTAAAACCACATGTTAGTCAGAAGTAAGAGTTTGGATCAAATGGCCTCTGAGGTCCTAATTCTAGATTTATGATCCTATGAAGAATGTCATGTACAACTTAATTTGCCCATAAAATTACCCCGATTTATATCCTAAAATGGCAAACATAGTTTGTACATACTACTGAGTTTTAAAAATATGGCATCCCTCAGTTTTGCTAGTTTATGAGAAATTTAGATGGAAGAAAGCATCTTCTCATTGGCTTATTTGTTCTTGTTGCTGCAGATCTCTTGGATCTAAGGCAGAAATGTGAGTGAGAAAACTAGTACATTTAATTAGACATACTTGGGACTTGATGTTGGAAACCTAATATCAACTGTTGTACTAATATTATGGTTCAGTTTTCAGTGATTTTTCCAGGAATGGAGACTAGGATTCTCTGAGTAAGTCCTGAAATAAAATGTCAAGGCCTTTGTATTACTGATTCTCAGCTGCTTCAGAATCTTTAATCTTTGGCAACATATGAGAAATTGGTAGATGTTTGGGAATAGTTTCCCTAAATTATGAAATAAACCCATGTGAGTCTTAAGATACTTGTCTCAATCCTTCCAAACCTTTTAGTCCCCTCCATTCCCTTTCTTCTTGTCTTAGAGCTTGCCACATTGATTACTCCTCTCATCTTAAATTTTCCCTCTCTAATGACTCCTTGCTTTCTACAAGGATGCCCAGATCTTTTCCCTCCTTAAAAAACCTTCACTTGACTCTGCCATCACCTCAGAGGTCTCTCTCTCGTGTCGTCCCCCCCCCCCCCCCCCCCCCCCCCCCCCCCCCCCCCCCCCCCCCCCCCCCCCCCCCCCCCCCGTTTCTTAATCTATCTCAGTTCTTGTATATAAGTGCCAGTAAGTATATTGGCCAGACTCTGCCAGCTTGTTTTCTTTAAACTCTCCTGTGGTGATCTCCTTAACCTATGGACTAAGTTTTCCTCTTTCTTTAGATTCAACAAGCGTTTATTGAGTGTCTACTGTGTGTCTGCTGCTGTGTTAGGTCCTAGGGATACAGATACAAAATGAAACAATCCCTGATTATCAGTGGCTTATATTCTGTTGGGAAGAAACAACTTCTGTGTAGACAGATATAGAAAAGTACTTAGGAATGAAGTATATAGTAGTTTCTGAATGGCGGGAGCAAGTGGGAGGGATCAGGAAAAGTGTGCTGTAGGAAGTAGAACCAGAGTGGTGCTTATTCATCAAACCAGAGATGATGTGGGGAGAGCATTACTGACATGGAGGACAGCCTGTACAAAAGAAAGCCACTGGCTTAGCAGATCTACTCTAGTGTACTGGTGATAGTAAATAGGTCATTTGGCTGAAATGTAACAGACAAGTAATTTGAAATAGACTTAGAAAAATAGATTGGAGCAAGACTGTAAATAGAGGAGTTTTGGGTTTTGTTTCCCAAGTCCATATCTACCCCTAATATGTTTTCTAAACTCCAGTCCCTTATCTATAATTTCTAATTTTTAGAAATTAGAAAAATACTGAACATCTGTTGGTCTTATTCTGGATATCTCCATAGGTGTCTCCAACTCAGTATATCCAGAATGGGATTCTTAATCTTTCTCCCTAGGGTCTTCTCTCTGTTAATTACTTCTGTTTATCCTTTGTATAACTTGTTGGTACATATTTATTTGCTTGTTGTCTCCCATATTATATTTTGAGCTCTTCAAGGGCAGGGGCTGTCTTTTGCTCTTCTTTGTATCCTGAGTGCTTAGCACAGTGGATACACACACACATGCTTCATAAATCTTATTGACTAACAGATTGATCCTAAACTTCTCTGTTCACATGAAGGCCACTGCCATTTTCCAGTTAACCCACTAGATGCATTCCTTTTCTGCATTCTGGAACTCCTGTATCTGATCATAATCTCTGTGCCTTGCCTCACTTTAACCTATTCTCTGTCCTCCTCAAAACTGCTCCTCCCTGCTTTCCCTGGCCATCGCCAGCATTGTGGCTCTACTTTTCTCTCTTCATAATTTTACAATGTTCTCAATTCCTTGCTCACCTGTTGTATCTTTAGTTATCTCTTTACAGATCTCAAACTTGGATTGCTCCCAACATTGGCTTTCTTCTCTCCTGTTTGTGGGCAATTGCTGAACAAGCCTGGAGGAGATGACACAATTACTCTGATGGGGTCTACTAGAGATTTATTATCCAGTTTTAACTGGATCCTCCCTGCTTTGTGCCAGTCTTTTTACTCTTTTCCTGCTCACTTCTCAGAACAGCTGTTTAGACCTTCTCTTATCAAACCACCCATTCTATCATCTTTCATCTCAGTAGAGGATGTTGCCTCATACTTCACTGGAAAAATGAGGCCATGCTTCAGATGCTCTCACCTTCCCATTTCTGCACTTCAAATCATGTTAGCATCATCCTTTTTCTTTCCTCCTTTGCTTTAGTCTCAAGGAGGAAGTTGCCCTTCTCCTTGCCAATGCCATCTTCTCTTTTTGTGCTCTTGATTCCCACCCCTCCCATCTTCTCAGCTTATGCCGATGGTTTTCTCACTGGCTTCTTCCTGGATGCTTTCCAGCATGCCAAGATTTTCTCCATCCTTAAACAGAACTTGTCTCAAACATAACTTTCCTTTATGTGAGAAACGTGGTTTTGGGGATCACTGGACTTCCCCAAATTGTGAGAACATGTGGCTTTAGGGATCACTGGACTTCCTAGGCAGGGCCAAAGTCCTGAGGAAGAACCCTGTGATAATCCCTAGGGAAGGCTGTACAGACCACAAGACTTTCAGAGGAAGACCAAGCAGTAGCCCCCCTTAATCTGTAGGGATCACAGGCCCTCCTAGGAGTCAGACCCTAAGGAGGACTCAAGTGATGGCCCCTTAAGAAGGCTGTGCAGACCACAGGGTTCCCCAAGGGAATTTGGAGTGGTAGCCCTCTTAACACCACAGTAGGGATCACAGAACACCCCAAGGCAAGATCCAGGAGTAAGCCCAGGATGAGTTTTCACTGCCCATTGCTTCCCTTCACTTGTCCTTAGGAAGATCCATGTGATTTGCCCATTCTTACTCAAAGAACTCAGGATCAGAGTGGGCAGAGGAAGGCATTTTATTACGCTCCTCAAGAGAGTGGGTATAGTGCTCACTGGAACACTCACACACTGATATAGCTGTAGGAGCAGGGGTAACCATTCCCTCCACTCCTGCTAGAATTATGGTTAGTTTACAATCTTTGTTTTTTTACATAGTTTTCCTAGGTTATACAGTTTATATAGATAGGATAATAAGGATACAGAAGCAAAAGTGAAGTTAGATTTTCCTTGTCTTAGTTGAGGATTAAACTACATTCTTTTACTTCCCCTACTTTCCCTCTTTAACATATGCAAATTATGCAAATCCAAGACCAAGACCAGACCCTAGATAATCTTGAACTGGTTCAAGCTCGTTGGCCTCTCTAATTCCCCTGACTACCTTCTCAAAAAGCATGGGCA
Source organism: Phalanger gymnotis (assembly GCA_028646595.1). Classification (NCBI taxonomy): domain Eukaryota; kingdom Metazoa; phylum Chordata; class Mammalia; order Diprotodontia; family Phalangeridae; genus Phalanger; species Phalanger gymnotis. The sequence goes on along the minus strand of CM053622.1, from coordinate 627,617,586 downwards.
TTCGTGCAAGCTTCTGACCTCTCACCTGACTGACCTTGAGGCCTGGTTTCTGCTAAAGCTGGGGGGGCAGGGGCGGGAAGTACACCTTTAGTTCTGTGGAAACAAAACTCCTCCTCCCATTTCTTACGCTTTATATTCAAGTTTTGTATCTCCTTCTTTAAGCCAAACTCTTATGAAAACCCATCGATTCATTGCTTCCACTTTCTTCAATTGCTTCCAGTTTGACTTCTCAGCACCTTGGAATCTAGCCTCTGTCCTCACCACTTAACCAAAACTGCCCTTTTCAAGGTCACCAGTGATTTCTTTTTTTTGTTAAAGGCAATGGTCTTTTTATAGTAGACAATCTTTCTGGATACTCCTTCTTCCTTGTGATTTCATGAGACTACTCTGTCTTGGCTCTCTTTCTACTTCTTGGACTGATCTTTCTTAGTCTTCTTCACAAGATCAACATCCATGACCCAGGACTTTGTTTTGCACTCTCTCCTTTTCTTTCTCTGATCTCCTTCCTTTGGTGAATCTTCAGCTCCTGTTGATTCAAGTATCATCTCTTGCTGTTGACTCCCAAATCTACATAAAACTGCCCTTGAGGGCAGGAGTTCTCTTTCTGCTTGTATTTGTATTCCCAGCTTTTAGTAAGTACCTCTGTCTGTGACACTCTTTCTCTCTGTCTACCCCCGCCCCCCCAATTTTCTCTATCTCCTCCCCCCATCTTCTCTGTCTCCTCCCCCCAGCCTTTCACTCCACCCTTTCCAGATATTTTATTCACTCCTGATAAACTATAAGTAAATGTTTCCACTGTAGAGAAGATAGTATGGTATATTTTCATTACTGAGGGATGAATTGGCTGAAGACATCTTGTTGAAATTTAGTTCTTTAAAAGTTCCTTAAAGAAAAAATAAGGAACTAACACAACGCCCAAGGTGATTTATTGTCACATTTCTTGTTTTTGTCCTTGGCCTCTGTCTGTTCTGATTCTTGGCTTTCAGGTTCTTTGCTGTCATCTTTTACCGAAAGCCGTTCGTTTTTTTGAGCAACATGTCAGCATTACTGTTTTTGCCTAGTCCTCTTTCTTTTCTATCTCTCATTCCTGCATTGTTCAAGTTTTTCCTTAAACTTGTGGGCATTTTTTTTTTTTTTTGGTGTATTCGAATCAATTCACTATGAGTTTAGGCTGAGGACTGTCATCCACTCAGAGACATTGTTACTTCTTATGTTACACTTTGTCTCCATCAACCATGTTACCAACTGACTTGCACAGATCTGAAGAGTTTTGTTTTCCCTTTCTCCTTATGTATCAGCATATTCTCATTTTTAATTTTCATTCTCGTCTTAAAGAGGTCTTCGTGTTCTTCAAAGATCCAGTTGTGGGTCATGGTTTAGTTATAGGCATTCTCAGTGGGGGTGTCATCTTCCTCATGAATTTCTTTGGCAGCTGGTGGTAGTACTTAATTTGTGCCTGTCTGTCGCTGTAGCTTCTTGCCTCTGTGATGACCTAATCTCACTACCACAGATACCACCTTGGGCCCTTATCTTTGTGGCTCCCTCGTCCTTTCTTGATCTCCAGTCCCACATCTTCATTTGCCTGCTGGTCATCTCTACCTGTATGTCCCAAAGGCATTTTGAAATCAACATATCTGAAACCAAACTTACTGTCTTTCCTCCTAAACTTACCCTCTTTCTAACTTCCCTGTTTCTGTTGACAGTATCACTATATTTTGTTACCCACGTTTGCCACCTAAGAGTCATTACACCTCTTTACCCTGTGTCACCTCCTACATCAGTTAGTGGCTAGGCTTTGTTGATTTTGCTTCCTCTTCGTATTGTATCTCGCATTTGTCCCTTTCTCTCTATCCAGGAAATTAATTGTTCTCACTTAATTGCCATGGTTGAGTGGGCAATTTTTGTCCCTTCTCCCCAGACAGATTAGTAGCAATTAAGATATGATTTACAAAGCTTATAAGATATGTTAATGTACCAAAATATTAATATTCTGAATTATTATTTAAATGTCTTAACTTGCTTTTTTAAAAAGCTCTGTGTATATGTGTAATAACTACTCAGTAAACAAACATTCAAGGTACGATTTTTTTTAACACATGAAAATAATTATCTGCCACAAAATGAAGTTTTAACATCAAATTTTCATTTTAAGAAGCAGTTCATTTTAATCTCTCCCCAAATATAGGTGACAGTCAATTCGATGTGTTTGTCCAAAAAATGCAATCATTAACAGTAAAAAGCAAAATTCAGTAAAACAGTTGCTAATAGAAAGCTTTCTTGGTTGTGTAGTACTCAGAATCATAAGACGGCCTCCATTCACACTGAATCCTGGCAGTCGGCTCTCAGTCATTCCCTACTAAGTGTGTGGCTAAAGCAATTGCCATTTGTTCAATAGTCAGCACATGTACACAGAACACATAGAAAGCATTTGACAAGACTCTTCTCCACCCCACTCACATTTACTAGTTATGAGGAAAAAGGCTTCATTGTCAATATGAAAGATAATCTCTGTTGTCTAAAAAAAAGCTTGGGAGCCCTTCAGTTTGCTACCAATTTCTCATCATGCCTTAGTGAAGACATATGAATTACTTTTCAAGGGGTCAAGTCCACCACAATAGCCCTGAGTTATAGTAGGAAGATAAAAATTGTGATCACTTGCAAAAAGAACAGACTTTCATGTCTCTACCTTTTGGTTGAAAGCATGCAAGAAATGATATTTTAGTCAACTTTGCCAACATTAATTATAGTTATATATACATACATACATACACACATATTTTTAAAATAAGCAATGTTAGAAGATTGAAGGAACTATCTGAGAACACTAAATTGTTACCCAAGCCATTTATAAATTAAAAATATTCAAATATTGATTCCCCCAAACATTCCTGTGTAGGTCACTAGTACTATTTTTATTTTTTCCTGGGCAATTAATAATCAATTTATTAATTAGGCTAGGTGATAATTAAAAAGTCAATGGTGAGTGCTTTCAGTAACCAAAGATAGGGAGATCATGGAGATCACTGAATGCTTAAATGCCTTTGGCAAAGGAGGTGCCCCTGACAGGTGAAAATCAACCTTGATTGGTGAAGTGTTGATGAATGAGTGGACTTTCAAACTAGCCCTATCTTGAGAAAAATAGTGAAATAAATGATATGTCAATAGTTGGGGGATGTTTTAACTGTTGTGTGTATTCGTGTAATGAAATATGAACAATACTAAAAATGATCGTAGCTAACATTTGTATAGCACTTTAACATTTTCAAAGCACTTAAGTGTATTTCCTCATTTGATCCTCACTATTAGCTCTTGAAGTAAGTGCTGTTGTTGTCCCCATTTTACAGTTGAGGAAATGTCAGGCTGATGAAGGTCTTCCTGATCACACAACTGCCTGAACCTTGTGACTAAGTCCAGTGTGCCACCCACTACACTAGGAAGTGGCTTATGTACTTTAATATTAAAAAGCATAAAATATAGAAAGACTGACATGAAATGATGCCTGAGTGAAAGATATAAACCCCAAAGAAGAGCATTAATGTTGATTGCCACTATTTAATGAAGTTTCAAACAAGAACACTTCACAAAATTGAGCGCTATTTGTATACCACGTTTGCATGATGTACATTAAAACATCGTTTCTTTTATCATTTGGCAGGTTTAAAAAAGAGCATAGTGATATGGCATTTGCAGTCACTATTTTATTTTGCTTAATGGTGGGGTCTGGATTTTTGTTTGCTTTGTTTTAGTTTATTATTGGTCATGCTTAGTAAAAGCATTTATTTAAATTGGGTGAATGTGAAAATTAAGAAAATGATTGCCCATGTTTATAAAGAAACAAGAAATGGAATCATTCTCCCATAAGAAATGACAAAAGAGTTATGAACAGAGTTCTCAAAAAAATTAAAACTATTAACAACCATATGAAAGATTATTCTAAATTACTAGTAATATGAGATGCAAACTTAAATATCCCTGAGGCTTTATTTCACCAGTAAATTGACTAAGACATCACCATTTCCATAGGGAAAGTTTAAAAGATTTACATCAGTTGTTATAACAAGGAACGTATAACATATAACAGTGTATAACAAGAGAAACTTAGGAACTACCTCAGTGTTTGCTTAATCTCTCTGCCACATGAAAACAGTAGCCAAAAATGGAACCAGTTTAGAAGATCCACATGTTTTTAAATTGTTAGGAAGGATAATGGTGGAAGAGTGCGAATAGTATTTTCTTATAAAACAGACATGTAATATGACAGTTTACAAAAAAGTAAATTTGTGGTTTACCCAAAAGTCAGTAGATAGGTACACGATGGGCATTAGTAAGGTATGGCATTTTAACCACAAAGAATTGTGCATGAAGAGCACATAGTAACTGATATTGTCAAAGAGGTGTATGACCAGAAAATGAGATGGACTGGTCACATAATAAGGAATGAGCCGTGTGTACTCTGAGGATCCAAGCAATGTCAAGAGATGGAGAGGAAGGTCTCCAGTGTAATGAATGGATGACTGGTAGAGGATCTATAGAAGACAAGGACAGGAATTATACAGGATGAGATGGAGATAAATTTTGATCTGTTCCATTAGAGGAAGTACTCACATTGATGAGAGTGCACATCTATTGGAGCAGTGAATTCCTTCCTTAGGTTTAACAAATACAACACTGCTATAAGCATTTAGGTCTAAACCTTGACTATCTAATGTTTCATTAATCCATTTTTCTGTTTGTTTATTTATTTATTTTCATTTTTCTGTTTTTTTTAATCTAGTACCGGATAATTTTGATCATGATTACTTTATAGTACAGTTCAACTTTACTATGCTTCAGTTTCTTCATATGTGAAATGAGCAAGTTGGAGTCCCTTCTAGTTCTAAATCTATCATATGATTCTGTGATGCTATATATCTACAGCTATGTCTGTATATCTGTGAAGGAAAAGGGAATGATGCCATTAGTTTGGATTGGCAACCTCATAGGTGATACATACATACATACGTACATACATACGTACATAGCTATTATACAGGATGTTCCTAAAGTCTGGACACGGAGGCAAAAATACATATTTTCAAGAAATGAATGAAATTTTCAACAGCATTTTATTTAATTGGAATGTTAACAAATAATATCTTCAATATGATTTCCATCATTTGTGATGCACTTTGCAAGATTCATGTAAACTCAATGCAATAACTCCACATTGCCATCAATTTTAGCACATTCACTCTTTATGTGTTCAATCAAGTGTGTTGCATCTGTGATTTTCATTGAGTACACCTTCTCCTTTAGCATACCCCAGAAAAAGAAGTCAAGGGAGCTAAGGTCCGTTATATTCCAAATATTTCAAAATATACATTTTTGCCCCTGTGTCCAGACTTTAGGGACATCCTGTACATATATATCAAGTAACATATACATGTTACTTGATAATCTTGACCTATTGTTCTTTCATATAAATTTTATAATGTTTAATCTACTTTTACCTTTAATTTTAAAAGTTTCCTCTTGTGATTGTTTTACATTAATTGTTTTGTTAATTTAAAATGTTTATCTCGTATTCTTTTTTCTTTCATTAAAATAAGCATTCAGGAATATGTTTGCTTCTGATTCCTGCTTTAGCTACATGCCATACATTTTAGTATGTTGTATTTCTCATCATTATCTTTAATAAAGTTTTTGATTGTCCTTTATTCTTTGATTTTAATATACAGTTTTATTGATCTGCTACAGTTTGTTGAACCATTTTCCCAATGGATGAACACTCACACTATTGATAGGGTATTTTTTTTTTTTTTGCTTACGTGACCTACTTATTATTTAGAAAATCAGACTCCATTTAGGTCAGCTTCTTTTGCTCATTTTTTCTTTATTAATAACTATTATTTTGTATTAAAGTCCACAGAAATAGTTAAAATTACTGCCTTCCCATGTTTAATTAATGAGACTTTGCATAGACCTCTCTCACTTAAATCCAATTCACTTGCATGTCGTGGCATCACCTCTCTGATGTCATGGTTCTCTTTGAGAATGGAAGACAAGCAACAACAGTCTTTAACCTTAGAACATAATCAGTTTCTGTATATTTCCTGTGCATATTTGAGAAGTATAGACTATTTAATATTTCCATTTGTCACTTTGCATATTCAATTCAACAAAATTTGTTCAGAGCCTACCTTATGCAGGGAACTATACTAGGCACTGGGTCTCTATTAGTTCCAGCTTTCTTTTTGCTCAGCAGAACAAAAGTTCAAGGCCTTCTTTTGTTTATCCTTTTGTTAAATTTGTCCAGTTCTAATAGAGGAGAGTTACAAATCTATTTAGATTTTAGTAAGATTTTAGATTTTAATAATTTAATAAGCTCTAGACTTATTTACCTACGTCCTTTTTCGTTTCGATTTTCTTTTCCTTTACTTAGAGGATATCCCCATTTGATACACATATAGTCAATCTTCCACTTTCATAGGGATAATTATGGTTTTAGAAAACAGTGCAAAAGTAAAAAATGCAAATGTTGATACATTGAACCTGTGAGAAATGGGGGTTAGGTTCCCATGTCCATGAAAAACTGTTCAGCATATAATTTTTTATAACAGAGTAATAATTTTGATAATATTAGTTTTTCTTAACACACTATCCATGAAATAACCTATAAAATACAGTACACAAAATAAAATTGGTAACATGTAAAACATTTTCTCGTTAATAATTCCCTGGACTTCTGTGATCTCTTGTGCTGACATCTCAATAAAAAATAATCATTGATTTCAGGCAGTATTCACCTTTTATAACACATGAAATCTATAATACCATAAATATTATACAGCAAATAAAATTTTTAAAACAAAAATATGTTTCAACTTGAATCTTACCTTTTACTATGTCAGATAGTGGTGTGAGTGTGTTGCTCTATATGCCATGTAAGTAAGCCTCTCTACTTTTGGCTGCCTTCTGAAAACCAAGGGAGAGTTTGATGGGACTTTAGTTACTGCTGTCAGAAGATATGGAAAATGGTGTGGTCTTAACATCCCCTCTGATACTCTGTTCTTGTGAAGGCTGCTGGATGGTGTTGGAGAACATGAAGGATGCAGCAGCTTGAAATAATCTGTCAGTGACATCTGCTTCATGATTTGAGATCCTTAAGGATCTTAAAGTATGAAAGCATAGCAGAAGTGAATTGATGTTTAATCATGAGGCCGTAAATCAGCAGCCTTGGTGTCTCTTGCTAGTTGGTCAGTTATGTCAAGCCACCCTTCAAGCTTGGAAACTGAGTGTCACAATCTTGGGATCTTGTTTTTCATCTTCCTCTCTACTGTCCTCAAGATGTTCCTGAGTCCTCACATCTAACTTCTCATTCCTCAGCTGCTTGACAAATTTGCTCACATCACCTCTCATTTTTTTCTCTACCATGCATAGCCACAAATGCATGCTGTTGCCAATATGCAAGTAAAAATGGAGTTATTAATAAAATTACGTGAATGTTTGAAGACATGAAAATTAAATGTGTGAATATTGAGGATTGGACTACTGTGTATATATGTGTGTATAAGTATTTTATAATGATACTAATTCATTATATCTAATAACTTTAAGCATGATAATAGTTTCCTGGTTTAACTCTTATAATGGTTTGTATTTTTACTTCTACTTTGTCTGAAATCGTGATTGTGACAGTTAACCGAAGTACAGTTTTCTTCCAGCCTCTCATTTTGAATCTGTATGGAGCCATATGTTTTAGATATGCTTTTTGTAGGCAGAATATTATGAATCTCCCTATCCCATCTCCGCCCAAGTGGAGACATTTGTATTTTGGAATACAGTTGTTAAACTTGGGTCTTCCTCTACTGTATTATACAACTTGGCACATTCATTATTTTACCAGCATTGTATTTAATCCCTCTTATTTCACTGGCATCACGCCAGAGTTAGACCTTGTATGATCACATACTTTCTCCCTTTCTCCTCTACTCACTCTTTCTTCTTTCTTTTACCCCCTCCATTGCTAAATATATATCCAAGTTTTAGCCCAAGATAAACTTTTCAAAGACTTTTTTCTCCTCTCTTCCTTCAGACAGATGTGTGTGATTTAAGGATCAATTCTACCCTCTTACTTCTTCATTAGATTGGACAGATCTATGATATCTGGAGCAGCTAGGTGGTACAATGGTTAGAGTGCTGGGCCAGGAATCAGGAAGTCTCATCTACCTGAGTTCAAATCTGGCCTCAGCTGTGTGAACCTGGGCAAGTCACTTAACCTTGTTTGTCTCAGTTTCCTCATCTATAAAATGAGCTGGAGAAGGAAATGGCAAATTATTTTGGTATCTTTGCCAAGAAAACCTCACATGGAGTCACAAAGAGTTGGACATGACTATCCTTTAAAAAATTTTGTATGTAATAAAAATTCAGTTTCATATATAAACAAAGAAGTCTTGACTAGCTAAAGTAGTGAAAGGTTCCTCTGTTTATTTTCCTTCATTTATTTGTATATGATTTATATCAGATGAGTATTCATTTATTATGATATGTGATGTCAGATGCTGGTCCAAGCCTTTTATTTGTTAGCCAAACTACTTTATAGTTTTTGCAGTAGTTCTTGACAGATATGAAATCTTTCCTCAAATAGTTGTTTTGGAGTTCATTGAACCTATGGGTTATTGACTTTTATTTCTTTTGATTATTCCTTATCTTCTGTGTTTCATTGATCTTTTCTACTTTAAAATAAGTACCAAATAGTTTTAATGATTACTGCATTATAATAAAAATTGAGATATGGAGTGCTATTTATATCCTCCTACCTTTTAAGGTAGGAGATTTAGTTCCTTGAGATTTAGTTCCCCTAGATTATTAGTTCTAAATCCTGTTTGTGTTATGTACCCTTTTGCTGGTGCAGTGAAGCCTATAAATGCCTCAGAATAATGTTTGTTACTTAACATTCATAATCAAAGGAAATGATAAATTCCAGTTAGAGGGTAGTGAAAATAAAAATGTAATGTTTTTCACCTATACAAATTCACAGACCTTTTGAGCTCTATCTGTAGATCCTTTGGGATTCTATGGATCCCTGGTTCAGAACCTTTTCTCAAAATGAATTTCATTTTTATTTTTTCTAACTACATAGTACCATCCTTGGTAGTTTTGATTGATTGGTATAACATTCTTTATAAATTAATTTAGGTGGTCTTGCCATTTTTTTAATACTAGCTTTAGTGTAGATGTTCTTAACTTTTTTTTTTGGTAGTCTCATCTCTTCTCAGCATATTTTTAAATGCATAAAATAGAATAAATAGGATTACAAAAGAAATCAGTTACATTTCAGTAATCTTGTCTGTGTGTGTGTGTGTGTGTGTGTACATATATATTTTTAAATGACAAATTCATGGTTCCAACCTCTTCATGTTTGGGTCCTACCTTCTAAAATCCCCACCCCAATATATCCTCTCCCTTGGTTTTATCTTGTCTGCCTACTGCCATCACTCTTTGTGAGACAAAGAAATTGCTTTCCTTTCTCTCTTTACCTTCAGACTGGTGAAGTTGTATCTTTAGTTTACTTCTCTTTTGACTACTTCCCCATCCTCATGACTCCCTATTGTATTGTTTTCCCTCCCATACCCAATATTGAATCACATATAGAAAAGCATATAATTGTCTATGGAATGTTAAGCTTTCCTACTTTTCTCATGATTCTCTAAGGGTCTCTTAAATCATTAGCTCTTTTAGGTCCTTCTTGTCCCTTGATTATTTAACCTTTGGCCCAATTTATTTCTGTTCCTTTTTTTTTTAAATGTAAACATGAGATAATTGATTTCTGTATTTAGTCTTTTCTGGATAATTTTTACTTATTTACATTTTTTTTGTGTTTCTTTTGTTTGGAGTGTAATATTCTGGTCACCTTTTTGTTCTTGTAAGAATGCTTCAGTTGGCTTTCTCTTGTTTTAGGCATATATTTTTCATTGAGATTAGGCTTAACTTTGAAGACTGTCATTTGGGGTTGCATCTTAAATTGCTTGACTTTTCTGAATATTCTTGACATGTTTTCTATGATTTTTTCATGAGTGGAGTAATCCTAAATTTTTCAAATTGGCATTCCTTCATAAGCTAAGATCTCCTGGCTGTTTGTAAAATTTAGTTGGTTATTATAATTGTGAAATTTAGTAGAGTTTTTCTTTGGCTACAGTCCGCAGACTTGATCAATTAGCATTTCATTTTCTGCTTTCAAAAGTTCTCGGTAGTTTTCTTCTATTATTTACTACAGAGTGTTATTCAAAGTTTTTTTTTTTATTTGTTTCGTCACCTTCTCCTTGGAGATCTGTTACTCCTTAAGTTATTTCTTTGCATCCTTTCTTAAATATCAGAAGAGAGAGAATTTGTGTGTTCTCCTAAAGTTATTGCTTTTTTCTTCTTTTCTGGGAAATTTAAAGTTAACATTTATTTTCTTTCTTTCCCATCTCACATTGTCTCCTCCATTGGAGAAAAGAAAAAGACTCTTTAACATATATGCATGGTCAAGTAAAATAAATTTCCACATTGTCCATGTCCAAAAATATATGACTCATTCTGTATCTTGAATCTGTCCTGTCTCCATCGGGAGGTGGGTGGTGTGCTTCCTCACCGACCCTCATTAAATACTGTTTTCAGTCATCCCATTCAGATGTAATGGTCTTTATTTCTGTTCAGGTTTTTTTGGAGGGTAAACTCATTGAAGATATTTTGCTACCCATTCTCTTTGGTAAAATTTTCTAACATGAAATCTTTCAAGATAAGAAACTGTAGTATCCTTTGAGATTTTAAGTTCATAGTGTTCAGGGTCTTGTTTTAGATACATTTTCATAATTCTCTCCTGTTGAACACAATAGGCACTTAAGTACATTGAATGGATGTTTCTAGAGCACAACTGTTTTACTTACTTCTTCTGCCTTATCTTACCTATCATGTCCTCACATAAATGTGTTGACTGAACAGTTCAAATAATGATAGTGTCATTTAAAAAACATTTGTCATAGTTTTCCTTTATTCATATTTCTAGTTAGTAATGCTCATTCTTTTTGAATCCATCTATAATTCACCTTGAGATCTGTCATTGTTAAACGTGATAAACAGATCCATTCAGTATCCAGATTGACAATCTTGTGTTTGCTGCTTTCATTTTTGTGCAAACAACTAGACCATTGGTTTATCCTACCTAGTTTTTGCCCCCCTTCTGATCCCACAGAATCTTCCCTAAAATGCAAGCCGTCCGTCTCTTGGACATCATGGTTGTTTGTGTGATCTGCCCAGTGTTTCATTACATGATGAATTGCCTCTAGTGCTGCTGCCGTCTCTACTTTTTGTGGAGCTTGTAATTTGTCAAGTGATCACGCAGGAAGATTCCGCACATTGTTCTATCTATCGTCCAATGATTGCCCAAGAAATAGGTTTCTACTTGACTCTGTGGACTAACGTTTCAATACATAGATCGTCATGGGCAACCCTGAGGGGTAGAACATTTCTGTCCTCGTCTTCATGGACACCTGGTGGGTCAGTGTGGTATAGATGTGACTGAAATCGATTCAGGACATTTTGTATTTTCTTGCTTTCAAAGAAAATAAAAGGTTTTTTTTTTTTAAATGTATTGTTTTTTTACAAAACCTTAATTTTCACTAGTATTTCTCCTTCTCCTCCCAGAGAGCTATCCTAAATCAGCTAAAAAAAATCTGAAAATACATTGATTGTGTAATATTTGGGGCCCTCCCACCTCTGCAAAGGGGAGGAATGGAAGTGTCTCTTATATATCTTCCTTCAAGCCAAGCTTGTTCTATATAATTTTGCAACGTTCACCTTTGATTTTGTGTGTGTGTGTGTATGTGTTTTTTGTGTGTGTTCTTTCCATTTACATTGCTGTAGCCATTCTTGTATACAGTTCTCCCTTCCACATTGTGACTTCTACATCATGACTCTCCCCATTGCAGTTTCAGTATATTGTGGGTTTGGCATAAGAAACTAAATGGGAATTTTGAGAGAGTTTTGCCAAAGCCATAGAAGACACAAAGGCCAGCAGATGACACAAAAAAAGTTTAGAAACTCAGAAATGCATAAAGTATATATATAGTATTGTATAATATAAACATTTTATTTTTGGTGCCATAATAATTCAGACTTTTTCTCTGGTGTAAGGAAAGGACCATTTTTTTTTTTGAGGGGGGAAGGAAGGCAGGGCAATTGGGGTTAAGTGACTTGCCCAAGGTCACACAGCTAGTAAGTGTGTCAAGTATCTGAGGTCGGATTTGAATTCTGGTCCTCCCGACTCCAGGACTGGTGCTCTACTCACTGCGCCACCTAGCTGCAACCCCCTGCCCCACTTTTTTACATGGATTTTCCAGATTGTGGGGGTGCCACATACCTAACCCCTGTGATGTGGAAAGGGTAACCATATTGCTTTCTCGCCTCTATATTATTTTACCCTGCAGTAATTCATGTAGATGGTTCATTTTCTGTCCAAGCTGTTACCCTGCCCAAGTTGGCGATTGAGACAGACTTACTCAGATACTTCCTTGATCCCTGAACCCTATATTTTTATTATGTCTTATGTAACCATGCTCAGTAATAAAAGTGTAATTTTTTTTTTATGCTGGCAGTTATACAGTAAATGAAAGAAGCTTCAGATTAGTTGCTGTTTATCCCATTTTAAATTAGAAGCATTATGGTCTTTCATAGAATCATCAGATATTGATTGAGCACCCACAGGATGCCATAATACCTACTCTATTAATACAAGTTGTTTTCATTCTATTTTGCCTAATCACTTTTAGATGTCAGCTCTTTTTTTGAGGGGGTCTGATTTTAGCAGTGATTGACATTGGTATTGAATATTATGCTGGTTGGGTGTGCCAAACCCTTGATCACAATTATTTCATCTTGTCAGTCATTTAGATTGTATCAAAGTGTCCATCCAAAGTATGGTAACAGTTTGAGTGATCTTGATAATCATAATTAAAATGTGTGTTGGCTTGTTTTCGGTTCAGGTATAGATAAAAAATAAATGACTACCTGTTGTCAAAGATAGAAAAACTATCCTTATAATTGGTATACCATTCATATGTTACGTTGAAAAGATGATAATCTTGATGCTGCTGCAGTTAGATTACACTTGTTTATTTCTAAAAATGATAGAAGTGTTATTTAAATGGATTGTTCAATATTCAGAACTATAGATTCCTTTTTATTTGAGAACTTCGTTTTTACGAGGTTTACGGTGATAAGTGGGAAACTTTCTCAAAGAATTCAATGAATATAACTCTTAATTTTGGAATGTATTTTGTTCTTACCCAAGCCTGATAACCATGACCTTCTTTACTGCTATTTCTATTAATAACTTTTATATAGTGCTTACTGTATGCCTGGCACTGTGCTAATAAACACTTTACAGTTATTATCTCATTTGATCCTCACAACAGCATTGGGGGGGGGTGAGGGTAGGTGCTCTTATCCCCGTTTTACAGATGAGTAAACTGAGGCAAAGAGGTTTGAGTGACTTTCCCAGGGTCATATAGCTAGCAAGTGTCTGAGATTGGATTTGAACTCAGGTCTTCTTGATTCCAAACTTAGACTTTATCTATTGTGCCACCTATATCTGCCCCTGTCACTTAATTCTTGGTAAAATTACTTTTATGTGTCTTTTTTTCCCATACTCCCTTTATTTAAGCCCTACTCTCATGTCTTGCTATGGTAGGACGCAAACTGTGTTCTCGAATGTTATGCCAGGCCCTGCCAAGCTGGAAGGGCCCAGTTTGCAGAAGTGTATCACCAAAAGGTTGATTATTGGTTTTTTGGATTTGGATTATTGGATTATTGATGATAACCACCCCCCAAACACACACAGACATAGATTTTTTGTTTTTTAGCTACAGCAAACCATGGAATACTGTACTAAACTATAGAGGGGTTGTGATCTGTATTGGTTGGTGATGGGTACATGAACATTGTTAAAACCAGGGATCCTTAGTAACTTACAGTAATGGTGTACAGGCATACCTCAGAAATGTTATAGATTTGTTTCCAGACCACTGCAATAAAGTGCATATCACAATAAATTGAGTTACACAAATTTTTGGTTTCCCAGTGCATGTAAAAGCTATGTTTACTATATAGTCTGTTAAGTATGTAGTAGTAGTTTGTCCATAAAAATCTACTTTATTGCTAAAAAATGATAACCATCATGGGAGCCTTCAGAAGTCCTACTCTTTTTGCGTGTGGAGGGTCTTGCCTTGATGTCGATGGCTGCTGACCAATGAGGGCGATGGTTACTGAAGCCTGGGGTGGCTGTGGTAGTTTCTTAAAATAAGGTAACAGTGAAAGTTTGCCCCATCTGTTGACTCTTCCTTTCACTGGAACTCTTAAAAGCCATTGTACGGTTATTAATTGGCCTAGTTTCAATGTCGTTGTGTCTCAGGGCCCAAGAAGAAGGAGAGGCAGGGAACAGCCAGTTGGTAGAGCAGCGTACGTTTGTTGATTGAATTACAAGACAGTTGCAATAATAACATCAAAGACACTGATCACAGATCACTGTAACAGACATAATAATAATGAGAGTTTAAAATATTGTGAGAATTACCAAAATGTGACACGAAGACTCTGAGATCACGTGCTGTTAGAAAAATGGCTCCGATAGACTTGCTCAACTCAGGGTTGCCACAAATCTTAAATTTTTTTTTTAAAAGGATAGTATTTATGAAGCACAATAAAATGAAGCTCAGTAAAACGCTATATGTGTGTACTCTAGGAAGGTCACTTACTCAGCCTCTCGGTGTGTGAAAGTTCTAAGTTGCAAAACAGTTGTTGATATGTATTGGTAGAGGGAGTTAATTCACTGAAAATTTCCATGCTGATTAAGTCAGAGGTAGGCAACACAACCTCCCCTCCCTCACCCCATAAAGGGTAACAAAAATTTTAAATAGAAAGCCATAGTTGTGATACTGCTGTTATTATCAAAAACATGCTAAATAATTTGTTTAGCTTTTTGAATCCTGTAAATCAGAAATGCTCTTCTGAATCAAAAGGTGAGGAATACATACACAGCATAAATTTAATTCATTCTAACTAAAATGATACTATAAGAATTGTCGAGTTCTTTAATTAGACAAAATTAAACAACAGTTGCTCTTTTAAAAAAGGAAAGAAAACTAGGGATTAAGTGGCCTAGACTTGTTTGTAATCAAATTCAGCATCTTATTTGCTTGTGAAATGTAGCATTTCTGATTATTTATTGGTTCATTGCCACTGTGCATAGTAGTACCAGCAAGAAGATACTCTGTTTACAGTTTTACAAACTATAAACTAATGGACAGCTGAAATGTCACAGTAACCTTTGAAGAATGTATTAAAAAATTTTCTGAACTTGGTAACCATGAACCAAACCATCACCTTAGTAACTGTCAACATTTTGTTAAAATAAAAATAAAAAGTATTGTATATAAAATTCTAAATTATTTATGCTTAGTTTTAGAAATGTCTAATCAACTTAAAACAATTTTTAAAAACTTGTTTGATCCCATGCTTCTTTCTGGTCTCTTTTGTCTGCATTAAGTATTTGTTGCTGTTATTTATTTTAGTCATTCTCTCTATATAATTCTGATTCTGCTTTCTTCAGTCTGCTTTGCGTCGTTGGTCCTCTTTGAGAACGAAGGACAAACAAGCCTTTGCATATCTGGATGTTCATATTTAGCATTTCTTATGACACGAGAATAATAGCATTATATTCATTTAGCCCAATTTATTCAACCGTTATTCAGTTGTTGGATATATGGGCTATTTCTAGTTGGGGGGCGGTTTGAGACCTTTTTTTAAAAAAAAATTTTGCTATCATAAATAAACTAGCCATGGATATTTTTGTGTAGGGACATGGTACTATGAAAAGATTAGTCTGTCAGTCAGTAAACATTTATTAAGCCCATAGTATATTCCAGACACTGTGCTAAGCACTAGGGATACAAAAAGAGGCAAAAGACATCTCGTGCCCTCAAGGAGCTCACAATCTAGTGGTGGAGACTACAAGCAAACAAGTATTAACAAAGATACTGTATGCAAGATAAATAGGAAATAATTAAGAGAAAGAAGGTACTTGAGTTGAGAACAGTTTGGAAAGGTTTCCTTTAGAAAATAGGACTTTGGTTGTGACTTAATAGAATTCAGGGAAGGCAATCGACAGATGAAGAGGGAGGGCATTCCAAACATGGGGGACAGCCAGAGAAAATACTCAGAGCTGAAAGATGGTGTATTGTTTGTGTAATAGCCAGGACGCCAATGTTACTGGATCGAAGAATACATGGCAGGAGAATAAGGTATAAGATCACTGGAAAGGCAGAAGGGGAGGGGGGAGCAGAGACAAAGTTATGAGGGGCTTCGAATGCCAAGCAGAAAAATTTTGTATCTGATCCTGGAGATAATAGGGAACCACTGGAGTTTATTGAGTGGGGAAAGGAGAGTGACTTGAGCTTTAAGAAAATCACTTTGGTGGCTGAATAGAGAAAGGTGGCAGGATTTAAGAGTCAGCACTTGGGTTTGAATTCTAGATCTGTTGGTTAATAACTTTGTGACTTTGGCCAAGTCATTTTGATGGGGTGCTTGGGCACCTGTGCTTGGACCCCAGTTCCAAAATCACACCTCTTCCTACCCTCAAACCACTGTCCCTAGCAGTTTCTCTCTAGCAAAACAGGACAGCATGCCCTAGCAAAATACTTATCTCTCTTCCTGACACAGTAGCCAGCTGCATCTATAGAATTTATTAGTTTGAATCAGCTGTGTACATGCTGAACTGGCTGTGTACAGGGTCATAATGATATTTACTACTTAAATGACCTATCATATGTATCCTAGACTTAGATATATGCAATTCCTTATGTTTATCTTGCTTAACAAGACATTGATGGAAGCAGCCTGGGTACTTCCAGTTAGCCCTGACGGTTAGTTGACTTAGTGATGTTTCAGACCTAAAAACCACACCTCCATGTAGCCCCACTTTGGGCTCTTTCTCAGTGAACTCTGGGTAAGATACCTGCACAGTAGATAGAAAAAGTGCATGTTTCTTTAAGAACTGCCCACTCCTTAACCACTTCCTAATCCCACCCTGAACTACCTAATTAACATATTTGGCACATGTTTTACTAAGGTTTAACCTATATAAACTTAACCTGCACACCTGTAAGGTTGCATGTTCCCTAAGAACTCTTGCCCACTGAAAAGCATAATTAAGTTTTGCCACCTTGACTTAAAGAATCCTTGAGATCATGAATTCATTCCAAATGGCCTTGACCATCTCCAGAACTTGGGTCCTTGAGGGGTTTCTTCCCCCCCACCCCCCTAACAATTTTGTCTGGGAACTCCTGTCTTGGGGTTCTTGGACTTCCTCTCACCCTCAACATTTCAACTTCTATGGGACTCAGTTTTCCAAATTGTAAAATGAAGGGATTGAAATAGATAACCCTCTGAGGTCTCTTCCAGCTCTAAATCTTTGATTTTTATATATATATATATTTTTTTTTCTTTTAAAAAAATTACCAGTATATAGCCAGGATTGGAGTCACTGTATCAGAATTTTTATAATCATAAGCATTTTTGTAACTCTTGCTATATATTCCCATATTGCATTCCAAAGTTTGTACCATTTCATAGTTTTACCAGCAGTGGAATCATGTCTCTTTCTCCATAGCCTTACCAATATCGAATTTTATAGTTTTAAATATTCCTTGGATATATTGTGATGTATCAGAATTCTTAAAATTTGGATTTCTCTGATTTTAAGAGAATTTGAAAAAATGTTTTGATGGTTACTGATTATTTGTGTTTCAGTTTTAAGAACAGTCTGCTCATGTCCCTTGACCATTTATCCATGGGGGAATAGACCTTACATGTATAAATTTGGGTTAATTGCTTATTGATTTTTAATGTCAATTTCTATCAGATATATTTATACTTCCATTAAACTCCTATTGTTATGCCTCATTGTGGTATGGAGGTGATCCTGGATTCTTGAAGGTTATGCCAACAGAGCACAAACTCTTATAGGTCATACCAAATTGGAAAAGCTTTGAGTAGGGCCCAGTAATTGTCTATCTTTTGTCTGAGAATCAGCCTTAAATGCAGAGAGGCTCATCACCAGGTTCTCTGTGGGGAGTGATGAATTTTTCAGAAATAGCATTCCAAAAGGCCATCTTCCTCAAAGACATAGATAATTAGGCACATCAGGGCCAGCACTGGTAGAAGGCCTTAAGCCTAGGATCAAAAGTTTTAGTTTGATCAAGAGTTAAGAGGCATTAAAGTTAACTGACTTTAATACTAATTAAAACATTTATTTGAATTCAAGCCTGTGGTATGTAAGTCATTATACTAGGTGGTGGCAGCATACTCCAAAAGAATTAGAGGAAATGATTCTTGGCCTTCCCCCAACATCTTCTATCAGACCCTTTTCTACTCTTGACTTTGGGCAAGAACTTAACCTCTGCTGCCTCAGCTACCTCATCTGTAAAATGGGGATAATAACACCTGTCTCCCAGGGTTATTGTGAAGATAAAAGGAGATATAAATCACTTTGTAAAACTTCTGTGAAGAAGTGGGTAGCATGCTTCATCATCAGTCCTCTAAAACTTTAGTTGGTCATTACATTGATAAGCGTTCTCAAATCTTTCAAAGTTGTTTTTCTTTTTTTTTCTTTTTTTTTAATTTATTTTTAATATGTTTAGTTTTCAGCATTGATTTTCACATGCGTTTGAATTACAGATTTTCTCCCC
>CM053622.1:627567144-627598325 GCA_028646595.1 Phalanger gymnotis | reverse complement strand
CCCCCCCAAAGTTATTTTTCTTTATAATGTTGAGTAAATTGTTCTATCAGCTCTATTCACTTTACTCTGCATCAGTTCATACAAGTCTTCTGAGGTTTCTCTGAAACCTCCATTACATTCATATATCATAATTTGTTTAGCCATTTCCCTTTGTATGGACACCCCCATATTTTCCAGTTCTTTGTCCCTACAAAAACAACTGCTCTAAATAATTTTGTGCCTATGAGATCTTATCTTCTTTCTTTCATTTTCTTGGGATAGTTCCCACTTAGTTTATGAGCGTAGGCCCAGATTACGTTCTAGAATAGCATAAGCAATTCATAGTTACACACACAGTGCCTTACTGTGCCTATTCTCCCTCAACCCCCCAACAGTTGTTTTTCTTTTCTTTTTTTGGTTATTCTTGCCAATCTGGGTGTGAAGTCGAACCCCCAGAGTTTCTTTACTTTACATTTCTCTAATTATTAGTAATTTGGAGCGTTTCTCATATATTTGTTAATAGCTTGAATTTCTTTCTTTGAAAACTGCACAGGAAACTTAAGATACTACTTTTCAGAGCAGTTACTTATGTGCATTAGTAGAGGAAGATTCCTCATGGAGAGGGTCCTGCACCAATGAAATAAAAGATGGGGAGCACAAGAAGCAATAAATGAGTGTTTTGCTTTACCTTAATTTGTATTTGGTTGCTAATTATAAAATTATCTTCAGCCTAGAGAGTTTAGTTCTTAAATTATTGGTAGCAGTTGAAAACACAGAACCATGAGCTCCAAAAAAAAAAAAAAATTAAAGGAACAAAAGAAGAGGGACTTATGTATTTGATAAGTGAAGAAAAGTCATGTACTGTGGACCAGGGATAGACAAAAATATTAGCAAAGAGAACTGAATAGATTGCCCTGGACAAGGAGGCCTGATAGATAAGTGAGGCCTGTACAAAGCTGTGAAAGAAGGAACTTGGCCTCAGCAAGGATGATGTTATTGACCTGCAACATTTTTAAGTGACCTAGCAGGTAGACAAACCAGATTTTAAAGGATTAAGTTAGAGGAATCGAAGCAGCAGAAATTGTCAGCATTTTGGGAAGATCATTAAGAGTGGGTGTGGAAGAGCAAGAGAAAATGAAAATCAATCACAACTCAAGGGGAAAAGGAGTCAAGCAATGGCTTTTCATGGTGTTCAGTCTTGAGAGGTAGAACGAGCTAAAGAAGAGAGAATTAAACATGAACAATTAAAATAACAATTGATAAAAAATAGATTTGTACAGTTTTACATTTACATTCTGAAGGATGTGCAAATGCTTTATCTTATCTCTTGATATCTGACTAGCAATATTGATTTTTAATAGTAAACTGGCACTTTGCTTTTGGAAAACAGGTGCTTCACAGCTAAATTGTGTTGCTGGATCTTTTCATATTGTTTTGACAATGCTCATGTAAATTGTAGTTGTTTTTTCTATAAAACATACGTATTTTATTTTCTTGCCATAAAAAAGACATTATAATGTGCTATTGGCTTAAATTGTGACTTCTACCAGAAGTTTGCTTTAGGAAACCATAATGAATGACAATTCTCATTCGTTTACTCTGCTTCTGCTGGTTTCCAGGCCTTTTTGCAAATGTGTGAGCTCCCCATCAAAGTGGTTTGTAGAGCAAATGCCGAATACATGTCTCCATCTGGTAAGTGATGAGCTCTTTTAGCTTTACTAAATAAACCACTAAAGTGTTAATAATAATTCTTGTTGAATCTAGACATTAAAAACAGAATATCCTTTTAAAGCCCTTGGATTTTTTGGACTATCCTACAGTTGGCTATCATTTGAATTTATAAAATCAACCTTTTGTTTAAATTTAAGAATCTTACTTGGGATGGTAATGCCTGCTCATTTAAATTAAGTAAAGATCATATTTAGAATGCTATGTAAATTGCTACAAAAAATTAGGCGTTACGAGAGTGCGTAACCTAGTATTTCTATCTCTAAATTTTTCAAATCTTCCTTGTCATCTTACATTTAGCCCTTACACAGAGCTCTTTAATCTTAAGAACATTTTGTAAATATTAATCTATTCATGACTTCTGTTCAGTTCTGCTGTTTTACAGGTGGAAGAACATCAATAAGTAGGATAACTGAAATGACTTGCCATAGATCTTACATGAAATTACCAATTGAAAATTCATGGCTTCTAATCTTATTTCTTTGAATGCTGAGAGTACTTTTTTAGATTGTAGGTCTTAGGATGCTATTATATTAACATTGCTGCTTTTCTGATATTTTCGTGTCTATTTGTCATTTCTGAGTTATAAAATGACAAATATAAAAACAATATTTATCATTTAAAATGCCATTACACAGCATAGGCTAAGCAATTTTAGTTCATTTAATTTAAATATATGGTCTGGTGTAGTGCTGCATGCTTTCCAAAATAAATGAATTCCAAATGCAGTTGACATAATTATTATAATGCTATGGCAATAATTATACCTAGGTAGAAGTGTCTCTCATGAATGCATCAGTTGGTAGTAACCAACTGATGCAAGTATGTTGCAGTGCTTTTTGGGAAAAACAGTACCCTATCATTGTAGAGGCGATTGAATGAAGTGTAATGTTAAATATTATTTCCATCCCAAGTGTAGCAATAAAATAAATAAACTGAGAATGAGAATGATCCCTTCACCTACTTTCCACTTCAACATTCCGCTTGAATAACGTCTAAATCTGTAGACTTATGACTGTGTAATAAGAGTCCCACTTTTAATGTATAGCTTCCATGTTTTTATTTCCTGAACTACTCCATTTGTTAACAGTAATTTTTCTCATAAAATCTCACAGATATCTTTAAGCAAACATTTTATTGAGCACTTGTATAATGACAACAATAATAAATATTTGCATACTTACAGTGGTATGAGGTTTACAAAGCAATGTCCTCACTATCGTACAAAGTTGATAGGACAATATTATTATTTACATTTTGCAAATGAGGAAACTGAACCTTTGAGAGAATGAATGACCACCTTCCCATAGTCATACAGCAAGTATGTTCTTGAGGCAGGATTTGAATCCACGTTTCCTGACTTCAGGTCCAGTATTCAAGGTAATAATTCCTCATGAATTTTTATTATTTTTTTCCATTATGAAAGGCATTGCAGTTTGGGTGAGATGGAGAGGATTGTGTGTGTGAGACTCTTATCTTTAAATGGTCCTTTGAGCACAAATTCCAGTTGATCTTTCCTGGACAACCAATGTTGATGATAACCAAAGATGATAACATAGAATCTCGTATAAAAGACTATTGTACTGGTAGCTAAAATTAAAATCTTAAGTAGGAAGAAATCTTGAGAAGCCATCTACTTTATCCCCTCGTTTCTAAAGAAGGCTACCCTTTATCTTGGTCTGACCTTTTTTTAAAAGACAATTTTCAGCCTTCATTTTTTAAACTTTTTTGAGTCGCACATTTTTCTCCCTCCTTCCCTTCCCCTTCCTTAAAATGGTAAGCAATTCGATATAGGTTTTATATATATATATATATATATATCTATATGCGCAGTCAGAACATCTGTCCTTTTAAAGACTTTTAAGAGAGAAGATTCCTCAAACTCCCTTGATGTCTTGATCTTGTTAACTTTGCACAGAAATGGAGGGAACACTTTAAATAGAAGCCAGGGTGAGACCAGGGCTTACTTTACATCCTGTGAAAAGCATGAAACTCAGAGTTTTCTTTTGTGAAGAGAGTAATTCAGACAGTGTCACATGATTGGTGCCAGACAATGACAGCCTCAGTGTGCAGATGTCAGATACCTGCAAAATAATCAGGCGATAGCTTTGTTTCCAATTCTAAACAAAGCTGGTGGTGAAAAAAGTAAAGTTGTATTTCATCTCCCCCACATATCCTCGGTCATAATTATTGATCCAAATTATTTTTGTGGTAAGGATAAAAAATTAAATTTTATTTTAAAATTAAGCATACTGGGAAATTACTTTCAGTTTTGCCTGTTCATAGAACCCTTTCATTCATAAATTATTTTCATTCATGAAAGAGTCAGAGAAGGATGTGAGGTATTTATAGCTTAAATTAGTATAGTCATTTTCAAGTAAGACATGATAAGACTAAGAAGGAAGAGGTAACATGGTATTGAGTAGAAACGAGAATTGTTTTTTTCTAGTAAGATTTATAAAATGAGGATCAGGAATGCCAAACTACTTCCTTGCACTGGCCACAGTGGAAGTATGTTTCAAATAAATCTATTGAGTTGTAGTTCAAAAAGGCCTGCATTTCTTTTGTAATGCATTTTATGCTATAGATGCAGATGAGGCTTTTGTTGGTGCAGTGCACCTCATCCATTACCCTTAGGCTGACTGTGAGCCAGAGAGAAGCAAATCTATTGAAAGGGAGCATGAAGGAGCCTGCTGTTACTGTGAACTCTGTTTGAACTAGGTCTGACAGCAGGTTTCATCCACTGGCCTTTGAGGCAGATTTTTTTTCATTTTTGGGAAATATTTTGCTCATATAAATTCTAATACCATTACCTAGGTTTGATATGCATTGGAATAAAGTACTAAATGTTTGATGTGGTAGTCAGTTTTTTAAAATCCATAGCAACTCTTTCTCTTCTCCTCAACTCCCCGCCCCCAACCCCCACATTGGCAGAATATATTGTATTATTCAGTTCACAGATTAATAGACTTTGACAAAAGTGACTATGAGATATAATAATAGAGTATTAAAAATAAATGATACTAAATATCCTTGGTACATGTTTCAATGATTTAGAATCAGTGGGAATTTTAAAATGGAAGGTTTTAAAAATGTCTTTTAAATCATATAAAGAATACTATCAGAACATGACTATATTCTGAGAGAATTTATTGCCAATATAGTATATTATCTTTTTATTCTTTTTGAGATTGCTCAGTATTTCTGAGTACATGCCTTCCCCAGTGATTTGAAGTAGTCTTAAATTCTTAGATTATAATAATCTGCTAGATTGCCTAGAAAAAGGAAGAGAAGATGCTGGTGACAATAATAACAACATCTAGCATTTACATAGTGTTCTAGGACTTGCAAAGCATTCTACGTGTTATCTCATTTGATCCTCAGAACACCGCTGGGAGACAATGTGGATGTCAAACTTCAGATTTGGGGACAATTTGTTCTTTTCCTTTCAAAACTGTAGCCTTTATCAATAATTGATAAACCGGGATAAATTTTTATGATATTCAGAATGCACCATTTTAACAAATTTGTATATTAATGCATTAATTTTTTTCATATAAACTTTAGTTTATCCCAAAACAACCTATATTTTTCCTCAACAGGTAAAGTACCTTTTATTCATGTGGGAAATCAAGTTGTATCAGAACTTGGTCCAATAGTCCAATTCGTAAAAGCCAAGGTAATAAAAAGATATTAAATGCATTTGATCACAGTTACTATTAAATGAGTCATTCATCATTCTTTAGCATGTCTTAACATTTACATTGATTTTAACCTAGGTTTATGAAATGTCAATATAAACTAGTGGGGAAATTTTTCTAAAATATTAATTTTTTTCCCTACTATAAATTATTGGCAAATGGTAGTTTGGTAAATATTTTTTTAACTTACCATAGCTTCAGTCATAAAAAATTGAAATATTATAAAATGTCAGATTTGCTAACTAGGAGGGTTACTTTATCCTAGTTATTTCACCTTAAATTTACTCAATTTGGACTGTTAACTGTATGCATGTTTGCTGTTGGTTGACTCTCCGTTAAGAATATGGGTCTAACATATCTTTGTATCATACTTTTATTTCTTGGCAACAGGTATGGTACTTTCAGAAAAGATGCATTGTATGCTTAAGCCTTAAAATTGTAGCTAATAAAAGCCTTTGCTTCTTGCATTCTTGTCCTTGTAAAAGCATCATTTGTGCATTAAGCAGTATATATTTATATTTAGTGCTTTGACTTCCATTTGTAAGTACACTGAGCTACCTTATAGGTAAAATCACCTTTTAACAAAGTTTGCTTTCTTTATTTCAGTTGCTAAATCCCTTTGGACGGCAAGCCAAACAAGACGTACTTAGAGTGAATTCTAGCCTATAATAAAGAGTGTTATTAGCAGGTTTCCCAAGGATTCAATAACCGTTATGATTTTATTTTGTTGAGGGGGAGGGGTAGAAATAAATGCATAATGGAAAAATTGCATTGTGGATAGATTAGACATTTTGGCAAATATAAGCTACTATAGTATTTAAATGACTTTGTTATATTCAGCTAAAAGGTACTTGGTATGACAGAAAAGTAAGATTAATTTGCATACTTTTGCATCAGTGAATATAAGGTTTTATTCATGGTGTCATTTTAAAGATTTTACATACTTTAAAAAGTATTTTGGGAGATTAATATGATAGGAAAATAACTGGAAGTTTTAATATAGTTTGATATAATGCTTAAAATTTTTTTTTAATTCCCTTTAGGGCCATTCTCTTAGTGATGGGTTGGATGAAGTCCAAAAAGCAGAAATGAAAGCCTACATGGAATTAGTCAATAATATGCTGTTGACAGCAGAGGTATAATAAATAATAACTTTGTATGGTTTTGTGTAAGAAGGTAACAGAAAATATCCTTATTTTCCTGTTAAAAAAAAAAGTAATATCTAGTTTGTTTTATTTTAAATTAAATGATGAAAACAGGTCAGGTTTTGAAAAATTAGGTCATTTAAAAATGCCTGTAAGCTTATTATTATTACTAGTAATAGCAATAGTAATAATGGCTCACGTTTATGTAGCTCCACAAAATTTCAAAGTGTTTGGTGCATAAAAAGGCTTGAAGTTGTTCTTCTTTGTGAAACCTTACCTGAAAAGTTAATGAATGTGTTTTTGCATTTTTTATCAAATCCCATGTGTGCTGTAATAATAATAACAATAATGGCATTTATGGAGTCCTTTACAAATATTATCTTGCTTTATCCTGATACCAACTGTGGCAGACATGTACTCTAGTTATCACCACTTTACAGATGAGGAAACTGAGGCAAACAAAGGTTCCTGGATCACACAGTGAGTGTCTGAATCCAGATCTGAATTCAGGTTTTTCTTACTCCAGGGCCTGTATTCTATCCACTACTTTAGCCAGTTGATATCTAGAGGCCTTTATTAGACTCTAGGGTAGACCAGTACAGTCTGTAGGCAAGGTACTTGGGTTCTCTTCAGCTCCTCAGATATCTTGCTGCTTGACTTTGTTTGAATTTCTCTATTTTTAAAGAAATAAGCTATTCAGTTTGCCATTACAAATACAATTGCTGCGGAAATTTTTTTTGTATAGGGTAGCACAGCACTGTGGAAGGATCACTGGATATAGTTACAGTGTTTGGTTCAAATTCTGACCTGTGTCACCTTGGGCATGTTACTTCTCCTCAGTAAGATGGGGGAGTTGGAACAGGGGGAGGCCCCTTCCGCTTTTGAGCCTCTCTTAAGACCTTAAATCTACTTAGAGTTTTACAGAGATTCTTTGAGGCTTTCTTAAAAACATCTGTAAAGCAGTTTAAACTCCTTAGAGAGGTGCTTTGTGAATAAGAAATAGTTTTTATGAAGTATCACCATTGAATATAATGACTATTTAGAAGTGTTAGCCCAGTAGCTTATAAAAAGTTGGCGTATAAAAGTTATAATTGTAAGAAATCATTTTATTCATTTAGTTTTTCTTTGGTGTTCCAAAGTTTTAGCGAATGTTCTTTTGTTCCTAGTTGTATCTTCAGTGGTGTGATGAAACTACAGTAGGGGAGGTGAGTGGTTCTGCAACATTTATCTTAATTAAAATTTAATGAGAAAACACTTTTGCTCACAATTGCAAGTCCCTGCTCATAAATGAAACATTGTGGTTTATACCATTAGTGATATAGTTTTTCACTTACTTTAATTTTGCTTGCATATACATTTTAAGGAAGCTGTGTGTCATTGTTTGATATAACTGGTTGTAAAGTACATAAAAGTTTATATATTTTTAAAGGGAATGGTTTAAAATTTAAAATTTTTTAAAGATGGTAGTATTTGTTGTTTCCCTATTCCTGACAAAATGTTCAGTGTATACGAATAGGATCAGCTTTCAAAATACACAGTATTCCCAGAATTTTCTTTTTGAAAATAACTTTCGTTTCTAGAAATAAAATGTTATTTCCCTTTAAAAATTATTTCTGACTTAGATCACTCATTCTCGATATGGATTTCCTTATCCGTGGCCTCTGAACCACATCTTGGCTTATCAAAAACAATGGGAAGTCAAACGCAAGATGAAAGCCATCGGATGGGGCAACAAGACTCTAGATCAGGTCAGTCCAGTAGATACTAAAGTTAAATCGCCAGTTTTCATGTATTTTAAAAAATCTTCAATGACATCATGATTATTTAATGTATTTAAAATACTGAAACATTGTAAAACCAGGAAATTATTTCCTATCATTTCTTTACTTCTTAATAAAGGTGTCCCAAAAGACTTAGTGTAGTTTTAAGCTATTTTAGAACACTTACATGTTAAGCTTTAATAGATTAAGTCTGTACTAAGACTTTTGGGACACACTGTATATACTTTGACTTAGTCATAGAACTTTGAACTTATCTTCCCCCTTCTCTTTTACTTAATTGACAGAAGAATTAGTAGTATTTTTAAGTACTCTAAGACAATACAATATTTTCAGTCCTTGTCTTGGCAAATGAGCTTTGTCCTTATTCATGGTTACTTTTTACCCTGTCCAGCAGCATCAGAAATAGCTGTTTGTCACAAGGAATAAGGATGGAGCAAAGAAAATTTATCAAAACACTAATGGAAAAACAACTCAGACGTGTTCAACTGATGATAGACTAGACGTGTTATACGAGATGGGAAAAGGCATCAAGATTGTACACAGAATAATATATTGATCTATAAATGAATATTCCTCCTGTTGCTTAATCTAATATGCAAGTATTTAGAAAAAATAGCATTTACCTGAAGGTATTTTAAAATTTTTGGATTTCGGTGTGTGGCATTTAAAGGTAGCCATCTCTCAAATATTCTCCCAGGGTGCTCCATACTATTAAATTATTATTTCTGTGTTAGAGATATGAATGGACTGGGCTTCAGTGCCTTAACAGAGCTGTGATTTCATTAGTATGGATGGCTCCACCTACACTGACATAAATTATAACCTTTCTATGCTTTAGTAGTTGGTTTCACTTAGTTTCGATTTGTCTGAAAGATTGACATCCTCATGGCAAACCTTTTGATGCTATGCCTCTTCTGACTTAGTCTTTGCAGCCTTGATTGAACCAGCCAAAGCTTGCAGAGCCTTTCAGAAACCCAAATCATCTCCATTCCATAAGAGGTTTTAGAATATAGTTTGACTTAAATTTTATAGACATATAAACACATATGTACACATATGTACATGTGCATAAAGTATTTTTTGTAAGTATATTTTCTACTCATGCTTACATTTATATGGCTCCTCATTCAGAATTCCACTATAGAATATTATGTGAATGAATTTTTACAGATAAAATTTCATTGCTTTGGTAATTAAAGCATTGTTTTTCTGGTTTTTTTTGAATATGCTAGGTCTTAGAAGATGTAGACCAGTGCTGTCAAGCTCTTTCTCAGAGATTAGGAACACAACCTTATTTCTTCAATAAGCAGTAAGTAATTTTATTTCGTGTGACTGTGCTTAAAGTATAGTATGTTGCATAAAGTTGGCATGATTAGTAGAAATGTTATAATGTCATTTATAGGTTTGGCATGTATAGGATAAAATTCTCTAATTTCTTTAAAAATATGCTACAATGTAGAACAATTATAGGTGGATACAGGAAATATGATATTGATTTGAAGTTTATTAGAATACAGTAGCACTTTTATTTAGCACAGAGCTTGAAGTATTCAGGTGAGTTTTTGTAGAAGGAATAATAGTAGTAGCAAAGACAGATGCTTTGGAGAGAGCATTTGGGATGATGAAAGGCTTTGAAATCATGTCAAATGAAGACTTGTCGAAGGAACTGGAGATATTTAGCGTGGAGAAGAAAATACTAGGGGAGGAAGGGCATATAAGATCAAATCCCATTTATGATGCTTATTGCTTGTGTGACCTTGGGCAAGTCAACCTTCCTGATCCTCAGTTTTCTTGTCTGTAAAACAAGGGAGTTGCATTATGTGGCCTCTGAGATGAGGGCCCTTATACCTTTTAGGTACCTTAGATATTTTCTCATCCAACCCCCTTCTGAGGCCTAGAGAGATTTAAATGACTTGTCCAGAGTCATTCAGGTGGGAAGTAGCAGATCTAGGATTTGAATCCAGGTCCTCTGACTCCAGAGCTTTCACTCTTGGTTTATACCACTTCTCTGCACCCTTCACCCCTTCACGTATCACAACTGCCTTCACATATTGAGAATAGTTCTCTGATGTGGGAAAGAGATTCCGCTTTCTCTGCTTGTCTTTAGAGAGCACAACCAGGAGCATGTTGTAGAGAGAGGTTTTGATTTGATGTAAAATGAAACTTCCTAACAATTAATGATATCCGATAAAAGGAGCAGCCCCTCCAGAGAGGTTTTCGAGTCAAGACCAAAATGACTGCTTATCTGATAGATTGTGGAGGGAATTCTTGGTCAGTCAGGTTGGACTTGGTGGTCTCTGAGGGCTTTTCCAACAATGAGATTCTGTGAATGAGCAGAATATGTAACTCTTTGCTGTCTTTTATTTAATAGCTTTCCTATGTTGTTAAATAACAAATAATAGAAACTATAATATCCATGAGAAGTATGTCATAGATTAGAATTTTTAAAAGAACTGTTACTTATAAGTATAATTAACATGTTAAAATTTATCCTCAATATAAATGTAGCTTGATCATTAGCTGAGTAAAATATGTGGTAAAACTGAGATGAATAAACTTTTGTGAAAAAATGTACCTCTAAGAAGAAATTGCTATTTGTTTTTTCTCCCACCTTCTGGTAAAACACAATGACACTTTTCTATATAGTGAGGTACCCCAAGGCTAAAAAAGACTAGTTAGAATTTCCTGTTGCCTTCTTAAGGGATGAATTTCTCTCTCTCTCTCTCTCTCTCTCTGTCTGTCTGTCTGTCTGTCTCTCTCTCACACACACACACCCATTTATGTAAATTGGGAACATTATTTTATTGCCATCAAAGTTTTTTTAAAGTTAATGAAAGTGTTTAGACAAGCAAAGAAGTGAAGATAAAGGACTACAAACTTGAAAATACAGGTGTTATGAATTTCATGTTTTGCTATTTAAAAGATATTTCTATATATGCTTTTTTTTCAAAGAATCACTTTCTAATATAGATAAAGAATATAATTTTCTCTTTTCTCCACCTGAATTACAGTTTTAAAATATGTCATTATATCATGGAGAATTCCGTTACCTAGTTTTATGATCAAGTTTGTCTAAATTGAGTTAGTATTTATAAACCCAGGGATTTGTTTTAAAATTCTAATTCACTGAATTTCCTTACTCTTATTTTTCACAGCTTTACTCTTTATTAACGACATTTTTGTAAAGTTGCATTTTAATGTATATATCAAACATTTATTTGGGAGACTCTGTATGGCTAATGTGGCCAGGTTTTAAATATTTAAAATATATAACCTGAAGCACAAGCAAAACAAGATATATGTTAGAAATATTAAAATGCAATTTAGGGCCTATTGATCCCTGAAGCAGAAAGGTCACAGAGTTCAAATTAAGAAAGCCTGATAGGTACAACCTACAGTTATGCATGTGGTTCTAGGGAAGAAATCACTGTTCTTTGATTTTTACTATGCAGTTCTTTCCATTAGCTTAGTTCCCAACACAAAAGAAGTGTATCCAAATGTTGCTACTCTGTAGTTCCTTTTCTTACTAATTTAGGAATTCTTAAGAGTTGAAAGACCCAGAAGGGGTGTGTTTTACTGTTTGAAGTGCATTATTCTTCTTAAGGGTGGTTTTTGTTATGCACAGCATCCTGGTGGGAGGTATAGAGAACCATCCCAAGCAGTTTGATCCTTAGATCTCAAAGGCAAATAAGTTGATGATCAGAGATCAGTTGGCAGCTGATTTAAGGGAAATATCAAAATATCTATTTCATCATAATGGGGTACAATTATAATTAAATTCTTAATGATAGCTTTGGATTCAGAACTCAGAACAGGTATAAAAAAGGAAGGCCTGTTTTTAAAGAGTTGGAGGACTTTTGATTGATGTGAAAATGAATTACTTTCAGGAGCACCGGAATAATTTTACTTTAGACCAAGTTTAGACAAGCATATATCCTCTTACCATCTACTAGAACTTGGGTTTAAAATCTGATAAAGAAAGTGGGAGTTGTACACAGAATGTTTAAGTTGCTTAATAGTCATACTGTGTAGATAAGCTTCATTAAAAATTTTAATTTTGTAAGTGGTTTTATCTTTTCATTTTACTAAACTAGAATTTCTCTTAAAACATTAGTTCCTGTTGTGGAAAACAGGTAGTTTAGTGGCATGATTACCAGATCAAGTTTGAGTCGTCAGTGTATTATGAATTATAATCCTACTTCTACCAAAGTATTGTCTAAAGTTACTGAGTATACAATAAAGACATAGGTAATTATTTACAATATTTTCATTGTGAGATCATAGCTAGAGTTACCCCAAGCCCCCATTATAACAGGTGACCCCTTCTAACCCCATAGACCTGTACCATTTAGTTCATTTAGGGTAATGAAGTCTCTTCAGAAGATAAAGGTAACAATAGTTTCATAAAAAAAAGTTATTTCCATCTTTTTCAGTCTTTTTCAGTTTATTTCCACCCAAAACTGGAAAAGTGTCTCATTAGCTCCTTTCAAACTCTCATTCATATAGTCTTTCTCCTTATTCCTCATTAAATTTTTTTATAGTGTTTCTCCATAAAATAACAGTTAAGCTAGTTCAAGCAACAAAACCAGTGCAGCCAAAATTAGAAGGCAAGTAGGAAACTGGGGGAAAAATTTTTATAGCAGATTTTTTTGATAAAGGTCTCATTTCTCAAATATATAGGGAACTGGGCCAAATTTATAAAAATAAGAGTTATTCCCCAATTGATAAATGGTCAAAGGATATGAACAAGCAGTTTTCAGAAGGACAAATCAAAATTATCAATAGTCATGAAAAAAAATGCGTAAATCACTAAATTAAGACAACCCTGAGGTTATACCCCACACTTGTCAGATTGGCTAATGTGACAGAAAAGGAAAATGACAGCTGTTGGAGGGGATGCGGGAAAATTGGGACCCTAATGCACTGTTGGTAGAGTTGTGAACTGGTCCAGCCATTCTGGAGAACAATTTGGAACTATACCCAGAGGGCAATAAAACTGCATAAAAATCAAAGAGCTCTTTTTGTGATAGCAAAGAATTGGAAACTGAGGGGGTGCTCATCAATTGGGGAATGGCTGAACAAATTGTGGCATATGATGTGAAGGAATGTTGTTGTGCTGTAAGAAATGATGAAAAGAATGGTTTTAGGAAAACCTAGGAAGGCTTATATGCACTGATGCAAAGTGAAGAGAACAGAATTAGGAGGACATTGTATACAGTAACAGCAATGATCAACTATGAAAGACTTGGCTAATCTAATCAATTCAGTGATTCATGACAATTTCAGAAGGACTTATGATGAAAAATGCTATCCACCTCTATAGAGAGACAACTGATGGACATGAAGTAGAGATTGAAGCATATTTTTCTTTCTTTTTTTCTCAATGTGGCTAATGTTGAATGTTTTGCATGAATTCATATGTGTAATGAATATTATCTCTTGCTTTCTAAGGGGAGGGGAGGGAACGGAAGGAGAATTTGGAACTGTGAATAAAAAAATTTTTAAAAGGTAGTTCTGAACAAGAAATATGTTTTTCTTCACCTTCTTTCTTCATTACTTTTACATAGATCATAGTTAAATTCACATTATCTCTCCCTGATTCCATAGGGTACATGAAATAACAGTTAAAAACTATTACCCTCTTAACTTTTTTCCTTCTCAAAGAAACCAATAGTTTTATAGCCTTTATAGGAAAGACTTTTGAAACAGATGTTACACCAATAACTTCAACCAATTAGGAAAGGAAAGAAATGTCTAAAGGAGTTCCTATTACTACAGCATCTGGGAAAGAGAGGAAGAGGATGCAGGACAATGGGAAAGGAAAGAAAAGAGAAAGAATAAATAACAGCAATTCTTTTGGTCACTGGGTAAGGGCATTTTTTGGCCATAGCAACTCATGAAGACTAGCTACTAAGCTATCCAGTGGTCTATGCACTTTGTTGGGGAGAGAGGAAGGATACAATATAGCAAACATATCTCAGGGAACACCAAGTGTGGAAAGGAACTAGATAGTCAAAAGGACTTGTGTTGTAAAATATTGGAGTAATAGAAGATGTGGCAATACTAAGGAACATACAATGGATTGTAAAAGTATATAAGAAAATATTCAGGGCTTATATGTGATCAAGATACTGGGAATTAAACATTTGGGCATGGTGATGAGGTCTTTGTGAAAGAAAGCTCACACAATAGACATACTGTTAGGATGAGGGGAAAAAAGGGGGAATCTCAGGAAAGAGACATTTTGACCAAAAGAAAGGAAGAAGAAAGTTGAGTACTGTACTTGAGACATTTTAAAAAGAGGCTACCCTTTTTTTTATATATTATAGTTTAAATTTTGATATTTAAAGCAACCAATTAGAACAGATGATGCAAGATAAAGGAGAGATAAGATATATGCCAGCAGCTGTAATACAAATAAAAAATTAAGTGCTGTGAGAATCCAGAGTAGTTTGGAGAGATCATATATTTGGGTGATTGGAAAATACTTGATGGAAAAGGTGGCATTTGAACCCAGCTTTGAATGATGTTAGATTTCAGCTGGTGGAAATGGGGAAGATGAAGTCATTCTATCCTTGGGAAATGTGGGCAAAAGTATGAAAGCCAGGACACTGTAGAATTTATTTGGGAAATAGTTAATATCATGGCAGCTAAGTGTAGGAATAGACAGCACGAGGCCTGGAGTCAGGAAAACTTGAGTTCAAATCTAGCTTGAGTCACTTTACTCTGTCACCCTGGGCAAGTCACTTAATCTCATTTTCCTTCACTGTAGAATAGTGATAATAACAGTACCTACCTTGTAGGGTTGTTGTGAAGATCCAATGAGATAATATTTGTAAAGTGCTTAGCACAGTGCCTGGCCTGCAGTAGGTGCTAAATAATTGCTTATATCCTTCCCTTAGTCTTCTTTGCCTGGAATGTAGGATATGTGAAAATGAGTATATTTGTATGTCCTCTCAGAATATTTTTGGTAAATTTTCTAAGTATAAATGAGATATATTCGAAAGGTTTAAAAATTCTTAGAAAGTGATTGCTTTATGCATCCAGGTTTTCTTTGGCAAGCAGAAGAGCTTTCTTGTGTTTTCCTTTAACTTTGTGTGGTGTAGAGAAGATAAAAGATAATGAGAAAGGGCAACAGCAGTGTATTGAGTTGATTAAATGGTGAAAGACAAAATTTGGGTGGAAATGCACATTTTAAAAGAAAAAAAACTGGAGTACATTGTGTGTATAGAACATTTTCTGAAAATAAACACTTGTAGAAATTGCTTTGATGTTTTCTCGTAAGATGTGATCACAATAGCAGTGTATAAATGCGAATAAAGTTGGCTTTAGTTTGTTTCAGTAAACTGTGTTCTACCTCCTACTTTAATGTTCTAAAGTAACATTCCACAAAGTTGCAAAAAATATGTAGCGTCAGATCAATTTTTGTATGTTATGTTTATACATAATTCAGCACCTTTGGGATTGCTATAGATAAATCTTTCCAGCAAATAATATTTTAGACATTTCAAATTCATTTCCAGATCTCTGTAATTTGAAAACACTTTATATTTTTTGTTATAATCTTCACTGATCTCATGGGGTAACTGTGTTTGAGGTCCTTCCTATCAGGGCTGCAGGATGTTGGGTTCGGCTTCCCTTGGGTTTGAATCTATAAAGCAAAATGCTATAGAAATATTTGGGGGAAATAGGAAAGTCAGTGTTTGAGGTACTTCCCTAAACTTCCCTAGTCTTTTCTCCAGCACTTTTGTGCCGATGTGCCTTCTCTGCAACTTGTAGCTTAGAGCATTCCCTAGGACACCTGAGATTCAGTGACTTGGTCTAGGTTACACAGTCAGGATATGTCAAAGGTGGGACTTTAACCCAGGTCTTCCTGGCTCTGAGACCAGCTCACCATGTACCACGGCATGCTTCCTAACTTAAAGAGACCACTTGTTAATTCTTCGTGGGCCCAACTTTCCTCTTAAGCAAGCCCACGTATTTGATTCATATCATTGCCAAATGAAGGTGGCACAGGTAGAATATTGGGAAAATGTATGAATATATGGGTGCCTGTACCTTACTGATGTTGGTTCATTGTGCGTCATCCTCGTACACAAGGGATAATACACTTCTTTGCTATTCAGAATTAGTCGGAGCTGTTTTATATTAAGGAGTAGTATAACCTTTGTTAAGCACCAATTACATGCAAAGGATATGGCATACAGAGTAAATCTAGTCATAGTCTCTAAGAAACTTATATTTTAGGAGGGGAGAATAAGACACCAGCTGATAACTATAATATGCAATACTATACTATATAAACGCATTAGAAAGTTACAAGACCGAGTTCTTTATGAAGTCTGAGGGGAAAATTTGTTACCAAGCAAGAAGATGAGGGAAAATGTCTGGGATGAGGTAGTGTTTGAACTAATAGTGGAAGAGGTTTTGATATTAGATTATTGAGTTGATTAAATGATGAAAAGACAGCTACTTGAGGAACATCTGTATTTTAAGTGTGAGGAAGATATCTCTGAAAGAAATGATACCAAAAGTGCTGAGGAAAGAAAGTTGGAATAAAGTCCTTAAAAATGATAGTCAAAATAATCTAGGACCTTTTTTTACTTGTTTTTTTTTTAGTGTTATGTATTAC
Organism: Phalanger gymnotis; assembly: GCA_028646595.1. Taxonomy (NCBI): domain Eukaryota; kingdom Metazoa; phylum Chordata; class Mammalia; order Diprotodontia; family Phalangeridae; genus Phalanger; species Phalanger gymnotis. The sequence goes on along the minus strand of CM053622.1, from coordinate 627,581,359 downwards.
ACCTAGATTATGCGTGTGTGTATATATATATATATATGTACATATATATGTATATGTGTGTGTATGTATGTATGTATATAATTGTTGATGTGCATTTAGCCTAAGTTTGTTTTCTTACTTCAGGATAGTACAATTACACAAAACAAATCAAAGAACTGGTTAATCTTTTAAAAATATGCTACCAAGCAAAATAAAGTAAATGCAGTCCAATTTTGTTGTGGCTTAATTTAAGGCCTACTTAGTCCTCTCTGTGACTATTTTTGAATTTGTGCATGATTTTATGTAAGAAATTATTCAAAGCTAAATAAAGAAATCTGCCATTGTAATCATGAAAAACAGGTGTTTGTACTTCTTTACATTGTAGTTTAAATTTGATATTTAAAACAGGCAATAGGAATATATTAAAACTGATGGTGCAAACTAAGATATGCTGCATTTTGTCAACACTTTCCTTCATTTTTTAGGCCAACTGAACTTGATGCCCTGGTCTTTGGCCATCTCTTCACCATCCTTACCACTCAGTTGACCAACGATGAACTCTCTGAAAAGGTGAAAAATTACAGCAACCTACTTGCTTTCTGTAGAAGAATTGAACAGAACTACTTTGGAGAAAATGGGAAAGGACGTATCCCCCTCAGGTTGGCCTAGAGAGACTTGTTGGATTAGAAGTCTAAGTCTTAAATTAGGTTCAGCTTCATGATTAGAATAGTATCAGAATTGTAAAGATGAACACAGCTTTTAGAAACCTCCAGGTGTATAACAGACCCTTTATATGTATTTTGTAGCCAGTGAACACACTAAACAATTCTGAATTGCTCTATTGTATTCCAGATTATGTTTGTTTCCTTGAAACATGTATGTAAAATAAAGCTTTAACTGTGATACAAGTTCTCCACCCCACCCCCCCCAGTTGCTGTCAGCTTTATGCATGTGAATTGAAAAAGTGCTTTAAGTTCTTCTCAGGGCAAAAGACAAGACACTGAAGGTGATCTTGCTGGTTAGATGAGTATTGGCCATGGGGAGAAAAATGATCATTTTAGGACCGAATAAATATACACTCAGAAAATTTGCCTATTTACAAAATGTTTAGTTCATATACTAGTTTAATATTTTGAAAAGTAATTCTTGTCTGAAATCAGTTGGATGAAAAGAGAAACTTCAGGATGCAGGTAAAGTAGATTTGATAAAGGGATAACTCTACTTTGTGACACTTAGATCAGAGAACATAGATTTAGAGCTGGAAGGGACCTCATTTTGGATAAGAATTTTTCTTAATGATTTTTCCCCTTAAAATTACTAATCACAAATTAGTCATGTGATTACAAGAGACGATTAAGTTTATGGAACCTAGAGAATAATCATGAAAGTGGTTGAAAGTTTTTATTTTTTTATTTTCCTGATTTAGGTTTTTGCTTTATGTTTAAACTTTCCCTCTTGCAGCTCCCCCCCCCCCCAAAAAAAAAAAAAAAAAAAACACTGGAATGGATTAGTTGACAACAATTATTCTTTCCTCCAGTGGAAAACATTCTTCTTATTGATGGGAAGTTTTATCATATAAATTTTTTCAGAAAGTTCTGTTTTTACTATGTACTTCAGGTACATACTATAACGCTTTCTTTGCTTTATTCTCAATCCCCCACCCCCACATCACGTGCTTGGAAATCTTTATTTAGTCTCTAATGCTCTAATGCCATTTTGTTTAGGTTTTTTGTTTTTTTTTTTTTTGTCCTTTTAAGCCTTTATTTTCAAAAGTTTCTAATCTTCAGTTACCTTGGTTTTCTTTAAGATGTATTTTGTCCTAATTCTTTTTTAATAAATCCTTATTCCTTAAAGATTTTTACAATTTCACCATGTTATTAATTTGGTAATCTTTTATCTTCTGTACATACTTTTGTACTTTTGATATTCTTTCTGGATCATTTAGTACATGGAACCTAGGTTATTTCTTGATGCTTTTTGGATGGAAAGGCATGAATATTAGCACAAAGTGCATTTTTATCATTATTACAATTTGCTCTCTTCTTTCTCTTAAAATAAAGAGCTTTTGGAGACAGTGGCTGTTATTCTAAACTGAGATTTCTGCTCTTATTTAAGACTTACTATCTATGGATCACTTTAGGTCTCGTTGCTCTCCTCTGTCAAGGTGAATCAACATCAAGGCAAAATGCATTAGAAAATGGAAACCTTGACATCCCATTATGGTGATTCAGTTTCCTGTCTTTACCTTTTAAATTGGAGCATTTAAAGCCAAGTCACAGTAGCTAAAAATTATCACTGAAAAGTCAGCGCTGCTTGTTCCCATTCTGCTTGCTGACAAAAAAAGCTAGATGTGTGTTTTGTTCTCTTTTTTTTTTCTCCCTGTCAAATGTTTGAGGTTACTCTGAACACTCTAAAAGTAGCATACTGCCCTGTTTTGTGAATTTTAATGCGTAATTTTACAGAATGACTCATTAGGATATTGAGTAGAAAAGAATTATTGTAGTCAAGAGATACTATCCACACATTGTTAATGTACTTTGAGTTTCTTAGATGAATGAAATAATATTTGTAAAGACCTTAATACACAGTGCCTGGTGCATAGTAGATGCTTAAAAATTCTGTCCTTCCAACCTAACAATTTCCTAACTTCTTTCCAAAATTTCTCCCTTCCTCCCTCTTATTTGTTCTAATTCAAATTATTCCTGTGAAGCTTTTTCCTTTAAAAGTCTTACCGACTACCTTTTGATTCTTTAAACTTTTGGACAAGCAGATTTTTTTTTAACATCATGGCTTATGAATTGAGCAGGACCCTATTAGGAGTCATCAACTCAATTCTTTCATTTTGCATATGAGGAAACTACAGCCCAGAAAGACAGTGACTTGTCTAGTCATCTAGTAGTAATAAAGCCAAATTATTAGTTAATATTTGTGTAGATACCCTAAATTTGGGGAAAATGGATGGGAATGTGCAAGTTCATTTATGGCTTTTTGTTCCTGGTAATGTTGATTGACTGGTGGTTAATGGAATATTTCATAAGCACCTACTATTTGCTGAAAAATAGTTACTAAGTAGCTGGTTATTTGAATTCTTCAAGTTTTTTCAATACTAGAAGAAAGCTTATGAGTAGAATATCAACATTTTAAATTATTTGTAGTTAGAGTGTTTTAAAAGTAACATGTACGGTTTTGTGTTTTGGTTTCTCTGACTTTTCATATATATGCATATTTGTATATTATGGTTTGTAAATTATATGGACTCTCAAATAAAAGGAAATGCTAAATGATATTTAGAATTACATAAACGACACACCCATCCCATTTAAATTCCTGAATGTTTGAATCATTCTTTATGTAGGCTTTATGTTAAACTGACATTTGACCCTGTATACTCTTAGTCATTTGGTCTGAAGCCTTGTTCATGTAATACTTTATTGTCCTACTAAAGGTGGTAACTAGAGCTGTAATGTAATTGGATGAAAGTCTTTATATCTCTTAGTCTAGGGTGTCATGCTTTTATGTAATTTAACTTATTTTCCTTCTGAAGATGTTTTTGCTGTCCTTTTTCTTTTCTTTTCTTTTTTTAAGCTTTGATTAAGTAGCTGTAGCACCAAACAGAATGAAAGTTTATTCTGTTAGTGGATAATCCTCCATAGAGCTATGTGACTTGAGTTAATATAATTCACCTACGCAAAATCTCTGTATCTATAAAATATGGACAATGTTCGTTACCTAATTATTTCCCAAGAGGTTTTTTGTTTTTCTTTCTAAGAACGACGTTTGGAAATTGCCATGACTTCCTTGGAGAGGATTGATATTCTTAAAAGTCACATCAGTAGGAACAAAAGCAAAAGTCTTTTCTAAGAGCATAATTATATTCACGACCCAGGTATTTATCGTGCTTCCCCAAAACGCAAATATCAATATTAAAAATCAAAATAACAGTGTATGGACGTTTAAAAAAAATCTGTAATGAACAAATGACATTGCTGAATACTTGCTTTGTATTTGAGCATTAACTGTCATTTTGGAGATAAAAATAATTAAAAATAAAATACCCTTTACACGATTCCTGAGAAGGATTTTGTGCGTTGTTTGTGCAATAATTTAAAACCTTTTTGCCATCTGTTGGATATAGTTATCATCATTCTGTAGGAGAGGTTTGAGCCTCTTGTTACAGATTAAACCACAAGAATGTCTTGCTTAATGATTTCAGTTTTTACACAAACCAGCTGCGGAGATTGATTGTCACTAATACAAAGAGTTGCACACATATTCCACCTGTTTTTTTTTTTCTCCCAGTGGCATTCCTGATTTGTTACAAGGTTTTGTAATGCTCACTTTCACCATGTTACAGAATAACCTCAAGATGATTTTGTAAATCTTGGAATGCCCAATAATGGGCATATCACTTCTGCTACGTTTGGCATGGTGTCTACTTTATACAGATACATTTAACATTTTATATGCTTAACATTCTCTTAAGTAAACTTATACCTTCTTCTGAGTGGCAGGCAGTGTGCTTCACTGTGAAACCATATTTAGGATAATTTTTTATTTTATTCTGCCAAATTCTGTATACAGGATGACCCCAAAGCTTTAAAGCTTAAACTTGCACAAAGACTTTGGGATCCCTGTATAGGATGTACTGGTTGATTGAATATTCTGGATCAATAGGAAGTTACCATATAAATACAAGCATATATATGTGTATGTACATATATAGACATACTTCAGCTTGCATATATCTAAATGTGTTTGTGTATATACATATCTGCTAGATATACCTGCTATGTTATATACCTGGTGTGTGTCTGTGTCTGTGTCTCCAGTGATTGGTAATATGGTATATTGTTTAGTTTGCTGCCCTTGGAGTCAGAAAGACCTGGGTTCATATTCCACCTCTGACAATAAGTGTTTTAATAATCACGGACAAGTCCCCCTAAGTGTTGCAAGCCTTGTTCTCCTCATCTGTAAAATGATTGGGTTTGCGTCTAAGGTCTCTTCCAGCTTTAAATCTCTGATCCTGCAATTTGAGGGAATTGTTGAGCACATTGTGGCCTATGCATATTGTATTGTAAGAAAAGACAAATAAGAGGAATTCAGAGAGACAAAGATTTGGCTGAATTAATGCCAAACAATCAGAGCTGGGAGGCTGGTATAGGCAGTGGCTTTCCATAATGTAAATCAAAGTTACACTGTAAGAGAGCAGAATTCTGGTTAAATGCATGGGGTCTTGATTTAGAGGACAGATGATGAAGCACATGTTTATTCTTGACATAGAGGTGAGACATTAACAGTGGAGAATGTGGTGTGTGTATATAGACATAGTCAGCAATGGGTTTTGTGTCATTTGGGCTTTGCTTCACCTTTGTCTAAGGGTGGAATTTATTGGGTGGCAGAGAAGATACACACACACACACACACACACACACACACACACACGGTAAGAAATTACAACAGATGATAAAAATGTGAAGTGGTATTCTTACATTTAAGCAAGAATTGTTCTACACATTAATTTAATAATAGGCATTCTCTGTTTTGAAACATTTAACCAACTATAGCAAAAACTGTTGACTCTGTAGTTAGCAGAAAACTAGGAAACTTACTTGCTTTCTTCCTTAATGGGACAAGGAAACTTTCTCAGTAGTGATTGTATTTATTAAATATTTTTAAAAAACTTTTGATAAGCATAGGAAATGATTACTGTTACTAGTTTAAATGATGGGCTATTTGTTCTGGCTATTAAGAAAGACTTAAGGACTCAATTTTTGGTTTTGATTAGTCAGGCTTCTCATAACAGTACAATGATGTTGATCATTACCATGACAAAACATTTAGATGTATTGCTTACAATTTAATTATTTAAAATGTGCTCTTCAAGATAGAGTGTACATTTTAAAGCTAAACTGACCAAAAGTTCTTGTTATTTTTTAAAAGTACTAGTTTTATGTTATAACTTAATAGATCTGGAAAAATTTTATATTTGTATATGCAGATTTTTTGAGTTGCAAATAAGTGTTGAACCTGCGCTAAGACTTTTGGAACACCCTGTATTTGCTTGTTCTAGATTTTATAACTCTAAAAACTTCTTTCAGGAATACATTTTAATGATTTGTTATAATGATGATCAGTCTGTATTAAATGTTCTCAATTCAGCAAAATTGACTTTAATGAAATACAGCATAGTACAGATGGATGCATAGATAGATATAACTGGCATTTCTGTAAAACTAGAGAATTGAAAAGAGATACAAATAAGATGTTAAGGATATCATTATTCAGCTTATTGTTGGAGTGTTAGTTTGAAAGAAAAGATAATTTGTCTCATGAGTTATCTTCTGTGTATAACACTTAATATGCACATGATGTGAAACACTTGTTTTAGCCAATTTAAAAATTGATAGTTTCCTTGATATAGAATGAGCAAGTCTTTTGCTCATGGATATCCTGAAATCCTGAAAAAGGTCTTTGAGCTGGCCTCTAAAATCCCAGGCAAAGCATTCTATAGAATCTAAAGTGGTTCTATTATATCTGAACATACAAAGGCAAGTTAGATGATAATTTAGCAGGTTACTGAGGATGAAGGTCCTGTGCCTCCTATTTAAATTGGGAAAGGATCTCTTTGTATCCTGGAACACTAGTCTAGAGATCAGTCATGTTAAAGTAGAGTTGGTTGTCTAACACTTTAAAATATTTTTGAAGGCAGGTTTATGTGACCATATAACTATTTTATTCCCTACAAAACTTTTTCTAGTTTAGTAGTCTTTTTTTTTAATGACATGGACCCCTTTGGGAGTCTGGTTTAATCTATGGACCCCTTCACATAACAATATTTTTGAATTGAATAAAATTTATAACATTACAAAGAAAGCCAATTACATTGAAATGGAGATGTAATTTTTTCCCATCCAAGTTCATGGATCCACTTGGTCCCTAGTGCCTAGATTAGGACACTGTTCTAGTTCCACGATTAGAGAGATGTATCTGATGTCAGGGGTGTACCAACAATGTTAAGTTTGGATTCCATTTTCAGTTTCTTTAAAATTTCTTAGAACCTAATTCTTTCAAGGTCCTTGGCCTGTGGGGCTATGTATGGAGTCAAAGCAAAGGCACAGCTTGAATTGTAATGAGAAAGATTGATATTCACCTGCTTGCTCTGTGCTTACTTGCTTAGTTATGCAGTACTAAAGTGGGAGAAACACTGGTTTGGGCAATCTAGTTTTTGTCCAACAAGTACTGTGTACTTGTAGGAATCCCTGCAATCTCTCCTGCCTGTCCTGTTGCTCTGTGCCTCTCCCTTCCATCACCCAATCTGGATGTTCTGTACAGCTGTTACAATACAGAACCTCCCAGATTGCTGGATTATTAATGCCCTCCTCCCTGTGTTCTTGGAGGCAAGAAAGCAGTCAGATCCTCCTGAACAACACCCCAGCACTAAACCCCTGGGCTAAGCTGAAGCCTGAAGCATGGAGGGGATATACCAGCAAGAGTTTGATATTTAACCATATTGCCAAATCCTGGGAGCAATCTAAATACCATCGTGGACCTCTCTTCCTCATTTCTTGACCTGAATACCATCTTGTTGGAAACACCCTAGTTACATCCTTGATTATGTCCTTTCCATGCCTTTTTCTCTTCTGCTTTGGAGGATCCTGGGCTCTGTATCCAGGGATGTGTGGTAATTGGGCTTCCCCAGTACTCCACAACCACACACATACCCCCTCCCCCTGCTGAGTTGGGTGTCTCTAATTAAGTTCCATGACCTTCCCTTAAGTGCGCCAAATAAAAGTACCTAATACTTTCAGTCTGACTGGCTCCTCTCATTTCTCTGTGAAGCTCCTTTAGTGCCAACAGTTTAGTGCCCAATGTACATGAATACCTAGAAATAACAGTGGTGGTAGGTAGAGTTTAACTTGTAATATGTGAGTCCTGGACATAGAACAAAAGGACTAAAGTGATTTAAAATGTGCTTAGACCAAGATTTCCTAATGAAAATTCATTCTGTGGCATTCCTGTTGATGCCTAAATTGTCTCTGGTGACCTGTGCCAGAGAAAATTATTGATGTAAGTTGTAATGTAGGTAAGAATGGCTCTTTAGTAGAGTTCTCATTCAGTATAATAGCACTGAACTAAGGCTCAGAGGGGCAATATTTTCTAGCATCACCTATGGTGCCGGGGTCATCTGAAATGCCCCACTTCTGGCAACTGAATAATAGGTAACAGTGAATAAGTTAGGGGCTATTGATCATTGTTGTATTTTAGCTGGCAGCATGATATAGTACATGATATATAGTACTTGGAGTTCTCAGATAGGATGTGATTGGTTTGGAGTTCTGGATTCAAGTACAAACTGTGTGACCATAGGCAATTAATTCACGTAACCTCTCAGAAGCCCAGGTATTTTAAAAGCATATTCAATTTTTACATCATTCACTTCTGAAACAAAGAAAAAACAGTTTGCAAAACCATTGCAATTGTGTCTGACAAATATTCCACACCAAGTCCCCTACATCTGCCGTAAAGAGATGGAGCTGATTTTTCTCAGCGCATCTTTGGGGCCAAGCATGGTCATTGTAATTACAGATTTTTTAAATACATTTTTTTTTAATTTTAAACTTACTAAACTTAGATACAAAATGAGTGGGAAAAACATTGCCATGTACATGGCAGATCGTAGGAGAAGATTCAATATAAACAAATACATTTTCATTTCTTTTCTTTGCTTCCTTGTTGGTTTTCTTTTACTCTCTCCTGTGTATACTTTTTACTTTGTTTCCGCGCCCCCCCCCCAACCCACCACTCTAAGGAAGGCTGCAATTAAGCATGAAGGTAATTTATAGGTAGATAGATAGATATAAACATACACATATATGCTCATATACATATATGTAAAACCCTACTATGCTTATTTTTGCCACTCATTTTTTTCTCTTAGGGTGGATAGTATCTTCCTTCATAGGTCCCAAGGCTTTCCATGTTTTTCTAAGTCAACCAGCTCATCATTAACTACATCCCAGCAGTATTCCAACCCAATCATATCCTGTCTGAGAGATTGTCTATGAAAGTTTTTTTTCCCTCATTTTTCTGCATTCCTTCTATTCTTGGCTACATAGGTTTTATTTACACGAGAACATTTTAATTTAAAGAAATTGAATTTATCCTTTTTTACACTTCAACAATGCTCTTATAGTCTAAGGTCTGAAACTGCTGAATCTACTTCTTTACATCTTTTTTTCCTGGTTTCTTTAAAATTCCAGACCTTTTTATTTTTTCTAACTCAGTAAAATAATTTTTTTAGTAATTTAATTGGGATGACATTAAATAAATAGGTTAGGTACAATTGTCATTTTAAAATTGTATTAGCTTTACCTAACCATGAACAATAAATATTACTTCAGTTATTTAGATCTTAATTTATTTGTATAAAAAGTGTTTTATCTTTATGCTCATATAGTTCCTCTGTTTTGGTAGATATATGCTTAGGTATTTTATACTGTCTAGGCATTTTAAATGGTCTAAAGCTATATTGAATAATACTGCTTACACATAGTATAATTTGTTTTTCATTTTTGATTAAATCTATTTTAACTTTAACTTTGAGATCATGATAATTATCCCTGCTTTTTTTTTACATAATACATTCTACTTCTGCCCTTTATTTTATCTTTGTGTGTAACTTTCATTTTTATGATGTTTCCTGAAAGTAACCCATTGTTGAATTCAAATTTTTAGTCTGCTATCCTTTTCTGTTTTATGGGTAAATTAGTCCCATTCACATTCTAAGCTATAATTGTGTATTTTCCTTCTTCCTATTTTTCCTCACTGTCCTCATCCTATTTATTCCATCCCTTCTCAGTCCACTGCTTTACTTTTACCCACTACCTTCCCCCCTATTCCTTAACCTACCCACCCTCTAAAAGTCCCTCCTTATCCTCTCCTCCCACTCTATCTCCTTGTCCTCTTCTTTCTGAATTTAGAAGACTTGTACACGCGCACGCGCACACACACACACACACGTTCCCTCTTTAACCCATCCCTGATGAGAGTAAGATTCTAGCATTACCCACCCTTCCCCATTACCTTCTTCTGTATCAGTTTTTCCTTTTATAACTCATTTGTATGAGATAATTATTCCTTTTTATCTCTCCCTATAGTTTTTTTTTAGAATCACCTCATCATAATTCAGTTCAGCCCAAGCATTTCTTTCAAACTACCCAAATGCAAATGACAGTCATAAAAGAACTGATAAAATTTTCACATATAAAAAGTAAACCATTTGACCTTATGAGTCCCCTATATTTGGGAGCTTTGAAACTTGACTATGATATTCCTGTTAAGTTTTTCTCCCAGGATCTCTTTCAGGTCGTAATTGGTGGATTTTTTCTATTTATACTTTCCTTGATAATTTCTTGAAATACTGTATCAAGATTCTTTTTCTTCTATCATATTTTTCAGATAGTCTGACTATTATATTATTTCTTCTTGATCTGTTCTCCAGATAAGTTTTTTTTTGATACGATGTTTCATGTTCTCTTCTGTTTTTTCATTCTTTTGATTTTATTTTATGATTTCCTGGTTTCTTATAATGTCATTAGCTTCCCCTTGTCCAATTCTAGTTTTCAAGGGATTATTTTCTTAAGTCTTTGATTCTTTATTTCAAGTTGGTGGACTTTCTTTTCATAGTTTTCTTGATTTTCTTGGATTGCTCTTTTTCTAATTTTTTCTTGATCTCTCTTATTTGATTTTTAAAGTCCTTTTTGCATTTTTCCAAGAACTCTTTTTGTGCCGTGGACCCTTTGACTTTTCTCCTTGAAAAAGGAGTGGCTTTTTTAGCTGCATTATCTTTGAATGTGAACGTAGATATGCTCTGTCCCCATAGTTAACTATCTGTGATTGGGTTCTTTCTCCTTTGCTTACTCATTTTTATTTATTTTTTGTTTCATTTTTTTTTTCTAGCTACTAGTATAATCAAGTTGTAGTCCCAAGGTATGAGGTCCTTCTTACTGTTCTTTTCTGAGGTCTTGGAGGCCCAAACTTAGGCTTTCCTCTCCACACCTAAACCACAGCTAGGGCCTCCAGCCACACTGTCCTTTAAATGATCTTACTCTCTAGCATCCCTCTGGTGGCTGCAAACTACAGCTGTCCTTTCTGCCCTGGAATTGAAGCCAGGGACTCTGCTGTCCTGCAAGTTCCCGCAGCCATCAGGGTCCCTACCCCTCGGCTACTATACTTGCCAGGTATGTGTTAAGTCCTTCTCCCCTTGGCAGCCACAGTCAGAGACAGGTCTGGTCAGCACAGCTGTACTGGGTATCCCTCAGTAGTGGAAGGTCGTCCAATCTACTACTCTGGCCTCAGACACCCCACACAGCAAAGTGAAAGTTTCCAAGGCTGAGGCTGCCTCTCATCCAGGTGCCCCCAGGGCTTGCTGTTTGTTCATTCTGCAGTCAGCCCGGGGGCGTTTGCACCTCACTCTGGCCAGCTTCTGCCGCTAAGACGTCAAGTTTTCCCTGCAGACTTCTCAAGCTGCTGTGGGAGGACAGCTGCTTTACCTTGAGTTTATTTCTGCTGTGCTGAGGTGATGTTCTGTTCTGTTTTTTTGTTTTGTTTGTTTTGTGGAGGATATTTGGAGAGCTGAAAGTTTTCTGACCTACTCCTCCATCTTCCCAGAATCCTCTCTCTGATTTCTTTTTTACTGATGTTCTTTCCGTTTATTTACATTGTCAATGTGTGTAGTTTTCCTAGTTTCCTACTACACTTTGTATCAGCGCATAGAAGTCAGCCTTGCTTCACTGAATTCTTATTATTTGTTGTTTCTTGTAACATAATACTACTCCATTACATTAGTGTAGCACAATTTATTTAGCATTCCTCCAATCAGTATTTGACCTTGCTGGTCCTTCCCACCACTACCGTTCCTACTTCTTTCCCTCACCTCTCTAAGGTCAGGGTGCCCCACAAGATCATGAACCTTTGAGTCATCCTCGTTTTTTCCTTGACCCCTCTGCAGCCTTTCACCCTGTTGATCACTCTTCTTTAATACTTGTCTCTCTAGGTTTTGGGGACACCACTCTTGTGGTTTTCTCACCCCTCCTCTGTCTACTTTGCTAGATCCTCTTCTGGTTCACACCCTCTAACCATAGGTTCCTCTCAGGTCCCTGTCCTGAGCCCTCCTCTCTTCTATACAGCTTTTACTTGGTGATCTCATCAGCTCCCACAGACTTAATTACCGTGTATACGCTGATAATTCTCGAATCTACCTTTCCTGCCCCAACCTCCGCTGATCTCCAGTGTCCCATCTCCAAAAGCCTTTTAGACATCTCGAGATTGGATACACAGTAGACATTTTAAACTCAAAATAGAATTTAATCTCTTTCCCTGTAAACTTCTCCCTCCTATCTGTATCTATTACTGTGGAAGGCAATACTACCCTCCCACTCCCTCCCACTCAAAATCTTGAAGTCTTTCTAGATTACTATCTCTCACTCCCCTTATCCGGTCTGTTGATAAGGGCCTTTTGATTTCACCTTCCTAATGTCACTCCAATGCCTCATCTCTGACACTGCCACCCCTCTGGTACAGGCCCCTCATCACCTCACACCTCGTTTACTGCCAAAGCCTACTGGTGGGTGGGTGGTCTGCCTGCCTAAAGTTCTTCCCCACTCCAATCCATTCTCCATTCAGCCACCAAAGTAATTTTCCTAAAGTGCAGATCCAACCTTGTCATCCTCCTCCCAACCCCCTCAGGAAACTCCTGTAGCTTCCCTATTAATGCCTCCCGGATCAAACACAAAATGCTCTGTTTGGCATTCAAAGCCCTTCATAACTTATCCCCTTCCAACTTTTCCGATCTTCCTACATCTTACTCCTTGACAGGCACTCTTCCATCCAATGACATCAGGTCCCCTGGCTGTTTTACAAACAAGACATATCTCAGCCCTGGATATTTTATCGCTCATGCCTGGAATGCTCTCTCTCTCTTCCTCTCTGAGTATTGACTTTCCTGGTTTCCTTTAAGCCCGAACTAAAGTCCCACTATCTACAGGAAGCCTTCCCTAACCTCTCTTAATTCCCTGTATATAGCTTGCTTCGTTTTTATTTGTTTGTTTTTTTCATCCATTATATTATACATTCTTTGAGGGCAGTGGCTGTCTTTTGCCTCTTTTTATCCCAAGAGTGTAGTACAGTGCCAAACACATAGTAGGTACTTAGTAAATGTTTATTGATTAATTGAACTGCCTCCACACTGTTTTTGCTGTTGTTTTTTTCCTTGTTTTTCTTGTATCCTCAATTCTTAGCATATAGTAAGTGCCTGGCACATAATAAATGATTAATAAATACTTGGTTGTTTGGTTTAGCCCTTGGGCATCTGCTTTTTTTTTCCTTTTTTTTTTTGAGGGGGGAAGGCAGGGCAATTGGAGTTAAGTGACTTACCCAAGGTCACAGAGCTAGTAAGGTGTGTCGAGTGTCTGAGGCTGGATTTGAACTCAGGTACTCCTGACTCCAGGGCTAGTGCTCTACTCACTGTGCCACCTAGCTTCCCCTTGGTTTATCCATTGGACTCTGACTTGATTCATACTTTCACAAACTCTTCTCTCTATCCCAATGATACTGAACACTTGACAGGCAAAGAACACCCTGAAACCCCAACTCTAGCTGTCTACTCTCTCTCCTTTATCCATCATTATCCCATCCATTCACTTACTAGAAACTTAACATTTCTCTCTCTGACCATAACTTCTTATCTTTCCCGCGTGTCTTGTTTCTCCTATACCTTTTCTTGGCCCTCATTAAGACCTCCAGTCTTCCTCATTCTCTCATTCTCTCTCTCTCATTCTCTCTCTCTCATTCTTTCTCTCTCTCTCTCTCTCTCTCTCTCTCTCTCTCTCTCTCTCTCTCTCTCCCTCCCTCCCTCCCTCCCTCCCTCTCTCCTTCCCTCTCCTCCCTTCTTCTTAACTTCAACCTCTCTTTATCAACTGGTTCCTTCCCTACTTACTTCAAACATGCCCAAGTCTCATCCATCTCTAACAGTCCCTAGACTCTGCTATTCCTTCCCTTAGCCAAATTCCTTGAAAAAGCTATCTGTTGATTACTGCTTCTACTTCCTGTCTCCTGAACCCTTTGTTGTCTTGCTTCCATCACTTAACTAAAACTTATTTCTCCAAAGTTACCAGTGATCTCATAATTGCCAAATCCAATGGTCTTGTCAATGTGCTGATCTTTTTCTTTTTTTTTT
>CM053622.1:627544092-627566644 GCA_028646595.1 Phalanger gymnotis | reverse complement strand
GGTATGACTGCTTGTAAAGAGTTCTATGTTCCAAGCCTGGGAGGATGCGCAAGCTCTGCCACACCAGCACTCCTCCTTCCCCAAGAACCCCCAACCTGGACTGTACTCAGATCTTCAGCAGGCTCTTCACTCCTGCTCTGATCTGCCACTTAATTCCTCCCACCAGGTGGGCCTGGGGCCAGAAGCAACTGCAGCTGTAGTTCTGCAGCTGGCCCACCTTGGCTGCCCCTGGGTGGGGTGGGGGTGGGGGGGCTGAACCGCGAACTCTATCACCATGTCCCCAGCAGTTTTTCCCACTAACCTTTTCTGTTGTCTTTGGTGTTTGTGGGTTGAGAAGTCTTGTAACTGCCGCAGCTCACTGATTCAGGGCGCTAGGGCCCACTCTGCCTGGCTCCTGGTCTGGTTGGTCCGTGCCGCTCACACTGGGCTCTGCTCCGCTCTGCTCCCCTCCCAGCTCTGTATGTGGTAGACCGTACCCAGAGACCATCCAGACTGTCCTAGGCTGGAGCCCTGCTTCCCTCTGCTATTTTGTGGGTTCTGCAGTTCTGGAATTGATTCAGAGCCATTTTTTCTAGGTTTTTGGAGGGAGTTGGCAGGGCTTTCCAGCCGCGATCTTGGCTCTGCCCCCGAGATGGGTATGCAAGATTCTGTAGGGATTGTTGTTGCTGTTGTTCAGTTGTTTCAATTGTGTCCAACTCTTTGTGACCCCATTTGGGGTTTTCTTGGCAAAGACACTGGAGTAGTTTGCCATTTCCTTCTCCAGTTCATTTTACAGACGAGGAAACTGAGGTAGACAGGGTTAAGTGACATGCTCAGGGTCACACAGCTAATTAGTGTCTGAGGCCGTATTTGAACTCAGGAAGATGGGTCTTCCTGATTCCAAGACCAGTTCTCTATCTATAGTGCCAATATAAGACACACTCTGCCTTCAATAATCCCAGAATTTTAGAGTTAGAAGGGACCTCACATGTCATTTTTCAAGCCCAACCCATACCTAAATGGAAGTCTCTACAAATGACCTCTGCTTGAAGACGCTTTGTAAGAAAGAACCCACTGCCTCCGATGGCAGCTAAAGCTGCCTCTCTGCAACTTTTTGTTCCTGGTTCTGCCTCTGGGGCCAAGCAAAACAAATCTAATTCTTCTTCCATATGATAATTTCAAATATTTGAAGATATATTGTGTTTCCCCTAAGTTTTCTCTTTTCTCTGTGAAATCTTTCCAGTTCATTTTCCTGATCCCCATATGGCATGGTGCAGAGTCCCATCGCCATCCAGTTCACCTTCCGCTAGACATCCTTTGTCAATGGCCCTTAAAAGCTTTCACAAAGTGTATACTGTGTGGTCTGACCAAAGTGACCACTGTGTGGTAGGGCTCTGGCTTCCCTTATTCTGCATATTGGACCTCTATTAATGTGGCCTATGATTTCATTAGCACTTTTTGGGGGTGGGGGTGGTAGAGGGCAGGGCCAGCTTAGCCTCAGTACTTTGTGTTGAACATAAAGATCTTTTTTTCTTCAAGACCTGTCGTGTAGTTATGTTTCCCACCTGTTGCACTTGGGCAGTTGATATTTTGAACCCAATAAACATAAAGAACAAATACAGAAGTGTGAAGGACAACACAGAAAGTCTTTATAATTAAGGGGTACTAAATAAATCTCACAGACAAATAAGGACATAATCATGGTAGTACCCTTAACAATAAGGAAAGCTTTCTGGAGGAGCTGGGATATACAATGGACCTCAAAATATGGGTAGAATTTAGATAAGTGAAAACAAAGGCACGATGTTTGTAATTTATTTTGCAGGCAATGGGGAGTCATTGAACGTTTTTGAGTAGGGGAGGGAAATGAGGTGAGTGGTATATTAGGAAGATTAATGTGCCATTGGTGCTTGGAAAGATTGCAGAGGATTTAGACTAGTGTTAGGGAGAATGTACAAGAACAAATGAGAGTTGGGACCAGGGTGGTAAAGAAATGACAAGCATATGAGTGTGAGGAAGATGGGTAAGTTAAAGATGATTCTGAAGTTTTGATCCTTGATGACAGAAATAGAAAAATAATGAGAGGGAGCTATTGGGAGGGTTTGATTTTTAGTTTTATTTTAAACATATTGATATTGAGGTGACATTGGGGTGGCCACCTAGAAATGTCTGCAAGATAGTTGGAAAACAGACTTTATTACCAGGATGCCAATTCATAACACTCTCTTTATTTCTTTGACGTGACATATGTTGCTTCCTTGAACATCCACATCCTCAGTATTTTTAGGTTTACATGACCAACAAAAAGCAAAAGAAGGGCAGGAACTTGTGTTCAGTTCAGCTCCACCAATCTTGATATCATCTATTTTAAACAAGCAAATTCAAATTGGCAGGAAAAGCCCCTATGTGTCTGGTTGCCACATCTCAAAAACCCCCAAATAAAAACTCACAAATTCCATGATAATTGCTTTCTATAATTGTGTAATTATTAACATATGTATACTCCCATTTTCATCTTTCTTACTGTCCTACTGTTAATTGAAGGACACACAGGTAATCAGAAGTGGCAAATAAAGATGCAGTTCCTTTAATTATCAGCTACTCTTAGGCATTGGAGGGCCCTTTAGTTTTAGAAAGTAAATTATATTGGGCCACCACTATATTTTCTTGTTGGCTTAGGTTCATTATTCCCTTATGCAAAACTATAAGTCAACTTAAGTTTAAACACAAGTAGGAAATTTCTTCAGGTCGGTCTATATACAGGTCTTTGCTTTATAAATGGACATTTGCTTCCTTTTAAAATTGCATGCCTTAAGTTGAATTTTCTATGTCTTTGTAAAATATTTCACAAGTGACCAAAGATGGCTAATGGAAGAGGATAAGAACAAAATAAACTCCTTTTGTTTCCCCTGCTCTTGTCATTAAAAGAGAAGTGGGGGTGGGGAGAGCTATATAAGACCATGTGTATTTTATGGGACAATAAATTCATATGTTTCTGATTTGTTTATGCTTAACTCATCAAAATGTGGTTTTCTAAGAGCTATTTGATGTCCCAATACACCCTCTTGAGACTATCTAGAAGGTTTTTTCATTCACTCTTCTCTGACTTGCCTAATATTCATGAAAAGAGAATAATGTTTTGACAGAAATAGAAGTAAAAGAGAAAAATGCTGGAGTTTTCTTTAAATCTGACCTGGAGTGAAGATATTACTGAGTGAAAAAATGTTCTTCCAGTAATTTGGTCAAACTTATATATTCTAAGGCCATGGTTTTCTCTCATTTTACAGGATACCTTATTAGAATCAATATGTCTTAAACTTCATAAAGCTCTGAGATCAAGAACCTTTGAATGTTATTGTTGTTTGGCTTTTGGGAGAAGGAGCAGGAGAAAGTGTGGAGTTACCCTTCTTAATTCAATTTAACAAGCCATAAACACCTAATATTGCATCTAGGTACTGAAGATAAAAATATTCCAAAAAATGATAGTCCTTCCCCTTGAGGTTATTTTCTAGTTGATAAGGATACAACATGTATATAGATAACTAATTACAATATGTATATGCTTTTAATTATAAAGCATAGATTTATACACACTTTGTAATTGTTGGTGTCTAGTTGTGTGCGACTCTTTGTTGACAAAGACACTGGAGTGTTTTGCCATTTCTTTTTCCAGATCATTTTACAAATGAGGAAACTGAGGCAAAGAAGATTAAATGACTTGCCCAGTGTCACACAACTAGGAAGTGTCTGAGGCCAGATTTGAACTCAGGTCTTCCTGACTGCAGAGTTCTATCTGCTGTGCCACCTAGCTGCTCTACTTTATAATTTGTTTTGTATATAACTATGTACTAGTATGTAACTATAGAACTAATTATATAACAGATATTACATATTGTGTCATATGCAACACACACATATAGAATATATTACAAAGAATACATATATAATTACGAAATACATTTATTTACTATATTATATATTAATATAATATAAAAGCACTAGAGTATATGTGTTTATATATAATTATAGATATATATCAAATTATTTCAAAAGGATGAGTGCCCTCATTACTTATCAGGCATTAGGAAGGGCTTCACAAAGGAAGCTGAGCTGTGCTTTGAAGGAAGCTAGGGAATTCTTCAGGACAAGGATTAGGATTGAGTGCATTCCAGAAAAGGGAGACCACTTGCACAAATAGATATGCAGGCAGGAGATGGAATACCATATACAGGGAGCCAATATCAGACACATTTGAGTGGAATGGAGAGTGCATGAAGGGTAGTAATAAAATGGTGTATGAGAACCAGATTGTGAGGGGCTTTAAATGCTAAGCTGAGGATTTAAAAAACCAACAACAAAAACACGAAAAACCTCTATCTTGGATGGAACTTCCCATAGGAAGAAATAGTAGTAAAAGCACCCTGCCTGTTTGCGGATGTCAGAACTCATGCTTAGGATGAGGGATAACAGTAGGCATAGGTCTCCATCACCTTCCCAAAGAACAACAACAAAGCCAGTCTCATCTAAGGCTTCTGGTATAGTCAACCAAGAGATAGCTACAATGCCCTTTGCTTTCTCTGTCCTCAAAATATATTCATTCTCATTTTCAAATTGCTGTTTTGGAGTGCTAAATCTCTACCCACACTAATTTCTAGAGGTCAGAATCTGACCCTGATTGGAACAAAATCTGGAGTCAAATATTCACACCAGAATGCTTTTACCTTGCGGTGTGTCAGAAGCCATCTCGCTGCAAATGCTTCACACACCTTGGAGTGCAGCTTGTGGAACTGATGAGGTGAAGAGCACCGCAAGCAGCTTCTGTGCTGGTAATCACAGGACTGAAGAAACACATACATCATCTGCCACATCGGTTGGCATTCCAAGTAAAAAACCTTCACATTGTGTAAGACGTTGGACAAATGACGGCCATATGCATGTTTGTCTGGGTGCAGATGGCCCTGCGCTGTCGTTCAGGAGAACGCTGAGCTCGGCTCTTTTTTGCCGACAGTTTAATATTGGTGACACAGTTTATGTCCTCTGCAAAAACAATAATGGAGGATAAGGTGACATAAATTATTTGCAATTTGTTTGACATATGCAGGGCATTGTCCTTGCAATAATCACCATCAGTCTGTCAGTTTAAGATATGAACCATGCCACGGCCATTTTATATCACTGGGTTAAGCTTTCACATGCTGTAATTTTACAGATTTGTTCTTTGGCAAACCACTGCAACACAAATCAAATCGGATTATGTTTAGTCATGTACTGTATCATGCACATTGCTTAGATAAAAAAGGCAAAACAACACTGTGCAAGCCACTGGAATTGTGAGGCAGTCTACCATTTGATATCATGGTGATCTGGTCGTTGAATAGCAAGAGTTCCGTCTACACCATTACTCAACTTTTCTTGTTCATTTTTCAAGTCAGCAGGGTTATTTGCAAGACCGTTGGGCTTTTGTTACTTACTCTACAGGAGAATTGAGCTTGCAACAAATTAATCTGATGTACTGTAAACATTTCTTGTAAGATTTTAAAAATATATGTATGCAAACATAGGAACATGAATCTCTTGGGAAAATGTCCTTTTAGAAATGGTAGCTGCATATTTAGTTGTGTGTGTGTGTGTGTGTGTGTGTGTATGCACTCACCTGTATATATGTTAGTTTTATATTTAGCTGGTATCATTTGATTTCTTTATATCAGCACAAGAAAATTCCTGTAAATGGTGATTAAATATCAGACAGTGTTACTCTTGTTTTTACTGTGTAAACTAAGTGCCATATGGCATGTTTTCATTGTTGGGCCCTGATGCCAATTGATGTTGAAAATTTGTGTTTTACAGTTTAACCATACAGAGCAAGTGTTTTAAATGGTTCTGAATCATTGTGGCATTGCATGCATTTAAGCCAACTGATAAATGTATTTCAATGACATTGCCTCAATTTTCTGGAGTTTCCAAGAGAACTATAAATTCCCCAATAGGACATTCTAAAATTGAGTACGAAGAAATTTGTATGGAGCAGCATGATTTGTTTTCCTTTAGAAAAGTTAGTTCCATTGAGTTATATCAGCAGAACTGAATCTTCTCTTTCTATCTTTACAGAGCCCTTAAACCAGAAAGATTTATTGCATTTACATCCTTGAAATAACATATTTTTTTTCCTTTGAAGGCAGCCATTATCGCCAAGCTATTTTATATCTATCCTGATAAGTGTAGTGAAAGGAAGCATTTACAAATAACTTGCTTTAATCTGCCTTCTATTCATATAGTGCAACAGGGAATTTGAGGTCAGGTTAAGAAGATTCCCCAAAGTCTTTGCCTTTGTATGTAAATGGGACCCAAGTCACCATTCTTTAGTGGCTTCGGTGAAAGACTGAAAAAAGTGAAAAATGACTGGGTAAGGAAGCAAAGTAATGTATTTATTTGGCAGAGCATCAAAACAATTCAAATAGTTTTTCTATTCTCTTCGAGCTATTGTAGTTCATCTAAACCTTTTCCACAAATAATTGTATTTAAATGTATTTAGCTTCTTTGAGAAATCCCTATTCATAATGCCCAAAACTTGACATGGTGCTAGAGGCTATTGGTGATCTGCTTTAGAATGGTTAATGTCTACAAACAGCATTGCCAATGTTCTGAATCTCAGCTGAGTGTTGTGAGGAACATATTATAAATTAATAGGCGTATATAAATATTCAAATTCTCTACCTCCATTTATCCTAGGTGCTCTTTGCTTAACTGCCCACTATAGGTTTAGATTCCTTTTTTCTGCCTTTTCTCTAATTGGAGCTCTTGCTTCATAGCTGATAGTCATACTTTCTTTTCTCTTCTCTTTCTGCCTCTCATTCTCTACCCATCTTTTATTGTTATCAGCCTATACATTGAATGCCATCATTATTTGTGACACTGTGCTAGGTGCTCTCTCTAATACTAATGCTAAATATTTAATGGATACTTCCTGGGTACATTGTTCCATGCCGTTGTTGTTCAGTGGTTTCAGGTATGTCAAGCTCTTCATGACCCCATTTGGAGTTTTCTTGGCAAAGACATTGGAATGGGTTGCCATTTCCTTCTCCAGCTCATTTTACAAATGAGGAAACTGAGGCAAACAAGGTTAAGTGACTTGCCCAGGGTCACGCAGTTAATAAGTGTCCAAGGCCAAATTTAGACTCGGGTCTTCCTGACTGCATGGTTCCATATTGTTTGCTATAGGGCTTCACAATCTGGAGAAGAAAAACACAGATAAACAGAGGAATAATAATAGCTGATGAGTATACAGGATGTCCCAAAAGTCTCAGTGCAGTTTTAAGCTACTAAAGCTTAATTAAACCACTTTAAGCATTATCCTAAATCCTAACAAATACAAGAAACTAAGTAAGTAGCTTTACCCTTAATCCCAACAAATAAAATGAGCTAACAAAATAAGCTACTTTAAGCTTTATTAGTTTAAACAGCACTAAGACTTTCAGGACTCTCTATAGCCCTTTGATTGTCTCAAGGACCCTATAAAGTAGGTACTCCAGGTATTATTATCCCCATTTTACAGATGAGGAAACTGATGTTCAGAGAAATTAAATAAAAAAGCTCCCACTCCCTGACCCAGACACACAAACATATTGAACTCTATCAAATCCTGCTCAATTACAGTGGGATGAGGTTCCAGGGCCTATAATACATGACTTTGGTTTTGATGGGGTTAATGATGGATAAGTACAGGGCAATTATCATCTTGGTTTCAAGGGTTTGTGAGGAAGGTCTCCTTTCAGGCACACTGAAGATGTTGATTTGAAATGGATATGACATGCAAGAATATCACTGCAAATAAGTAATAATAATAATGTTTAACAACTATATACCACTTTAAGGTTTGTCTCTAACAATTATGTAGCACTTTAAGGTTTACAAAGCACTTTATAAATATTATTTCCTCAGAACAACCCTGGGAGGTAGGTGCTATTATTATCCTTATTTTACAGATGA
Source organism: Phalanger gymnotis (assembly GCA_028646595.1). Taxonomy (NCBI): domain Eukaryota; kingdom Metazoa; phylum Chordata; class Mammalia; order Diprotodontia; family Phalangeridae; genus Phalanger; species Phalanger gymnotis. The sequence continues at coordinate 627,558,679 of CM053622.1, read as the reverse complement.
GGAAGCTGAGGCAGACAGTTTAAATGACTTGCCCAGGGTTGCACATCGAGTGCACACTTAACTTGAGGCAAAGATTCTAATTCCAGTCTTCCTGGCCCCAGGTTCCAAGTAAGATTCATTAGATAAAGTAGGACATTATCTAACACCTCTATGGATATATTAATGAATTAATAACAAAGCTAGGAAAAAAGAAACTGAGATAAAATAATGAGAGAAGGAACTACATGCACACGACTTTGTAGACCTCCATCCCTGGTTTTGCCTTCCTACCTTCTCCATTTCCTAATAAGACTCACTTAGACTTCATGATGTTTTCTCACAAGAGAAATCAAAGGAATTGTCTGGTTTGTTTGTTGGTTTTTTTCCTATGTAAACATAATACAACTGATTCCCCTGGAAAAGGTCATGTGCTATGAGTTATTTTTCCAGTAATGATAGATAGGAGTTTTGCTGTGGGCCATATATGTCCTTTTGTCTGGATCCTCTGTGAACAATAGCGTGTTGTTAAATTAGGTGGGATTAAATTTACAGACTGTTATTATGGAACAGAGTTTTTCTCCATGCAAAGTCAATTGACATAAGCAGAGATTCAGTCTGTGTATCTTAGTCTTGTTATAACTGGATATATAGGGTTGTCCCAAAAGTCTTAGTGCAGTTTTAAGCTTGTTGAAACATTCACGCTGCTATTAAAGCTCAAAATTGTTCTAAGACTTTTGGAACAACCCTGTATTATGTTTAATTTATATTTGTTCTATTTGTCTTTCTTTTTTCTTTTTTTTTTTTGAGGGGGGAAGGCAGGGCAATTGGGATTAAGTGACTTACCCAAGGTCACACAGCTAGTGTGTCAGGTGTCTGAGGCTGGATTTGAACTCAGGTCCTCCTGACTCCACGGCTGGTGCTCTACTACCTGCACCACCTAGCTGCCCCTATTTGTTCTATTTGTTAGGATTGAGATTGTCATAGAAAAAAAAAAAAGAGTCCACCGTTTAAGAGAACAGAAGGAGGATGCAGTGATAAGAACTTTCCTTCATTTTGAATGGGAGACAACAGTCTTCACACATACACACACACACACACACACACACACACACACAGCTACTTAGGACCCTGCAAATCAGTTACTGTTGTCAATCAACAAACATTTTTAAGAGCCTCATCTTTGCCAGGTGCTGAGAATATAAAGACAAATGAAACAGTCTCCACCCTCAGAGAGCTTACATTCTATAGGAGAAGGGAGCATGTGTACATAAAAGTACACAAAACATAGGGCATTTTTTTTTCTTTTTTAGTGGGACAGGGAAGGTACTAGCAGCCTGGAGGAATCAGGAAAAGCCTTATATGGGAGGTGATGTCTGACGTATTTGAGCAAAAGTACAGATTGAGCCAAGATGGTGGAGTGAAAGCAGGGACTTGCTTGAGGTCTCCCCTAAATCCCTCCAAAAGCCTGTAAAAGATGACTCTAAGCAAACTCTAGAGCAGCAGAAGTCACAAAATGGCAGAGTGAAACATTTCCAGCCCAAGACAACCCAGAAGGTTGACAGGAAAGGTCTGTTGCACCAGTCTGAGAGAAGAGCAGCCCAGTGTGGGCCACAGCATCACAGACTGGGCCCCAGGAAACCTGGAGCAGGGCTCCGGGGACTGAATCACTGGCAGCCGTGGCGGTTTCCAGACTTTTCAACCCACAATGCCAAAGACAACTGAGAAGGTCAGTAGGAAAGGTCTGTGGGACCTGGGTAAGAGAGGAACACAGCCTGGCCCTGCTGTAGCTGCTTCCCAGGCTCTAGGCCCACAGACAATGGGGATCAAGTGGCTGATCACAGGGGGACTGCAGGGATCTGTTTGCTGGCATTGAGGCAGGATTCTCTTGCCTTGCCTGTGCTTGGATCTGGGTTGCAGTCCTGGGTAGTGGTCTTGGGGTGAGGAGGAGCGCTGGCACGGTGGGGCTTGTGGCAGAGGGGGAGAGAGAATCCTCCTCACAGTTCCAAGGCACAAAAAAGTGCTTAAGGTCACTCACAGACCAGAACACAGACCAGGAGAGGAGTAAACACCTCTGCTTTGATCATACGAAATTTACAGGTCCCTAGAAATATCTCTGAAAACAGCTGCACAAAACCCCTGAAGCTTGGGACAATACACCTTTTATACTGGAAGCGGAGTCCTACTTTAACAAAGAGCTAAGAAGTCAAGTAATTGGCTGGTGAAACGAGCTAACTGTGGGAAAAAAATCAGACTATAGAATCTTACTTTGGTGACAAGGAAGGTCAAAACATACAACCAGAAGAAGACAACAAAGTCAAAGCTCCTATGTCCAAAGCCTCCAAGAAGAGTGTGAATTGGTCTCAGGCCATGAAAGAACTCAAAAAAGATTTTGAAAATCAAGTAAGAGAAGTAGAGCAAAAGTAGGGATTGTCAGAGGCAGAGGTGAGGAAAGAGTATGTTCTAGGCATGAAGGGGCAGAGGGAGCGGAGAGAAATAGCCTAAGCAAAGAGGAAGGAAGGGAAGGCATGGAGACAGGGTCTCATAAGAGTTTATTGTTAAATTTTCAGTCTGAGCATTTACACCTCAGAAATCAGCATTGTCTAGACTTAAGAAAGTGATGGAGAGAATGTTAATAATGCATATTGAATTTAAAAGTGTGTCCTGCTTACATTTTTCCCCCTGGAGAGGTAGTTATTAAACATTTACCAGTACACCATGGTGTGGACAGGAGAGATGTATGAGGGATAGCAAGGAGTCCAGTGTGGCTGGTTTGTAGAATGCATGAAGGGCAGGAGGGTGGGAGGAATATATAATAGAGCTGGAATAAGTAGATTGTAACCACTATATGAAGGGATTGAAATGCCAAACGGATTAGCTTGGATTTGATCCTAGAGGCAAGAGAAAAACTACTGGAGCTTTTTCAGCAGGGCAGTGATACGGTCAGGCCTCTGCTTTAGTGATATCACATTGTCATCTTGTGTCCAAGATGGATTAGAGGGCAGAGAGGCTTGAAGCAGGGAGACCAATTAGGAACTTTTGCAATGGTCCAGGTGAGAGATGAGCATGTATTCTGAACTGGGAAAGTCACTGTGTGAGTGGAGAGATGGGGATAGATGGGAGAGATAGCAAGGGCGAATTGAAAAGACTTCACAGCTGATTGGATATGTGGGGCAAGGGAAAGTGAGGTTTCTAGGATTAATCCTAAGGTTTCAAGCTTGATGACCTGGAAGTTCAGAAGACAGGTGGGGTTTGGGGGGAAAGACAATAAATTCTTTCTTGGACATGTTGGGTTTTGGGGAAAAGACGGTAAGTTCTTTTTTGGACATGTTGCTCATGACACAAGTATGAAATGTCAAATGGGCAGATGGTGATTCAAGACTAGAACTCAGGAGGAAGACAAGAGGAACCTTTTGGAGAAAGACCTTAGAGCAACAGAGAGAGCTGGCATCCAACCCATGCCTTGCTATTCTTATAGGATTTAGTTTAGTCTTAAATCTCCTGAACCCAAGATTAATAGACAGTTGTATTATTCCAACCCTGCTTTAATATGATTTGTAATCTTGGCCTTATTCACCATTCCGATCTTCTAATGGGATTTGTAAAATAACTCAGATTCTACCAAGGTACATTGGTAAGAATACTCTGGAATAATAGCCTTTGGACTAAGAGAGGAATGATTCCTTTGATCTAAAAAGTGTCCCATACTTCTGAGACTATATATGTGTGATAGACTTCTGCCTGAGTCTTCCTCTAAAGGAATTCTTTAATTGCATTGCATAACTTAGGGCCTGCTTCTTTAGCGAGAAGTAAGAAGTGGTCTCTACTGGTACACATCTATATGAAGAGAAGTGGATTTCCTGGGAAGATTTTTCAGTTTTATTTATTTTGCTCTCACGGCAGAAGCAGGAAAAAAGTAATTTGTTCAGAGTAGTGAAACTTTTGGTACCTTTCCAAGATCTAGTCTATGTTGTTTAAAAAAATAAAACATAACCCGCCAAAAGAAAACTCAACCCTACTCATGAGAGTAGTATTGACAATTTCTTCACTTTCCTGTAATAAATATCACTGAGGTCTGTGGTTAAACCCTGCTAGTTGTTGTCTTGTTAGTAATACACACTTAACTGCTGTAGCCATAAAATCCTGCCTGTTTTACAAGTGTTGCTAACACAACAATTGTGATTCTGGACCATGTTATTAACTTGAAACAACATCTATCATGCTGTTTTAGTACCTACTACGTTCTGTATTGCGTGTGGACCAAACCAAGGTCCTTGCTGGTATGCTATGATGGCTTTGGCTTCAGTATATTCGGCATGTTTTCAGTATATTGGCTTCAGTCCATGGGTCACATCTGACCCAGATACAGTATATATGGTCATGCAACATTCTTCAGACCAGAGTAACCACATCCTCAGCCTCTAGATTCCTTTTTCTTGAGGCAAGTTGTGTGGTATTCTGCAAAAAGGGTGGCTTCTTGAAATAGCAAAATTTCAGGATGATATCTAAAGACTAAACATTTTATTTTGCTTTTGACTGGTAATCAATTTGTGAATTCTTTCCAGGGACCTAATATTGCTAATTGGTTGAGATTTTTTTTTTTTGTTGAAGTGTAACAATGCTAGGGGTAAAGGAAGGGGGAAGGAATAGCTAATATCACGGTAATCTTCTCATAAATGGGCAATCAACCAAAGTATGGTACAAATAAAATTGTAAAACTTTGTTCAGTCATTTTTGAGTCATGTCTGACTCTCCATGACCCTGTTTGGTGTTTTCTTGGCAAAGATACTGGAGTGGTTTGCCATTTCCTTCTCCAACTCATTTTAAAGATGAAGAAACTGAAGTAAAGAGGGTTAAGTGACTTGCCCAGGGTCACACAGCTAGTAAGTGTCTGAGGCTGGATTTGAGCTCAGATCTTCCTGATTCCAAGCCCAGTGCTCTATCTACTGTGCCACTTAGCTGACCTAAAAACTTTATGATGGGACTTATTTAGAATGTATTAACGATGTTGTTTTCAGACAGTATTAGTCAGAGGAACCAAATAACTTTTGCAGGTGAAATGAAGCTGGGAGAAAGCTAAAATGTCTCGACAGATGGGACCCAAAAATCTTAGTGTGCTGGAAGAATGGTGTGCCAATCTAATTAGATGAAATACAATAAGAATAAACGTAAATTCCTACATTTGGGTTTGAAGAAACCCCAATAATTACATAAATAGAGGGTTGGGGAAAGTATAGTGAGGAAATAATTCATATGGAAAATGCTCTGGAGTTTGTAGTGGACTGCAAATTTAATATTAATCAGTGGGTCAGAAAGGTTGTTGTTCCATAACCCCATTTGGGGCGTTCTTGGCAAAGATCCTGTAGTAGCTTAGCCCTGTCCTTCTCCATCTCATTTTACAGATGTGGAAACTGAGGGTTTAAGTGATTTGCCCAGGGTCACACAGCTATTAAGTGTCTGAGGCCACATTTGAACTCAAGTTGTCGGGGCTCCAGGCTATGCACTGTATCAACTGCGCCACCTAGCTGCTCCAGTCCTACTGCACCCTGCCGTAATCAGACCACATCTTCAGTAAGCAGGGTGTTTGGCTTTGGGTGAAATGTTTTAGAAAGGACGCTAGCAAACAAAAGCAATCCAAGGTAGGTGAGAAGACTTAAATGCACGTCATAGGCAGGTCCGTTGAAAAAGACGATGTCGCTTGGCCTGAGGAACAGAGGATTTAGGAAGAATGTAACAGCCATTTTCGAGTATATGAAAAGTCATCACATAGAATAGAGAATTGTACTTTTTTTCCCCTGATCCCTATAGGCCAGAACGAGGAGAAATGGGTGGAAAATATTCTCAAGAAGCAACTTTTGATTTAGTCTAAAACTTCCTCACAACAAGAGCTATATAAAAGTGGTAGGCGCTCCTTCAGGAGGTCTCAAAGTGAGGGCAGGGGTCATATATTCTAAATTTTGAATATCCTGCATCACTCAGCATAGGAACTGTTCGATATTTTATTCTTAATATTTGAATGTAAGGTGATTGTTGATCAACGGGCAACATATTGCTTTTTTCACCTTGGTCAGCCCATGAGAGGCAAGATCTTTTTCCTCCTCAGAAGTTAGTCTTGGGCTTTTGTTTAAAAAAAACAAAAAACCCACTATTGATTTTTGTTTGTAACATCTCCTTTTATTGGATCATAATGACTGATTCATGACATTTCAATCCAAAAAAAAAGGACTCAGTTTGAAATTTGTTTTAAGGAATCTCCCCCTTGTACCCATGCCCAGTGGGCACCATTCATAGCCACTAACTGTTTTCTCATAATGCTGTTCTAACAAATGAATCATTCTGTCTTTTTAGCTGTGTCCTTTAAGCTGAATTGAAAGAATCACTCAATTATTCTAGTACTGAGATCAATGTTACTCTGAATCAAAGAAGAAATGTAAAATTTAAGATGCTGTGGATTCAGGTTTCACAACTGTTTTGTCTGAGAATATATATTGTATTTTAGCTCATTTTCTTAAAAGAGATATTATAACCTAAATTTATGCGTCAGGACTTTTTTTCTGAATCTGAATTCACCAGTGCGGGAAACACCTAGAGAAAATACTACCTATCCCCCAAGGAATGAATGAAGGTTAGATTCGGGGCAGCAGGGTGGCATGGGAACAGAGAACCAGGTCAGGAGTCAGGAAGACCTGAGTTCAAATCCAGCCTCAGACACTGCCTAGCCGGGTAAGTCACTCAATCCCATTTGCTTCAGTTTCTTCATCTGTAAAATGAGCTGGAGAAGGAAATGGCAAACCACTTCAGTATCTTTGCCAAGAAAACCCCAATAGGGTCATGCAGAGAAGGGTCAGATGATGTAATGACTGAACAACAGCAAAGATTAGATTGTGATCTCCTTGAGGGCAGGGACTTGAGGGCTTCTTTTTCCATCCCCAGGCTTAGCATGCTGCCCGGTACGTTGTTATTCAGTTGTGTCCAACTGTTCTTTCTTGGCAAAAATACTGGAGTAATTTGCCATTTCCTTCTCCAATGGATTAAGGCAAACAGGGTTAAGTGACTTGTCTGGGATCACAGCTAGTAAGGTACCTGAAGCCATATTTGAACTTCCAGGCTCAGCACTTTATCTACCGAGCCACCTAGCTGCCTCCTGCCTGGCACATGGTGGATGCTTAATAAATATTTTTTGACTCTTGCTTACCATGTGCAAAGCAGTGCTGAGGATACAAATAGGAAAACATAAGTTGGCAGACTCTGCAATCAGGGAGCTCATATTCTAATAGAGGGCGATAACACATATAATAAGTGTTCAGGGACAGTGTGGATGGAAAGACCCAATGGTCCTGATGGGTCAGTGGTGGGACATGGAGTAAAACTCTGTTCTGGTCAGCAAGCAATAATCTAGATTGACTGGAGCATAGAAGGGGGATAAGGCTGATGCACAAACATGTCTTCCATATTGTCCTTTCTATTGTTAAAACCATATCTGTTTCTGACACTGAACCAGTTGATTGTGCCAAGGATTTTGGTGATGAGAACTATCTTTTCAGGGTCTTCAGTACTTTTGTCAGATAAGAAGGTATGATGGCTTCAGTGCTGGGATAGGCATTTTCCTATAGGGCATCTAGATGGCAAAGTGTGCTGTGCTGTGCTGTGCCTGAGTTCAAATCTAACCTCACTCTCCTACTAGCTGTATGACCCTGGGCAAGTCACTTAACCTCTATGTACTTACCTCGCAGGTTGCCAAATGAGGTAATATTTCTAAAGCATTTAGTACAATGCTTGGTGCATGTGCTTATTCCCTTCCCTACCCTCCTTGTTCAACAACTTACAACCAGCTATCCCTTAGACAGTTACCTGGGGCATTGAGAGGTTAAGTGACTTGCCCATGGTCTCACAGCTAGTATATTTCAGAGGGCAGGACTTGAACCAGGTAATAACACTTTTTACAAATGAAAAATATTATACATATTTCAAGTGACTGGTAGGTGCATATATATTAGAGCATCCATTTTTCTTTCTGTAAAACCATCAGTGTCTGGCACATATCAGGAATGTAATAAATATTTGTTGATTGATTCTCATGTCATATTTTAGGAAGGAAATAGTTGTGGTGTAATATCCTGTTATCTAAATGAGGGTTCACAAATATATAATAGCTCTTCTCAATTGAGCGAAAAAATGGAACTATGCAGGATACACATAGATTAGTTGGGGGTAATCTGGATATGCAAATCAGAAGCGTTATAAACTATTTCTCAAGTTTCTACTATGCATTAGCTCCTCTAGGATAAAATAAAAATTCTTCCATGTAGCATTTGAAGTGTTCCTCAGTGTGACTCCCACCTGCCCATCTTTCCAGACCCTTTCATACGACTCGCCTTTGTGTGTGCTGCATTAGAGCCAAACTCTGACTTCCTGTTCCCTGAACCTGTCATGCAGTCTTCTATGCCCATGCCTTTGTAAAGGCTGTGCCCCTTGCCTGGCATGCCTTCCTTCCTTACCTCTGCCTCTGAGAATCTCTATTTTTCTCCAAGGCCCAGTTGAGGGAACCTCAGAAGTTCCCTTCCTGATCCTTCCATCTGTCAGTCCTCTCTCCTTGTTGCTATTGCTTTCTGTTTACTTCTCTGTGGTATCCCTTCACCTCCACCTCCCAGGAGAATGTAAGATCCCAGAGGGCAGATACTGTTTCATTTTGTCTTGTTATCTACCCCTCCTCCCATCACAGCTTCACACCATAGGAGGTGTTTAACAGATATTTGAATTGAACTGAAAGAACCATATGGATTAAAGATGAAAGATCTGTATGAGAATGCTTCATTTCAGTTCAACAGCTTGGAATTTGAGTGGCCCTTCTATGATGGCTTTGGCTTGGGGTGACCTGATTTGGTTTCACAGTCTAATAACCCTGCACTCACCCAACCCACCAACTCCTCAGATCCTTGTAATCTGGTTTCCATTCCCACCATTCTACTAAAATGATTTTCCTGGATTTGGAGTCAGAGGACCTGGGTTCAAATTCTGGCTCTCCTACTTGCTACCTATGTGACTTGCGATAGTCAAATAAACTCCTTAAGCCTCAGTTTTCTCAGTAAAATGAAGGGGAGGGGAGGTTCTATTTTTGTTTGCTTTTTGCTCATTTTCCAACCTGTTTCTTGACTTTTAATTCTGTGTTCTGCTCTGCTTCTGGAGTGGAGGGGTGCTGTCTCAAGCTTTGGGTTTTCCATACAGCTATTTTCAGAGCTAATTCTGGGGACCTTGGTCCTTTCAAGGAGGATTAAAATGAAGGGGTTGGACCAGATGATCTCTAAGGCCTCTTGAGTTCTAAATCAATGATCCTTTGATCTCCCCTCCAACACACAGACCTGATTACATCCTTCCCCAGATCAAAAACTGTCGGCTCAATGAAATACAAATTTCTGAGCTTGGCATTCAAGGCCCCTCACAATCTCTACCCCCTCTAGCCTTATTTCATGGTATTTCCCTTTGCAGACTATGTGGTCTAGTCAAACTGGACTATTCAGCTGTCATTGATCTATTCCTTTCTCCTGTCCTTGTATACCTTTTTTAGACCTTGTGCTCCATTTCTCAAAGATTCTCCTCATCCCCATTTCTTCAAGGTCCAGCCAGGATTACATGAAGCCTTCCCCAGTCCTCCAACTAGATACAATCTCTCTTTCCTTGAATCGCTTGCGCTGATTTGACTTCAACTAGTCATTTAATCATTTCTACGCAGTTAGTTGTGCATTTATCCTTTCTCCCCTCCCCACACCCCGAAGTCAGGGACTATACTGTTTTTCATCTTTATGTCAACAGAGCCAGCACTCTGCCTTATTCACAGTAGGTGCCTTATACATTTTTTTAAATTTAATTTCAGCTGAGAGCGAGGAGGCCTGCTTCTAATTAGGTGCTGTGACCTTGGATAAGTCTTTTCACCTCTCCAGGCTTTAGTTTCTTCAACTGTAAAGTGAAGAATTTGAATGAAGAGACCACTAAGGTCTCTTCTGGCTCATACATTCTCTGAGCCTGTAGGCCTGATTCTGAAAGTGAAGCTGCCACACTGTTGTGTGGGCCACCACCAGTGTTCATCATGCGGAGATAATTGAGCTCTTATTTAAAACACATTTACCTTTCAGGAACTAATGAAAACTCGAGTGATTTTTAGTCAAACTTCCATGTGCTGCTGGATTGAGAAATGTTCCATATGTCTTCCACATGCTGGTAATTTATGCGAATCCCAAGGAAGGCATTTTCTTTTCCCAGGGTTTATAATGGTTTCTAGGATGCAGAAGTACCATCATTTTATTGATTCTGACTTTAAGTATTTCAAATGGCATCATTCTGAAAGTTGGCCGTAACCGTTTCTATACAAGAGACATTCTTCTTCTCCTTCGAGATTTGTGTGTTTGGTCGTGGTATTCCAAATGATAGTCATGGATGGTGAAATCCACTATTCTCCAAAAAAGTGACAGTCTAGCAGTTGTAAAGGATGATCAGCCTTCAGAAGGACCGTCACTCCAGCAAGCATTCAAACATTGTTGTTATTTGTTGTTGCCACAGCTGACATTCAAACATTTGTGTTATTTTCTTATTGTTGTCATTATATATTTAAGTACAACAACTAGGGAGATGGTGAAATCCAGATGTGGGTTCAGGAAAGCAGCAGCTGCTGCCAGTAGGCCTAAAAAAGGCACCAGTCTTTGTCCCACTATATGGCTACCTTTTCAGAAGCATATAAAATTTAGCAAAAACCAATACCCTCAACTGCTGTCTGAGTTGGTCCATTATACTGTAGTGAAAGAGCTGTGTGTGTTAGAAAGAAGGAAAACAAGAAAGTCAGGATAGGCCTGTTTGTGGAAAAGCATCATGGTTTGTGGGTGTAGGATCCCCAAGTAGCATCCTTATGTGCCTGTGTTAATGTTATTTTGTGTTGTGTGTGTCCTTGGGAAAATCTTATGTGTAGCAAACTGCCTGAGGTCCCAGGAACAGAGTAAACCAAGGGTCAGTGTCATTAGGTCAGAGGTAGCTGGGTCCTTGACAATCCCTTTTGAGCCTTTTCCTATTCTCTTAGGAATCCCTATGCCAAAAGTTTTGAGATCTTGACATTGACATAAACCAGTCAGACAGTACTGTCAAAGAAACAGCAGAGGAGGTAAGTGCTTCATCGTTCTCATGGCGAATCCTACTGAGCATCCCTACCATGTTCCTTTAGCAGCATGAGAAATGTGATTTGCAATTGGTGATCCATCTAGACCAGGATTAACCCCAAGATGTTTTGTGGATATGCCAGTTTCTAGGATACAGGTTGATGGGAACAGCACAGTACTTAGTGCGTGTAATCAATTAATAAATGCTTGTTAATTCATTGATTATGGGTAGGTAGGTGGCACATTGGATGGAGTGCTAGACCTGGAGTCAGGAAGACTCATCTTCTTGAGTTCAAATCTGGCCTCTCAGACACTTACTACCTGTGTGACCCTGGGCAAGTCACTTAAATCTGTTTACCCCAGTTTCCTCATCTGTAAAATGAGCTGGAGAAGGAAATGGCAGATCACTCCAGTATCTTTGCCAAGGAAACCCCAAATGGAGTTTTGAAGAGTTGGACACCACTAAACAATAACGGAATCTGAGCCAGGGACAAGCAGGGCATGAGAAACAATCCCACTACTATGTTGCAGAAAATGCCATTGTGAAGATTATTAAGTGCTTCCTGGGGCAGTGCAACGCTTTAATCTATTTCATGCAATGACCCATGTCCACCACTGAGAAGTCTTCTCCAGGGAGTGGGGGGGACTGAGCTGAGCTATGAAGGATTGGACGTGTAGCCTGAGGCCAAGTCTGAAGAATATATCATCATTGCTTAGATCCCATCTTGAGCAGGCTATGTTCTTACTCTATGATGTGTAAGAACCTGCTATGGACCATATAAGGTCCCCAGGGAAACACAGAGATATCACACGAACTCTTGACTAATTATTCTCATAGAGGCACAACAGGTTGGTCCACTCCCAGTACAAGTGAAAGAAGTAAGGGATGTAATCCTCTTCCCTCTCCCCTACCAGCTCAGTTGATATAGGCACAGAATACAGTTTTTAAAAAGATGAGGTTTTTTCATTTATGCCGTGGTTCTTTTTTGAGGTATGAAAATCTCTCTGATTGAGTCAAGAAGGGAACAAGGCACTTAGTAGGGAAAAAAAGGTCATTGCTATTTTTGTGACTTTTAAATAGTCAAGCCTCAGAACAGTTATGGAGAGAGACCACAAGTCATTCAGTCACGGCATCTAGCAGTGGAATAGGAGACATCCCATCTAGAACCCTAGACCACCAGAGTGGAGACATTGCAAGCTTCTTGGAGTCTTACCTGCCCTTCACTTCCTTACTGTAATGGTCCTAATGACCAGCCCATTATAGATCTCTGTGACCTATGAAACATGCTTTCATAAAACTACTCTGTTTCATCCATCATCATACCCTCACTCATGAGCATTTCCCTCTGTCACTTCTTAGCACTTCTTCTTTCTCCCCGTCTACATTTAGGCTAGATAGGATTTCTCCCACCCCGAGGTGAAAGGTTCTTGACATATTGCCAGCTTTGCCTTGTGCGTGCTTTATGTCCTGACTCGGATTCATGTTACGAACAAACCAGAACATGCTCCGATTTGAGAGATTCTCCTGGATTATTCCTGAATGCTTGTCCATTATTAGAATACTCCATAATGCTCTGTTTAGGGATGGATTACTTTGTAAATGCCAATGGTCGTTACTGCATGAAAATGAGCGACTAACTAGTGCCTAGAGATCTTTTTTTTATTTGATGATAACTTTTGTTGTTATAGCAGCCGACTGATATCTAAATGATTTGTAATTTCTTGTCATACACTATTTCATGGGTTGGAGATCATCTGTGGAAGATTTATGGTAAAAACAAGGGCAACAGTGTCACAAGATGAGAAGTTATGGAGTGCTGGCAATCTGTACAGATGGAGGGAGTGCACACTGGGGAAATCCCAGTTTATTTGAAGGACATAATCTACATTTCTGCCTCCTACGCTAAGAAGAGATTTACTTTATAATGATGGGTGGGAAGGTCGTACTGATGCTTAGAGAGTAGGGAGGCTATGAAAGGTATCTGAGGTCAGTTCTTAGATTCATTACCAACTCCACTGATGAGAATGAGTATTTTATGAAGCCTCTTAAATGTTTTATGGACAGGTAAACTGTGGTGTTTGACCTGTCGCCAGTTGGTACTTCAAAAACAATAGATTGTTACAAATAAATAAAAACTACTACTGGAAGGAAGGCCTTCTAGCAACATTAGATTTGTATTCTCTGAAATATATTTGTAAAAAAACTTTATTGCCAAAATAAAGTTGACCTTTGATACAGTAATCTTCCTTCTAGGTATGTACCACTAAAGAAAGCAAAGATAAAAGGAAGTCCCTAAATGTAAGAAATTTGAGGTAGCAAAAAAAACTGAAAATAAGTTGGGTGCATATCATTTGGGTGAATGGCTGCACAAATTATAGCATATGAATGTAATGGAATATTATAAAGTAGAATTTAAGGAATTCAGAGAAACACGAGAAAATATGTATGATGCAAAAAAGAGTGAAATAAATGTAACTAGGAGAACAATGTACATGACGACAATAATGTAAATAAAAGCCACACAAAATGACAACTTAACTGATAGTAAATCCAATAGACAGTACCGAATCCAGAAGTCAGATGATATGACCTCCATAGGACAATGGAAGCCAAATCGGTCAGATGCAGACCGACATAATTACTGTAATTGTCTGTTTTGCTTGAATGTTTCTCTTTCTTCTAAGAAGAATACAAGATTAAAAGGAAAGGTACATAGTGATATAACAGAGACCTACAAAACACAGACATTAACAATTTTTTTTTTTTTGTAAATGTAAAGACCTCACCCAGGGAGGAAATTATCATTAGTAAGAGTAACTGACATGCTTGTAAATGCAATAAAGGTTTTCAGTTTATAAGAACACATATCTGTATGCAGCACAATGTTCTTTTGTAACAAAGGCATCTTATTCTGTTCATTAATTAGGCTACAAAATGGCAGAGGAATAATCTAAGTTGCTTTTGATGCAATAATAAGTGTCCTGCTTCTCTGAAAGCAGCAAGATATAATTTTGCCCTGCTGAAAGAGTTGCATTATCTAACCTCTATGCCTGTATGCTAAGCCCTCTTGGATCCTGTTTGTGTCAGAGTGAACATTAGATCATGAGCTCCTTGAGATCAGGGATTGTCTTTTTCATTTCTTTGTATCCTCAGTGCTTGGGCTTAATAAATGTTTATTGACTGGACTTCGATCTTTTAAAAGAGTGATCAAGGATAAGTTTTTCACTGGGATTAGGCCCTTTACTACAACACTCTGGACATAGGTGATGTAATCAAATGAGATAAAATATGTAAATCACTTTATAAACATGAATGCCACTTTATAAGTGCCAACTGTTCTTATTCTTCTCATCTTTTTTCACTGAAGTTCAGATAAAAATGTTCCTGTGAAAACAACTGCTTTACTGTTATTTTTCTTTTGCTTATGTTTTGTGAACTATTGTACAGGTAGATAAAGTAACTACCTTTT
>CM053622.1:627478955-627543592 GCA_028646595.1 Phalanger gymnotis | reverse complement strand
CATGTGGCCCATGTTGAATTGCTTGACTTCTTAGGGAGGGTGGGTGGGAAGGGAAGAGGGGAGAGAATTTGGAACTCAAAGTTTTAAAAAATAGATGTTCGAAAACAAAAATAAAAAAGTTTTTTCATGCAACTAGAAAATAAGATACACAGGCAATGGGGCATAGAAATTTATCTTGCCCTACAAGAAAGAAAGGGAAAAGGGGATGGGAGGGAAGTGGGGTGACAGAAGGGAGGGTTAACTGGGGAACCAGACAACCAGAATATATGCCATCTTGGAGTGGGGGTGAGGGTAGAAATGGGTAGAAAATTTGTAATTCAAACTCCTGTGAAAATCAACGCTGAAAACTAAATATATTAAATAATAATAAAAAAATAAAATGCTTTAAAATTTTTGTAGATCACTGCTCTGTCCAGTCCGTTGTGGGCAATAGTTCTGTCTTTATTAATATTTTGGTTCCAATATAGATTATTTGTTGAATTTTCAAGGATATTTTGAGGTCTGTATTTACAGTATGGGGATTTGTCATTTGTTAGGTAATAAGAGACAAAGTTTCTAATCACCAAATAATATCTTACTAGTTATTTGGTAGGTGCTAAATTTTTACAACCTATTATGATATGTTGCACCAACATCTATTGTTTCCTTACATAATTTATATTGATTCATAAATCCAGGTTCTTAAAGGATAACTTTCTTGTGATTTCTGGTGGTGGTGGTGACCTGATCCGGAAATGCCACTTTTTTGCTGACATTTCTTGGACTCTAATACAACAACAACAACAACAACTCCTCTGTTTCTATAAGAACATTCTCATAACTCAGCCGTTTGTTAGAAAGCTCTTTGTTGACTTACTGTTAGTTGAATTCATGTGGATGTCACTTGCGGACGGCCTTTTGATTTCACTCTTGTATCTCAGCTGTTTCAAATGCACCATTTGGAGGTAAACCACTTTCACTTATATTCAACAAATCAGTGGCATGCACCAAGTGTCAGTCTTTACTATTGTTCAATCAAATTATGTCTGTTCCAAAAGCATTTTTGTACGTTTTTGACTATTTAATTGTACTCTGAGAACATCTATCAATCCTCTTCCTCCTTTAGGAGGAGGAAATGTTAATCTTTATGTAGCAGCCTTAGGATGATAGGCGCTGTGTTTCATTAATATTGTATGGATTTTGTTAGGGTACTTTTTAAATCTGTGATTATTTATTTTATGATTGTTAGCCGAGGGGCCATTAAATAAAGTAGCTAGAATTTTAAGCTATGGGCTACTAGAGCCAGAGGCAGCTAAGTGGCTCAATGGAGGGAGCTCTGGGCTTGGAACCAAGAAACTCTTCTTCATGAGTTCAAATCTGGACCTCAGACACACTTTAGGACTTAGAGGGCCACATGTGGCCTTGAGGCTGCAGGTTCCTCACCCCTGTACTAGAGACTCAGGAAAATAGTATAAATGAAAATGCCATGAGAGTACCACTGTTTTAACTTCTTTGACTGAATCCAAACTTCGCAGAACAAATACCTTAATAAAAGGATTTGTTCTGTAAAACTTGGACTCAGTCAAAAAGCTGCACCTAGGGACCTAGAAGGTCACACACATATGGCCTCGAGACCACAGGTTTCCCACCCCTGCATCTAGGACCTCACTTTCATGTCAACCAACTCTGTCGCCCTTCTGGATTATTGGCATTTCCCCCATACTTGCAGATTGTATGACTCCATGTTTGTAACCTCTTTCCTCCTTAATTCTGGGTGTCTACTAAGTTCTTATATGGCTGAACTGCAATATCATATTATAAGAATAAGGGAAGTTTTCCAACATATAAATGACTACAGGCTGAAAATTCATTAAGTTTTAGGTTTTCAGTTTAGAATTATGATCGAATTTTGTAGCTGGAAAAGAGAGGCCATTTAGTCCAACACTGTCATATTACAGGGGATATGCAAAACAAGTGACTTCCCTTTCTCAGCAGTTGTACAGTTTGGATTTTATAGAAGAGTAGATCTAATGATTGAAGGAATCTCAGAAGTTAGCTAGGCCATCACGTACCTCTTTTACAAATGAGGAAACTAAGATACAAAACTTTGTGACTTGCCCAAAGTCACACAGCTGGTATGTGGCCAAGCCTGGATTTAAACCCATATTACCAGGCTACAAATACAGGTCTCCCTCTATACTGCCTCCTCTATAAATTTCTTTAGAATAAGGGATGATAACTGTGAATAACTTAGTTCTTCTCAGCAATACAATGATCCATCACAATTCCAAAAGACTCATGATGGAAAATGCTATCCACATCTAGAGAAAGAACTGATGGAGTCTGAATGCAGATCAAAGCTTACTATTTCTACTTTCTTTATTTGTTTTTATGCTTGTGTGTTTTGGTCTGTATCTTCTTTTACAACATGGCTAATATGGAAATATATTTTGCATGATTACACATGTATAACCTATATCAGATTGCTTACCATCTTAGAGAAAGGATAAGGAGGGACTGAATTTTGGAACCCAAAACTTAAAAAAAGCATGCTAAAAATTGTTTTTATGTGTAATTAGGAAAAAATAAAATATAATTCAAAAAGAAAAATAAGAGATAATTTTTATAGCAGTGGTATCACATGACCCCAGAGCCATATTTACAATCCTCACTAATAAAAAAGAGTCCCATGTCTATTATATGTCTTACAAAGTCAATATAATTTAATATTCTAACCCAGAAATTAAAGGTCACGGAGACAGCCACAGATTATGTATGAATGACCACTTGTGGGTCAAGAGTCTCAGTCTGAATATCATTGCTTTATAGATTAAGCATGAGTTTGAGTATATTAAGACTCCCCATGATTACAGGCATAAAAAAACACCCTTCAATTTTCTTGACAAAGTAATATGATGTGCTGTTTGGTTTGATATATAATGCCTATTTATAATAAATTTGCAAAAATCCTTTCAGTTCTGACTTTTTTTTTCTTGCAGGCCTAGAAATAAAAATAAACGTTGATGTTTGTTCAACATTGTAAAGACTTGGCTAAAAATGTTGGTTAGTTCATAACCAACTTAAATGCAAAGCCGTAAGTATACTTTCAAATAAACAAAGATAAACAGTGCATATTTGAGAGTCTTCTTTGTTCCAGTTTGACTGGGTTTGAGTCCAAACTATGGCAGAAAGCAAAAGCGACCTTCAGCTATGAGTTAAATCCCCGTCTCATTGGCGCAGAGAAGTTGGAAGAAAGAGGGTCACCGTTAGTTGTCTTGTTTCCGTTGTCTTGATAGCAAAAACGTGCTGATTATAAACAGCAATCTATAGAGGACAGAGAGTAAAGTCTGTATGATAGATGACCGCTGGCAAAGTGACTGCCCAGTGGTTCTTACTGGCTCTAATTAAAGGAAGACTATGTCGGGGGTCTGGGGCAGAGATGACAGTAGGGTAGCAGTCCCTAAAATAGCAGCAAAGGGAAACAGATTCATTTGACTGATTGCGTGATGTCTGAATTAATGGCCAGGAAATGAGCTATTATTGCATACTTACTGCTCGGCTATTTTATAAAGCTTGTGTTGTTTATGCTCCCATTTACTTGAACTTGGGAGAATGTAGGCAGGGGAAGGCAGCCGTTGCTCAGTTGTTGCTTGGTGAATATAATGCCAATTCTAATAGTGCTTAAACTTAGGGAAAAAAAAACACACTTTCTGTTCCTGCCAATTGAATATTGAAGTTTCTAAAATAAGTGAGCTTATGGAGCTCATTGCATAGAACATATAGTTACTAGCCAGTTATCGATTTAGCAAGAAATAGTTTTATGTCCAGTTGCTATCTAAATAAGCTGTTTTTATTCTGAAGGATTCTCAGATCTTCTGTAATTTAACTCTTCTTAGAGTATTTCTTCTAGAGAAATAAGTGATAAATGTCCTTATTTTGTCTTGCCTAGCTAACTCAGCAGGTTAAAGCATCATGCAAATGAGGCCGAGGTCATGGGTTGCATTCCCCTGTTGGGCACTTAGCTGTGCTCTGCTCCATGCCCACAAACCTGCACTCTTAACCCCAGTCAGCTATCTTACAAATGCCTGCAGTTCATCACAAGGGCAGCTGGAAAAGAAAAAAAAATGAGTGGAGCAGGGCAAATACTCCTCACTAATGGTTAGACTAAACCAAAGTGCGTGCCCTACTAATTACGGGTCAGAAATTTTATCATCCTCTACCAACATTATTTTGCCAACATGGAAATGGAGACACAAGCAAGTTCAGTGGTTTTCCCAGAGTTGCAAAGCAACATGCCAATGGAGCAGGGAACAGAACCCAGATGGTCTGATTTTCACTCTGATAAATTTTCTGCATTGTGCATGTGTCCCTTCAATACCATGCTTCCAAGGTATTGAGTTGTTCTTTGGGGAAGAATGTCATTTGAAGAATGTTCCGTTGCATAGTCACATTTTATTCTGTCTTTTGATATAAAGTCATATATTTGAATTACATTTTAGATGGCTTTATCTTTTTTTATATATCTGTATCTATTCACATAGACAGGCATATATATGTGTATATCTGTCTGTGTATATAAATATATGTGTGTGTACACGTGTATATATGTATATAAAAATACATATGTGCATGGGTATGTGTTTTTATGTATGTGTATACAGTTATCCCTTCCACGTTGTGACTTTCCCCGTCATGGTTTTGATAAATCGCTGGTTGGCATAAGAAATTAACCAGAATATTTTGGGAGTTTTGCAAAAGCCGCAGACAACACAGAAAAAGTTTAGAAAGTCGGAAATGCATAAAATATATGTATGATATAATATCAACATATTTTATCTTTTAATACCATAATAATTCGGACTTCTCTGATACGAGAGGAAGATTAAAAATTTTGATGCAGATTTTCAAGATTGCGGGGGCACCACTCCCCTAACCCTCACGAAGTGGAAGAGATAATTGCATGTGTATATGTGTATATGCATATAAATACAAGTATACATATAAATATGTATATATGTATACATATGTGGAGACACAGAGAAGAAGACAGAGTCACATAACCTCTACTGAAGCTGACCGTACACTGGTGCAGAATGCACACTCACAAAATGCCAGCTCTGAGAGGCCCTACCAAGCTAGAAAGTCTTCAAGTATGGGCCCAGCAATGACTGTTGTCCAAGGACCAGTCTATTAAATTCATTACCAGCTTGGCATACACACACACTCACACACACACACACACACACACACACACACACATTTAGGGTATGCTTCTCTCTCTTTCCATAAATACATATATGTATATATATATATATATATATATAGACAGACACATACATATATATATGCACACACACATACATATATGATATGTATGCGTGTATTTATGTATGTATGTATTAGGATGTGTGATTCCACAGGACATTGAACTCCCTCTGTTATTACAGATCAGCAACCCTTGTGCATCTTGTAATTCTAGAGTTCCTTTTGTTGTTATGGTTTTTAGTCATTTCAGTCCTATCTGACTCTTTGTGGCCCCATTTGGGGTTTTCTTGGCAAAGATACCAGAATGGTTCACCATTTTCTTCCCCAGCTCATTTTATAGATGAGGAAACTGAGGCAAACAGGCCCAGGGTCACACAGGTAGTAAGTGTCTGAGGCCAGATTTGTGCTCAGATCTTCTTGACTCCAGGTCGGGTGCTCTATCCACTTTACCACCTTGGCCGCCAGCTCTAAGGGGCTAGAGTCCTGAGACCACGTGTGACTTGCCCAGTTAAATATCCATAGGACTTGAACCTAGATCTTTGTAACTCTGAGGTGGCTTTCTATTCAACTACCCTAAGCTGCCTCTTATGCACATGTTTTTATATATATTATTATATCATATATATCATATAAAGCTGATATAATACACATGATGTATGATATATGTGCACATATTTATATATACATACCAACATCTATACCCTACATACACATATACTTTGAAGCTGAGATTGGATTTTCATGATTCCCTCTGAATTGACTAGTCTGTTTTTATTTTAGAGCACATTTGGGCTGAAGGTACCTGACAAGCGTCTCCATCCCCTCTGGCTTTCCTGTTGACTTCCCTCATTGTTTCTCCTGGACCTGAACTTCAGCTATGAGAGCCATGCCAGGGGGAGAAAGGAGAGAAGCGTGGCAGAGGCTGGGGGAAGCTGTGAGAAACTCCACTTTCCTCCTTCAGGGCCAGCAACCGTTCATCAACTTCTCCCTGTCTTCCTCCCTCTCATCCTCCTTTCCTTCCCTTGTCCTCTCCTTTATTCAGCTTTCTACCATATGCACAGCACCGGTTTAGATGCTGAGATGTATGTGAAAATCAATGTAAGACATAGCCCCCCGCCCTCTAGGAGCTTACATCTAGTTAAAAAGATAAGAGACACGAAACAGGTAACTAACAGCATGATTAATTGCGAAAAATGGATCATACAGACACTGCTATAGGAGATCAGATAAGGGAGAGACTAGCATATCCTAGCTAGTATGAAGGAGATGGGGCCTGGGCTATGTATTTTAGGAAAGGTAAGATTTGGATGGGTGAATGGGAGAAGAAATGGCATTTCAGGCTTGGGGGGAAATGTTAGCAAGGGCTTCTAGTCTGAAGGGCAGTCAGGTGGTTCAGTAGATGGGGAGGCTTACCTTCCTGAGACCAAATGTGGCCTCAGACACTTACTAGCTGTGTGACTCTGGACAAGTCACTTGACCTTGTTTGCCTCAGTTTCCTCACCTGTAAAATAAACTGGAGAAGGAAATGGCAAACCATTCCAGTATCTTTGCCAGGAGAACCCCTAAATGGGGTCATGATGAATTGGATGCGGCTGAAATGACTGAACAACAAATCTCATCTGAAATTGTTATCACTTTCAACATGGACCAAATTTTTTTTTCCTGCCCGCTCAACCTCAGGACCCTTTGAAATTGCCAGGAGTTCAAATGGATGCTGGTGGAATTTCTGAGGGATCAGGCAGCTTTAAGAGCTCTATTGAGTGTGACTGGCTCATACTATGGACAGTAAACTCCCAGGGGCCATTCATTCCCTTGGGGGTCCAGTAAAAATGGACTAGTTGTCCCACCCTACCTCGCCAACACTACTGTATTTTTACCACTGTCGCTGTTGATCTCCAGAGTGAGAAAGGTCACAAAAAGCTCCCTCACCTGTCAGACCATTCTATTAGGAGCCGATCAGACTGTGCAGGGAAGACATCTAAAACCTCACTGGATTGATGGATATGTTTTTAGGCATCTTAACAAATATATCTGCTCTTTTTTCCTTTCTACCTTACAACTTTTTTATGTTGTCTAGATGCAGCCTGAAAGGACCTTGGCTGCCAACCTCAATGGCTTTTTATAATAGTATGCTTTTAAAAGCATTTTTTTTCCTACTACAAATGTCAATTGCAAAATTAATAGTTAGAAAAAATGGTAGTGAATGAAAACTTTCAGGGTTATAGGATAATAGATTTTGAGGTGGAAGGGACCTTTGAGGCCATCTAATCCAATTCACTCATTTTTATAGTTGCAGAGAGTTAAATACCTGCCTTGTGTCACACAGTCAGTAAGTGTCAGTGGCAGGATTTCAACCCAGCTCTAAGGGGCTCCAAGTCTAGCACTCTATCCTCTATGTCATGTTAGGCTCGTTTAGAGCCTGCTTTATAAGAAACTAATAGAAAGCTAGAAAATACAAGCCAACCTAATTAGAACTTTAAACTTTAGGTCATAGATTTAGATTTAGAGTTTTACAGGATCTTTTAAAGGTCACCTAGTCCGAACTCCACATTTTCTCAAGAAAGAAACAAAAAGCCCAAAAAGGTTAAATGTCTTGTCCAAGATCAACAGTAAATGGTAGAGCTGAGATTTGAAACCAGATCCTCTGACTAAAAAAAAAAAAATAATCTGATATTCTTTCCACTGCACAATACTTACAGTTAAGGATTTTGGTCAAGGAAAGAAGGATTATGTTTGGCCTGATCAAAGGAACATGAGCTCTTTTGCTAACGGGTAGCTGATTATTTTAAATTATATGAAGTCAACTCAGTTAAACAAAGACACACGCACTATGAGAAAGGTACCGTTCTAAGCTCTAGGGGTATAAAGATGAAACAAGACTCAGTTCCGACTTTCAAAGAGCTTACAATTTAATGGGGGGGGGTAGAGGTGGAGGCAGAAATGACATGTATGCAAGGAAGCATGATACAAGGAGGAATGGGGATAAGTACAAAAAATAAAAAAGAGATTGAGGTATGCATTTGAAGACAGAGATCACTCTCAGTATAGGGAATGCTTCACAGAAGAGGTGACCCTGAGAGGGATCTTGGAGGAAGGGAGTCAATAGAGATAGAGCAAGGTTGGGGCTGGGGGGAGGGTGGGACAGAAAGGCAGTGTGGAAAGAGAATTTAAATTTTGGTTGTAGAGCAAATGATATGATTCAAGCCATAAATGCAGGAGACAGCAGATCTTGCAATAAGCTTTCCTTTAGCTGCTTATAATGTTAGACACTGCCAATGGTGGTGGGGGGGAAGAGTGAATGAGAGAAAGAAAGAGAGGGGGGAGGTAGGGAGAGAATATCTTTCAAAAGTAGTAGGAAAACCATCATAGCACTAAAATAAGTCTTGAAAGGTCATATAGTCAAGTCTCATATATACGTAGTTCAGTGAGGTGGCACCGTCTGTACAAATTTCCCCTCTCCAGAGATGGGGATGACTTAGTATCATCAGTTACAGTGTGCCTAAATTTTGCCTTGAATATTTTGTCACTGCAGTGAAAAATCCATCTTCCACTTGAAGAAAAACAGGAGCCAATCCCTTCTTATGTTCATCTGCCAATTTCCAAAGGATGGGAGAGGGGATGGGTCCTACTAAATAGAACTATTTCTAGGTCTATAAAATAATCAGAGGGCTCTTCAAGTTGTATCCCGAAAGCCTTACACAATCCTAAGAAACCCTGTCACCATACAGTCAGAGGGATCTTCTAGTATTGAAGCCCAGATCTCTCTGTAGGAAAGCGATTTTAACTGCTTCCCTGAAGATTCTTGGATAACAGAATATTCATACTTCAGAAGTGCAGTCTAGGGCCAAGTCCATCCATTGTACATTTGATGGAGACAAAGCAGTCACAATTATCACCTTTTGGCTGATTACCTCTTATTTGCTCATCAAATGCCCACGGCATGGGCTCCCTTGGGAGGTAGTGGGTCCCCCGTCCTGGGAAATCTTCAAGCAAAGAGTAGGTGGTCACTTCTCAGATATGTGGTAGTGGGGATTCTTTTTCAGTTATGAGTTGGACCAGAATGACCTTGGGTAAATCACCTAACTTCTCTGAGACCAGGCTTCCTCATCTGGAAAATGAGAGGATTGGACTAGATGGTGAGAAGTCATAGCTATGAGCCTATAAACTCAGATTCTGGGCTTTTCATTAAAAACAATCCAAAGATCACAGTGACTCCTGCTGAAGAAGACAGATGTTAGAAAGACTTCTTACTGTTACCCAGAGAGCAGATTAAGCACATTAATGATAATAAATCATTTTATTTATAACTACTCATTGAAGCTTTGGGATACTCCATGTACCACTAAAATACAAGACATTTATCTCTTTAAAAATATGAATGTGAGAACAAAGAGTTTTCTAAAAGCACGGAATCATTAAACAGAATGTCAACTGGCAAATAAAACATGATTCCCTAATGCACTCGTACAATTTTGTACTTTTTTTTTTTAGTTTCCTTTTCTTGATTTAAAATTGAGGCATCTGTGCTGAGACAGAGATCCTGAGGGAGAATTCACACTCGCTAAGTAATCTCACATGTTGTTTCTGGGTTTATAGCATGATGTCACAAATCCCCAAATCATAATTCACATTGTTCCTGTTTCCTTAGAACATCCTGAAATTTACAATTTACATTTTTCAGACCCTCCCCTTGCAGACACCCACCCGCCTCTTCCCTTCACTAAACAGCTACACATACTCACAAAAGGACATGCCAACACTTAATCAACAAAAGAAAGTTACTCTTGATATCCTGTTTGCAGCAAGACAAAAACATCCCTTTAGATTTCAAGTAATGGACTCGTAAATGGACAGATTGAAGCTGATACTGACAATGTACATTCTGATTCATGAACATATCAAATATCTCTAGGAAGTAGCTGAGATAAGTTATGTTAATACAAGTCAGAATTGGGTTTTAAAGTAATAGAAATGTATATGCTGTGCAGAAACAGATGAGATTAGGGTCTGCTGTAAGTTTCAGCTGTTTATAGTTAAGGTATAAACCCCAGGTGGAAGTCATGACTTGGTAGTTTGCAGTTCTATACAAAGAAAAATGCACAAAAAGAACTGTCCCCAAAGTGAAATGACCTGAGGTGTCAGAGTCTCGTCGGTAGAGGTCTTTAAGTTAGAGGTTAGACAACCACGTTGGGAACGTCGTAGAAAGGATTCCTGCTCTGATACAATTTGGACGGTAAAGCCCAGCTTGGCCCAAGAATGACTTTTTTTTTTTGTACTAGGAGTCAGGAACAAAACTTATTCTGTACTTGGGTCAGTCAGAGTGGCTGTGCCTCTGGGAAATTGTAATTATACAATATATTGCCTTTTCATCTCTAAATGAAAGGTAGTAGACCTGGATTCCATGGTGATTAGTTTTGGGGGGAATAAATTCAGCATGGGATCTCAACTGAAGGTTTACCTTTTTCAGTATTTTAAAGGGCATTGGCTTTTGAGATTTAGTTCACTTGATATGAATGAACAGTTTACTCCCAGGGTTTACATGAGTCACCCTCACTTATTACAACATTCAGGGGGAGGGGAAAATAAAGGCAAAGGTCTATTTTCACAGCATTGCCCTCTACTGTCCTACCAGGTTCACTGCTCACTCACAGACTTGGAAGGGGTGAGAGAGGGAAACATTACACACAGAAGGTTAGAAGGGATTTTTGATACCATCTAGTTCAACCCCCTCATTTTATTGATGAGGTAACATCTAAAGGTGTGAAATGACTTTACCTGAGGTCAACCAGGTAATAAATAAGAGAACCAAGAATCGAACTCAGGTCCAGTGACCCCAGATTCAGTGGAAAAGTTCAGGGCTCTTTCCACTAATTCTATCACTGTCTCCTGGCTCATGGTTTTGCCCACTACCCTTCTCTCCCTAGAATGGCCCAACATACTGGATACAGACCAACCTCCCACTTATGAAAAATTCCCTTAAGTGGACATTGGCATAGGAACACAGCTCCCAGAAGCCGTCTTTCCCCCTGTACAACTGGAAAACAATGGTGGTGACTACTTTTATGTCCTGGGAATCCAGGAACAGAAACTGAATTTCCTGATTAGTTGCAGATGCCTTTCTGCCCTCTCTAGCTGGATGTGTTTTAGTTTAAAGAGAACATTTTCAGACCATTAATCCCCAATACGGTTTGATGCCTTTGGGCTGTGAGGCTTGAAATTATGGAGAAGTCTGAATAAATGTTTAAAAAAGAAAATGAAGACTATAAAGTTAACTTTTTTCCCCTTCTCTTGTCGAGAGTTTGTGTGTGTGCTTTTAATGTTGCTTTCAGCAGTGTTCTACTCCAAAATTTCTGCAGCTTTCCCAGCTGCTTAAGCCCCCAAAGACTGTGCATTCTGGGCTATTGAACACGTTTGGCCTGTCATGGAAGTGGGGGTGAGGGGTAAGGAGGAAAATGACCCCTGCCTGCTCCCATTTGAAGTTTTAAAATAGTCCCAACGGACAAACTTGCATTATAAACCATAACAACTCTTTTGCTGAATGAATAATATTTTCTCATGTGTTCCCAAAAACATCTTCGCAACCTGTTTTTATGATTTAATGAGTGAGGAATAAACACTTTAAAAATCTCTAGCCAAACATTTTTAGGAATTGGCAAAATAGAACTTTTACTACATGGCTCTGCGTAGCCTTAAGACGGCCAAAACTCACTCAGAAACGATTAATGAAGGAAAAGTTCCGTTGGCTCAGTCACAGCTTTAGAGCTAGCAGGACCTTAAAGATCCTCTGATCCAACTTCCTCATTTTATAGGTGAGGAAATTCAAGGGACTTCCCCTAGGTCGCATCGTTGGCAACAGAGCCCAGGTCCAGGATTTCCACCCAGGTCCTCTGACTCTTAAGTACAACCTTCTTCTCACTGTACTGTGCTGCCCATTATTAATTAATCAATCAGATACCTTTCCGGGTTCCAATTTGCTTTCAAAATTCTCTCCTGCCTGAACTTGTGGCAGATATTCTCATCATCGTTTTTCATGGAAGCTATGGCCAAGAAATATTAAAAATGACTATCTCGAAATTAAACCTAGAGACAGTCATGTAGCAGTGGTGAATGCCACTCAGGTTCTTTGAGGTTTATGTCATCCCGTACTAAAACCACCTTAATTTGGAATTTATCATAATGTGGACAGGTATTGGGGCTAACATCTAATTTTGTATGAAATGTATAATGAAAAGGACTTGTCGAGCAAATTGATAGGACAAATGCTTAACCTCCATAAGAGACCTGACTGTTCTGAGACTGGAGGCCTACTCCCGAAAATGTACAATTGTTGTTCTAATTCAATTAAGCAACTACGACACGCCTACTGTGTACATGTTTCAAATCATTCTTATCTATTTCATTGAAGAATCATCTGTTTGGCAACAAGAGTTTTGATGCTTTAAGCTACAATTTTCTTTCAATCATGTATTGTATTCATTCATTCATTGGCCTTTTTGCATTCAGGTCAAATTACTGGGGGCATATAATTATAGCTAATAGCCAACGTTTATATGGCACTATGTGCCAGACACTTTATTATCTCATTTGATCCTCATAACAACCCTGGGAGGTAAGTGCTAGTATTATCTCCATTTTACAGATGAGGAAACTGAGGCAGAAAGTCAAGTGACTTGACCAGGGTCATACACAGTAAGTGTCTGAGGCCAGATTTTAATTTAAATTTAATTCCCCAGCGCTCTATCCACTGTGCCACCTAGCTGCCCATATAGCATAATATATGAGGAAACCCTTCCTATGACTTTGGTTAGGAAAGACTTTCTTTTTTTTAGTATTTTCCCCCCAATTACATGAGGAAAGACTTTCTAACAATGTCGGTTCTGCCAAGTCATGTAGGCGAGTCACTTAACCACTCTGGGCCTCAGTTTCCTCGTCTGCAAAAGGAGAGGTTGGACTAGATAAGATAACCACAAAGGCCTCTTCTAGCTCAAAATCGGCCCATAAGTACCTTCATTTGTTTGTTACCTTTTCTTAGAAGATTTGTTTTATTCTCCTTAATAAATCTGTCTCAAGTAGGACACAGAAATAAATTCCCTTATGGAAAATAAACATTCCCCCTTTAAGCAGACGACTTGACTCGATCATTTTCCACCCTGAGGAAAGAAGGAAATATGCACTTAACTTCTTAAAACACCTATTGCCCCACAAGTAAATCTGTTAGTAATAACTCAAGTTGAGGTGACATTTAACTCAACCAGCAAAACTTCGTTAGTTGTAAAACTTTAATTTCTAAGCTACAGTCAACGAGAGCATGTTTTTGGAGCTGCCTTGCTAATGAATCTTCTGAGAATAATCCAGAATCATTTACCCAATGAAGAAACAAATAATTATGGTGACCCTCATTGCTTTTTGTTGAATTTCTTGTGGTTTGGTTAGAGGCTAGCGTGCTGGCAAAGGAGACAAGCCCTCTTGATAATACAAGCTTTTAAAAGGAAGGCCAAGAAATTGATTATGCCATTATTGCTACAGAAATAAACAGGAAATAAAACGATGTGGCTGGGACATAGGAGTGGGTTTCTGCATCTATATAAATCTTGCTGTTTTAGCAAATGCTTCTGGCCAAAACCAACCCAAGTGACTGGGGACATATTATACTGCCATGTAAGATTATTTAGAGTGACTTGAGAGCTGTGTTCAAAGACCATTTCATTTTTTAAAAAATTGATAAGGCAAAAGTACTTAAAAAGCTCAATTTTCCTCAGGTTCAGAGAAGGGGAAGGTCATACAGAGGTACATCCAGGTATCTTCTCAGCAGAAATTAATATGGAATTGATGTAAAGAGTGGATATTTTGAGGATAGGTTCTCAAATAAGGATATCATATTCCTGTACTCTATATTAAACTCAGTTTCATCACCAGCATAAAAAGAAATTTTCTCACACTGTGAAGAATTTCCTGTACTAGGGTCCAAACACACAGAGATTTTGTTATCAAGTGCCTCAGTAATGTATAGTCATCAATGAATCTAACAAGGATGCATTTTATAAGAAAATCAATAAGAGAAACTGATTATATTGTTGACTGGAGCCAGCATCTAGGAATGAAAAATAGAAAGTAAAAATATCACGTGCATCGGACTGGATCTCAGCATCTCTAATGCACTGGGGTCTTCTCTAAGACGTTATTAGGTAGCTGGCAAAACCGCATGCAGCAATGGGATAAAAATACTTTAGACCTTTTTAAATGTCAGAAACAACCTTAAAACCACTATTTCATCCTTAATCTACTGTTTGAATAAAGTGCAGTTTTCTGTCCCCCCCAAAATGTGTATATATTTAGTTGAGGATTTATTTGCCGGCCACTGCTTGAAGATATTCAAAGCAAGGGGATGAAAAAAACTCACGTTTAAATGGGGAAGCATTTTAGATTCCCAGGACTATTTTTTAAAAAATATTAACAAAGGCTCCTATCATATTGACATCTGGAAAGAATGGGAAATATGTTCCCTCCCCCCACCCCCATACCTCTGAGGAGTGAAGATCTTTCATTTATTTGTCATCTTGACTGTGTTGGCTCTGGACACTCTCAAGAATGAAGATGCATTGGGGAATATGCTAAAGATATAATGCTGCCTCATGATCTGCGGAGAGGGATGGAAAATATTTATGATTTCAAACTGCACTGTGTTTAATTACAATGATCTTATCAGTCCCCTTTTAATATTATGATGAGAGTTTCCTAACAAACTTCTATTCCTTTACAAAACTCGGTATCCAGATCAGATATTTTGCAGCACAGAAGATTTTTTTTTAAAAAATGTTTTATCATTCAACTCACTTGAAAAATACATTTGCTAGTATTTTTTATAAGTTCTATTGGTGCCCTTTTTTTTTATACAATGATCATATAGTATGATAATTTAAATCGCAGTTAATCCATGTATTTAGGGACAGCTAGGTGGCGCCATAGAGGATAGAGCTTTGGAGTCAAGAACTCTCATCTTCCTGAGTTCAAATCCAGCCTGATGCTTACTAGCTGTGTGACCCTGGGCAAATCACTTAACCTTGTTTGCCTTAGTTTTCTTATTTGTAAAATGAGCTGGAGAAGGAAATGGCAAACGGCTTCAGTAACTCTACCAAGAAAACCCCGAGTGGGGTCACAGTCAGACACGAAGGAAGGACAACACACAAATTCGTGTATTTATCTTCATCCTGCTGCTGTTGTAATGATTCTCTTTTGTTTCCATTATTGGCCCATTTTCTTCCTCCTTTTTCCTCTGATCCAAAACAAATATGCACGGTCCTCAAGACTCTGTCAGCCCTGTGTTTTTCAAAGACCTGCTCTTTCTCATAGAGAATTCAGTCATGTGATTTCACCTATCGTCTCTGCTCCAATGACTTCCAAATTTGTGTGCTCAGTGCCATTCTTAAACCCAAATTCTAATGCAACATCTCTAGTTATCGGAATGGAAATGTCCATTTGGCGACTGTCACCTCAGACTCAATAGTTTCAAGGCAAACGCATCGTCATTTCTTTTGTAAACTGCTGCCCTCATGCAATTTTGGAATCTCTTTCTCAGGCCTAGTGTCTTCTTTAAATCATACCTCTCCATACATAAGCAGTGCCCATGTTCTGTCAATGTTTCCTTTAAAATGTCTCTAATATCGTTTCCTTTCCATTCCCACTACCTCACCCTTAATCCAAGCCCCAAGCCTGAATTGGTTCAATAGCTGGCCTCTCTGGGCTATCTTGCATAACACTATAGATTAATCTTCCTTAATATTGCTTTAATCATGTCACTCCCCTACTCAAAAACCTTCAATGGCTCCTAATTTCCTTTTAAGTCAAGTCTAAAACTCTGCCTAACTTTCATAGCTCTTTTATAATCTGAACTTGTTCAATAATTCTAAGAGTTTTTGCATAATGCTCTTTCCTTTTAGACTTGTATGTTGACATTTTCATCTTTAGAAGCCTGACAAATGCTATTTCAGGAATCCTTCTCTGGTTTTCTATCTAGTAATTGTATCCCCCTCTCTGAAAACCTCATAAAACACTGTATACTCACAGCATTTGCTATGTAGTATTTGGTATTATAGTTTGCTGTCACTGTGTCATATCCCACTGATATAGACTGTAGTAAGCTCCATGATGGCAGGGATGGACTTATCTTATCTTTCAGTCCCTGGCATAGAGGTCTGCATGCAATGGGTGCTTAATATTTGTTGAATTAAGTTCAATCTTATGCTCCACCACTGCCCAATATGTTAATCCATGCAAGTGAGGATGGTCCCCTTCCTCTGACCGGAACACACCACATCATGCTCATCCCTACCCCCTTGCCTTTGCCCATCTAGGTCCCCTCCCCTAGAGTGCTTTTCTTTCTTCCCTCCTCTTAGTCAAATCTTATTCTTTCTTCAAGACTCAGATCTAGTTTCAGTACCCTGAGGCCTTCACATAGTGTTTTGACAGTGAGTAGTTTAGTGGAAGGAGCAATGACCTGAAAAGTAGAAGGTTTGATTTCAGATCATATGACTTATTAGATGTGTGACCTTGGGTAACACACTTAAATACTCTAAGCCTCAGTTTCCTTATTTGTTAAGGTCAATTCAATTCAACAAACCTTTCTTGAATGCTTACCACAGACTAATCTATGGGTGCAGTAACAGAGTTGTGAGATTAAGATGGGCCATAGAGGTGTCTGAGATGACACACATGGAGTGACCTGGACAGTGTGCTGAGCTTGGAGTCACGGGACCTGAGCTTGAACTAGGTGGGGGAAGGGAAGAACAAGCCTTCAAATAGCTACTATGTGCCGGTGTTTAAGTATTTTACAATATTATCTCATCTGATCCCCAGAGCAACCGTGAGAGGTAGGGGCTATTGCTATCCCTGTTTTACAGTTGAGGAAACTGAAGCTGACGGAGGTTAAGTGACTCGCTCAGGGGCATCCAGCTAGTAAGTATCTGAAGCTGGATTTGAATTCGGGTCTTCCTGACTCCAGATTCAGCATTCTATCTGTGCTACCGCCACCATTTACCTTTCAGCTCAAGGTCCCCTTTCAGTTTGAGCTCTACGACTACCAAAGTGCCTTACAAATGCAAGCTATCGTTGGATTTCTGGGATGGCTAGGTTTTCAGTGGATACAGTCAGGAAAACTCATCTTTTGGATTTCGAATCTGGCCTCAGGCATTTCCTAGCTGTGTGACCTTGGGCAAGTCACTTAACTCTGCTTGCCTCAGTTTCCTCATCTGTCAAATGAGCTGGAGAAGGAAATGGAAAACCGCTCCAGTACCTTGGCCAAGAAAAACCACAAATAGGATCACAAAGAGTTGGACGAGACTGAACAACGACAATCTGATCTTCCCCCTTTTCCGGTAAGTACTGAGTCCTTAGAGCACTTGGAGTCTGTACTACATGACTTAGTGCTTCATTATATAGTGTCACATTATTTGCTGTGGTTTCCTGTGTACCTCTTGTCTCCCCAGTTAAGTGACAAGCTCTCGAGAGGCAATGACCACGCCTTCTGTTTCTTCTACAGCCATTACACAGTGTCTTGTGTGGTCCTAGGCACGGAGTAGACATGCAATGAACCCTTGTTTTTGTTGGCAAGACAACACGTTTTCAAAGTGTTTTCATCATTGGAAAATACAGAATGATGTCTCCACTCAACAGGAAATAGACCTAAAAGAGTTTTGTTGGTTTTTTGTAATGGATACCGGACCAATGAGGCAATTTCCCTACAATGAAACAGGTATATGATGCATAATAACTGTCATTTACACAGTGCCTCAAGGTTTGCAAAGCACTTTACATACGCTGTTTGTACCTCACAACAACCCTGTAAGATAAATATTACGAGTATAAATCTCATTCTACAGGTGAGAGAACTGACTTCCAGAGGAAGAATGTGAGTGAGCCTCATTTTTGCAGACTCTAGGTCTGCTGTGCTTTCCTCTACACCACAGTGCCTTTCATGTTATCTGGTTCAAATGTTCTAAAGTGTTCTCTTAAGATAAAGCATGTTTTAGAAATGTAATTTCATTATAGAATGAATTAATATTAATAATCATAACTAATAATTATAAAGCTCTTACTATATGCCAGGTACTATGCTAAGTGCTTTACAATTATTATCTCAACGGATCCTCACAACAATCCTGGGAGGTAGGTGCTATTATTATCCCCACTTTACAAATGAGGAAACTGAGGCAAAGAGAGGGAAAGTGATTTTTTGCCCAGGGTCACCCCACTTACTTGAACTCGGCTCTTTCTGACTCTACGCCCAGCGCTCTATCCATGGCATCAGCTAGTTGACCCTATTACTCTTGCTCTTAGCGTCCCTTCCAATTCTATAGGCCTGAGCCTAAAAGGGCCAGGTTCTCCCATTGTACCCTGGGTCATCCTAGTCATCCTGATGAATATCTGGCCACTGGGCCCAGATGGCTCTGGAGGAGAAAGCGAGGCTGGTGACCTTGCACAGCCCTCCCTCACTCAAATCAAAATCAACTTCAAGTCACGTCATCATTTTCCTGATGTCATGGTCTTCTTCAAAAACGAAGGACAAACACAAGAACAACAACTCTATAATGTCTGATGCCATCTTGTGCATTAAGACTGTAAGTGGCAGAACAGGTGTGGATCTCCATTGGTAACGGGGGTTTTGTCATTAGGACTAGTGAAATTATGGGTCCAGATCCCCCTCCCAAAACAATATCAAATTTTTGCACTCAATCAAAGTCACATCTTTTTGCACAGTATTACCAGAACTCAACATTCCTAGCAAGTAGTAACTTCCTTTGTGTTGGAGAGAACCAACATTTCTATATATCAGTGTGTTTTCCCTGAGTTTACTGAACCAGTACTCTAATCAAAGATCCTTCTCAAGAAACCAAGTACACTCTTCATAGCTCCTTGGGGTATGGATTTCTTGGAGATTTGGGGAATTTCCACTGATGTTCTGCTATGAGTAATTGGATCATTATCTTAAAGAGTTACTGACAATTTCTACAATCATTCTGAATACTTAGCTTTCCCGAATATTCAAGCATCCCACCCTTGATAGGGAATGCTGCCTGTGAACTGCTTGACTTTTATGGCACCCCTGCCTTACTGATTTATGGAGCTACTCTGCTGTCAGCTCAGCAGGGAGTCACTTGCCAGATACTCAAGCAGAAATATGGTGCTTGGTGGTGATAAACATTCAGGGAAGAGGGCATGAAATGTGACTGGTGAGGGAACTGAAAAAGAAAATAATATTTTATTCACTGCTGTATACTCAGCCTTCATTGTCCTGAGATGGTAGGTGCCCTTTCTGGGTGGTACATTCAAAAATACTTAACCCAGGAAAACCAAGCTCAGAGCCAACTGTAGTTTTCAATGAGAATCAGTTCAGGAGTGTTGATGGAGCCTAAATGATTCTAGGACCCAATTTAAGGTGTGTTTATATACTCAAAGGTTTGAGGAAAGGAAAAGTATGAATTGAATTAAACCAGGCAGTATCTGGTTGTTAAAAAAAAATCATTTGCTTGAATTCAGCCACCATCCTCCTTCTTCCCTTGCCTCAAACATTCCCAGATAGTTTCTACTTATGTGAACGCAACTTGAATCAATGGTTTAGGCAGGATTTGAAACCAAGAATCATCTTAATTCCTGTACTTATATGGTACCTATTAGCTCCAGGAGCCTTCTTAGGAGACTCAGCCCAACCAGGCATAGTTAGTCCTACATTTAATTCTTCTTTATGAAATCTCCCACTACTAACACGATTGCAGCTCTATAGTCGGAAGCCATTTAGTTGAACACTTTCATTTTACTGATGAGCATACTGACTCATGTTGGAGGCGCTTATGTACTGCAGAGCTGATTCTTAAATTGTCAATGTGAGCATATCTACCTTGGAAATTGGCAAATGGTTCAAGCTGGGGCTGACCCCATTTTGTTAAATGTCTAAGAAAGAGATGGACTAAATGTCGATAATGCAAATTAAACTTTTAAAATGTTGGGTATACTTTTTTCCTCCCGGCAAAGAGGGGATGTTAAACATTTACCATCATACCTCTAAAGCTGAGACTTGTCAAGGATAAAGTGATTTACTCCAGGTATAATACAAGTAGTACACATCCGAAGTAGAATTTGAACCCTGATCCTTTGACTCTAGAGACTATATTCTACGCCCAGTGATATCCAAACTATAGAATATTCTCCTTTTGCAATTTTGTCCCATTAAGAATTCTTTTAAAATTAGAGAGTAGATAAGAGATTTTCTTCCTTACAGAATTCTGGAATGAGAAGTTTTAGATGGATGGGGATGAGGGTGGAGAGAGGTTTTCGGATATCTGTAATTCTTGCGGAATGTATTTTAAGCTCACTTCAATAACATTTCATTTCTAGGTAGAGAGCTTTAAGGTTTCCAAACACTTTCCTCCTAACTCTGAGGTGGGTAACCACATCACAGTAACTTTTTTACAGATGAGGAAACTGAGACACATTTTTAATGAGACTTGCCCTAGGTTACAGCTAATTGGAATAACTGGAATTCACATATCGTACAAATATACATCAGTGATTCTCAAGGTTTTTGTGTATGGCACAGTGTTATTTTTTCTCGTGGGGAATTGTAACACTCTATGGAAAAGCTGAGAAACCCACTGTTGCTCACCAATGGGAAACCCGCAACATGTTACCGTGCTGTACAGTCTTGAGAACCATGGCTGCAGGGGTATGCTGGGAGATGTTTAACAATAGCCTCTCTGGAAAAAATATATGCAGGACACACATTTAAGTCTAACCTGCATTATTAACATTTTCTTCCCCATCACTCTCTTAAGTCTAGACAATCAACAAAACAATAAACCAAGCCTGGATTTATAGCATTTGCTGATTTCTAAGGTAAAAATTTAACAATCAGTTTTCACAAACTAGTATAAACTGGCTTCAGCATGCCACCAGTTATGGCTAAAGTCCATCCTCAGTTTATTTCATGATAACCACTTAACATTTACTTATATGTGTGCTTATATTCTCCAGGCAGACGTTAAGTGCCTTGAGAGTAAGAATTTTGGCACCTAGTTAAGCACTTATTAAATGTTTGCTGAATTCAACTGAATATGGTTGGTCAGCTGATAATTTGTGGCTGTTGTTTAATGTCCAATGCACATCCTGAAAATCAATATTTGAATTAAGGAAATGAGGGCTAAGTTTCAAGAAAGATCTTAGAAAACCTCCTTCATCCCATCCTAGGGTTACTGGTCTGAGTGGCTGAGTTACACTGAACAAATTCTCATCTTTCCTCGTTTTTGCCTTCCCTTTCTCAGTGCTGGGCATAGTCAAAGGGATGACATAGGCAAAGTTGTCTTTGAGCCCCCAGAATATTCCGCTACTCTTTACCACAGCTCTTTCTAGGTCCCTGCAAAAGCCTCTGGTGCCTTCATGTCCTTACTCCCAATTATTCAGGGGCATCCGCTATAGTACTTCACTTAAGTCTGCCCTTCTTGTGGTTCAGGGTTTTATCCATACCCTTGTGTCACCCCACCGTGAGACTGACATGCTCTTGCTTTAATTCTCACCAGACTTTGTTGGTAATTGGATTGTCGTTCCCACAAACAAATTAATGGTACGGTATAAATGACTAATAATGGCAGCATGTTATTCGCAGAAGGGGCTGAATTTTAAAAGGAGACTCCCGGCAATGTAGCACTTTAATTCAATGGAATCATCTTTAAAAGTTGGGAATTACAGGTCCTAAGGCAGATGGTGTTTCTCACCTCACAATGTGTGAGCAACATTGACTGCTGCTTATGTGTAAGGCTGGTCTTATTGATACCTACTAGTGTTCCACGTTAATGGCCTGTCTTTCTACACCTCCTGTTGGTTTGTTTTCTTCCTTTGCAAGTTCATGGTCTTGGCCCCTGACCATATCTTTATACTTCTCTTACCTGCCTATTTTGGTTAATGTTGGAGATTAACCAAGTAATCTCAAGGATAACCAGTTTAGCCATGATATATCCATACTTAAGTATCCAATTTCATAGTGTCCAAACAAATGTAACTACTTAAGAGTCAAAATATTCCCTGAAAGTCCAGGGTTTGTTTATATCAAATGACATTAAGTATAGCTCAGAATGATCTTGCCTGTTTTAAATTCACCATTAATTCCTCTCCTAGCAAAGGAGGTTTATAGCCTGAGGTCTGTGAACATGTTTTTTAAAAAAATATTTTGATAATTGTATTTCAGTAGAATTGGTTTGTTTTGTAATCCTAGAAATTGTATTTTACATGTTTAAAAACATTCTGAGAAGGCAAGCAACAACTATTCATTGTTGCTTGGAGGGGTTTGGGAGAGAACTCATGCAAGTCCCTGGTTTCACTCCGCCATCTTGGCTCCACCCCTCTCATTGTTGTTGAGTCATTTTTCAGTCATGTCTGACTCTCTGTAACCCCATTTGGGTGTTTTTTGGTTAGAGATACTGCAGTGGTTGCCATTTCCTTCTCCAGCTCATTTTACAGATAAGAAACTGAGGCAAACAGGGTTAAATGACTTCCCCAGGGTCACACACCTAGTAAGTATCCAAGAGTAGGTTGAATTCAGGTGTTCCTGACTCAGAGGTCCAGTGCTCTATCCATTCTGCCACTAGCCGCCTAGAAGGAATGAAGCACACAATATTCCATACTCAAATGGGTGGGCGATCTCATCAATTTTGTGTATTTCTGCCAATGATGCAGATTGAAACCCACCCATACTTGCCCATTCTGTGCAGTTCTCATCTATACCTTTCCAAAAGTTTATTATAGAAGGTTCACTCAGCATTCGGAAGGCATTCCTGGATTTCTGTCAATATCTGGGGTACCATGGGGGCGCTCTGGCCATCCGCTTGTCATCAGAGAAGAATAATAGGAAGTCATGGTCAGGTTTCTTGATCAGGGATTAAGAACACTTCTGCATGATGGTGAGAGCGAGCATGTGACTGTATCTGTGTGCCACTGAGGTAGAATGAAAGCGAAGGTCATAGGAGTTTAGGGGGTTGATGAACTGGGAGGGCAGGATGCTTAAGAGAATATTAACACGTATATTGAGATCCTCAAGTATGAGCGCAGGGTTTGGTTGGAGCTCCAGACTGTGGGACAGGCACCTAGCTCCTCAAGAAAGGAAGGAGAATGACATTGGGGTACAATAGGTAACTACCATTGGGATCTGGCTAGGATAATATGTCTGGGCAGAATAGACCTCAAAGGAGGAGTGATGGTGGCAGTGGGAAGGTCTGAAAGTGACAATAAGAGCAAGGAATGTGCCAACTATTCATCCTAATCCCATGGATTGGGGGCATGAGAGAAAAGGAACCTAGTACTAGAGAGGATGGCCAGGATATAGTGTTTTCTGAGAACAGCAAAGACCGGGGGTGGGGAACCTGTGGCCTTGAAGCCACATGTGGCCTTCTAGATCCTTAAGTATGGCCTTTTGACTGAATCCAAATTTTACAGTCAGCCACATGTGGCCTCGAGGCTTCGGGTTCCCCAACCCTGGACTCATTGACTACTGAAGATGGAAGGATGAATTCTGTTAACAACAGAACAAGGGATCCAGGGAACAGCATGGTACAAGGGAAAGAATACTAGATTTGAAGTCAGAGATCTTGGGTTCAAATCTTGCCTCAAACACTACCTATAACCTTACGCAAGTCACTTTACAACGGAGGCCTTAGTTCCCTTATCTGCAAATGAAGATAGTTGGATTAAATAACCTTTGTGGTCCCTTTGAGCTCAAAAGCTGTGATACCTGTGTGTGAGTGTGATCTGGGTTCAAATCTTGACTCTGATGTTTACTGTGTGACCTTGGGCAAATTAGACCATCTTAGGCTCTTTACCCCCAGCCCCTATATGTGAAACAAGGTGATTGGACTAAATGGCCTTCTGAGGCCTGTTTAGCTCTAATATAACCCTATTATCCTATGATAATGGAAGGAGAGGGAAGACCTGGATGAGCATTTGGAAACGGTACAGCTGAGGTGGGTTGGCATAAGAGAATAGGAGATAGTAGCAGGAGGTAGGGGGAGGATGGTTTTCACTTAGGCAGCTAGAGCTGAATGACCAAGATTACTGG
Organism: Phalanger gymnotis; assembly: GCA_028646595.1. Lineage (NCBI taxonomy): Eukaryota > Metazoa > Chordata > Mammalia > Diprotodontia > Phalangeridae > Phalanger > Phalanger gymnotis. Next base: position 627,519,255 of record CM053622.1, on the reverse strand, counting down.
AGAAAAAGGTAGGAGTTTGCTATCTATACAAATGAAGATGGAATGACTTCTGACTGTGTTTCCCCATTTCCTTCCAGAATCTTGTGGATGGCAGAGGTCAGCCATCAATTCTCTTTCAGATACTTGGGAAGAAGGGAGGTTGAGCCTGATGTGAGTCCCAGATGAGTATTAGGAGGAGATGGACTAGGCTTGTGATTTCACTAATACAGGGAATTCTCAGATGAGGAAACTCAGTGCAGGTTGGCATCTTCTCTGTCCTTCTTAACGAGTTGCCTGTGACACTAAGATGTTAATTGACTCGCCCAGAGTCACTCAACTAATATGTGGCAGGGGCGGGGCACTAACCCAGGTCTTCTGGGCTCTGAGGCTGGTTTTCTATCCTCTATGGCACATTGACTCTAAATGACTATTATGGTTCTATAATTCTGCCTAGTTTCCTGGATGTATGCAAGATTCATAGTGGATTTGTGCAAGACATAAAATGCTGCTGCATTTACACAGGATGTAAAATGCTTCAGTGTCTTCCTATGAGCACACAAGGGTTGTTATCCTTGCAAAATGAAGATGTAGCATTTATTGATGACAATGCCATTCATTTGCTTTCACCACTGATGCCAATACTGGGTGTGCTAAAAGCCACATAAAGATCTGACAAGATGAAGATAGAAATCTAACAGAAAACCACATGGAGCCGTTTGATTTGAGTTTCAGAAAGTACTCTAATGGGATGTTTTAAGCCTAGAGAATACATTGCATTGCTACTGTACTGCAGGGAAAAAACAGGAGCAAAGTAAATTTCAAGAATTTCTGGGGCCCATTGAGAATGTGATGGGCACGTTGGTTTGACAAAAGTGGAGATAAATGAGTATTCGATTGTTCGCAGATTTGAACTGGCTGCATATAGTAAAAATTAAATTCTTAATGGTATAAGTCAAACATCCTAAAGCAGCCCTTGTTCAGATGTCTAATATATTGGGTAATTGCAAAGTACTAGTTTAGGGTGTAAGACAGTGTTAACATAGCACTTGGTAGCAGAACATGACGATGTATCAGACATTGTTATTAACAAATTCTGCTGGACACAATCCCGTGATTCATTTGAATACATTATATTGCAAGGGGCCCAAGTGACAACTCCCAGAGTTTGCCTCAGTTTTATCAAGCACCTCCTATGTGATAAACACTGCAGTGTATGGGTTCTGAGAAGGAGGGGAAGAGAATAATAAGGGCACAGATAAACAAATACAAAATGTGAACAATTAAATACAAGTAATTGGGGCTGGTGGGAGGGCACTACTGACAGGGCATTTCAATATAAATAAGCCTTGAGTTAGAAGAGGCACATCTTGAAAGGGGTGAATGATTAAAGGAGGCAGAGGGGAGGAGGGGGGGCATTCCAGGCATAGGAGCAGCCTGTGCTAAAGCAGGAGGTGGAATGTTCACTACAGGGCAGAACAAGTGGGCCAGCACGCCACATGAAGGCAGAGTTAGGTGGCATTGATGATAACCCATGATAAGAGAGAAAACTTTGATGAATGCCAAAATGGGCATCTAACATGAAAAAAAGTACTTGTCTTTCTTCTAGTTACAAAATTATCTGATCCCAAGGGACACTGTGAACATTGATGAGGGACACCGATCACAGAATTCTTCTTGCAAGTGAAGTAGATCTTTTGTTAACAAATCTTTGCACAGAACCATCTGCAGAGATGCCAGATGTAAGACACAGAACTCTTTGTGGGCTGAGTGTTTTCCTTCACAAACCTTCCTCTTGGAAAGTCCCTCCTAAGAGCTCTGAAGACAGTTGGATTTTTTCTTTTTCTCTCACATCTTTAGCTCTCTATCTTCCTGAATATTAGAGATGGATAGTAGATTGGTCTTACTCTTCCCTTCTCATCAGCCAAAAGTCACATTTGGTGGCAACATAGCATGGGGGATGGGGAGGGAACAAGAGACCTGGGGTCCAATTCTGACTTGTCCTACTCTCTATATGATAATCACTAAGTCTTTCTGGATTTCAATTTCTCTCCCTCGTGTTTTCTCCCTTGGCAGTAATCAGTGCTTTCCTCCCTATCCAAATCTCTTGGGGAATATTATGGAGAGAAGCCAGGAAGAAAAGGAAATAAAAGTGGTTTTGAGGCTTTGAAAGATATACCCAATATTACAAAACCCAAGCATCCTCTAAGGATTTCTTCTTTCAGAAAGCAGAGGTGGGGAGAGGAAAGGTAGGCTGCATAGCCAAGATATTTCTAGAAGAAAGATCTATTCTTGGAGGAGGCATCTTTTCACAAATTCTAGCAAAGATGTTCAGAACTTACAGTTCCTCCTAAATTTCAGATGTGATTATTGAAGCTCTTTTCTAAAGAACCAACTCTATTCTATTCAACAAATAAAGAAACAAAAACAAATCCCCAACTCAGTAAACTTAAAAGTGAAAGGATAGTGACAGTGAAATTCTAGGGAAGCCACCTTAATGTCCTTCTAATAATGGGACCTTTTCTAGGTTTCTGATTTTCCTTTTAATATGAAATATGTGTAAACAAAACAGGAGAGAAGGTGCTTAGGCTCTCCTGAACATATCTCAGAACTGGCCACAAATATCAGTCAGTAATAGCACAAATAATGATAGGGAGGTTAGTTGTTTTCCACATGAGGGAATATATAAGAATTCAGTAGTTTAAGTCAAGAAACTTTTATTTAGTGCCTGCTAGGTGCTAGGTGCACTGTGCTAGGTGGTGTAGAGACAAGGTCTAAAAGGTGGTAAGTAGATTCTGTCCTCTGAGAGCTTGTATTCTTCAGAGAAATACAGTGAACACAAAGCTAAGTAGAAATAAAGTATAAACAAAGTAACATACAGACAGTTCTCACTTTACATAAGTGGACCATACTGCAGACCTCTACATAATATGAATTTGTCCACTGACATGGGGAAAGGAGGGAAGAAGGAAAGCAGGAGAGGAGCTGGGCACCTGTGAAGGGAGGGGGCCAGCACATGGTGCAGAATCGAGAGCAGGAGGGCCAGCCACATGATGGCCTGGCAGGAAGTGAGAGGAAGAACATGGCTGGGGCAGACACATGGGGGCCAGACAGGACACAGACAGGAGAGCACAGGCAACGTGCGGGGCTGCGGACAGATACACAGAACCCGAGCACGGAATGACAGAAGATAGATGCTGGGGTTGACAGCTAGTGGGAAGGCAGAATGTGGCAAAAATCTCCTCTCTCAATGTAGGAGGTCTCAAGCCAAATGCTAGATCTGGAGGTGGTGGTAGAGGTCTCTTTGCCTCTTCTGTTCTTCTGCTTGCACTTTGAGTTTTTTTTTTCAGTTTTGGGGGGGTGGGGATGGGGGTAGGAGGCAGTAGAGCTCCAAGTGAGAGCACAGTACTGTACTGTAAAGTCAGCATAGGGTTGCTTTTTTTTTTTGAAATGTGGATTTCTTTAAGAATTCTTTGATAAAATCAAATTTGCTATAATGTGAATTTACATAAAACGAGAATTTTCTGTAATGTAATTTCTGGAGAGAGAGTGCATGCACTAACAACTGGGAGGATGAAGGATTCTCTGAGGTGGAGAGAAGGAAGGACATTCCAGACGTGCAAAATCATGGCAGCAGTAGGTGGAATGTCATGTATGGGTAACAGCTGGGTCAATTTGACAGTATGTGAAGGGGAATAACGAACAGGTAAAACTGAGTAGGGGCTAGACAGTAGAAGGCTTTCAATGGTTGCTAAAGATTGTCCATATTATCCTAGAGGCAATAGCGAGTCACTGAAAATTTTTGAGTAGGAGAGTGACGTCATCAGATCTATTCTTTCGGAATATCAGCTCGGCATCTGTGTGGAAGCTGGAGTAAGGAGAGAAGGCACTGGTAGATCGTTAGCATCCACAGCTAGTGGCAATCACCTTTAAAATGTGCATAGTAATAGCACCCACCTCCCAGAGTGTAAGGATCAAATGAAATGATTGTGAAGTGCTTAGCATGTTGCCTGGTATGTAGTAAGCGCTATGGAAATGTTAGTTATTATTAAAAATGGAAAAGCAAAAATTAATGCATTCAACTGCACAGTTATTAAAACTTAAGTTTGCAATAAGACTTTTGGGACATACTGTATGTTAGGATAGCCAGTTGCCAGATGATTTTTAGTATTATTCAACAGCTCTTTTTGGTATTGTATGACATTAAGTGAATGTCCTCAGATATCTTCATTAAATACTATATTTCCTTGCATGTTCTATGCTACTGAGGGGCAGTATGGTACAGGGGATGGCTGGTCAATCTTTGAATCAGGAAGACCTGCCTCTAGCATGTATTCACTGTAAACTGTGAGCAAGTCCATCAATTCGGTGCACTGTGGTAATTCTTTAAGACTGTCAGTTACAGATAAATTGCCAATATGAATGGGTGGAGGAAATTCTCTGACATCAGTGAAGTCACAAGTCTAGATCTGGCCCCCTTTCCCCTTTCCTCGTTACTTCCTATATTACTGGTGGAGTGAGGATCTGAAAGGGAGTGTATATTTTTTAAGAGACATACTGCTCTTGTTGGAACACTAGGCTTGAAGTCTGGAAGACCTGGGTTTGAATCTTGTTTCAGATTTCTATTAATTCTCTGACTCATAACAATGGCTCTGACTTCACAGGGTAATGTGAGGATTAAAGGCAGACAAAGCACTTTGGAAATATTAAAAGGCTGGAGAAATGTGAGCTGTTATTATTAAGCTAAGCAGTAGACAACCCATACAGCAGAAGTGAAATGATTTTTATCCCTCTTTTACTCTGCCAGCTAGTCACGGATTAAACAAATACTTCTGGAGGCAGTAATAGCATTGGAAACATAAAACTTTCTTTGTCAGACACCACTGACAAATGCTTAATTGTCCAGGAAAAGCTATCAGTATGTATTTGAAAGCTTGGGGCTTGCTGGGTCACTATTTTTCAGTTGTAAGGGCGTGTGTGTGTGTGTGTGTGTGTGTGTGTGTGATATCACTTCTGCTCCTCAAGCTCTATTTTCCCCACAGCTAACAAAGAGACAAATATTAAAAACAAGCAAAGTAACCAATGTTGGTTTTTACACCTTAACCTACTGCCACATCTGTGAGTGAGCTGGGAAGGGGCTGGCCCTGGAAAAAAAATGAATATTCAAACACCAAGGTTCTGCTTTTTCCTTCAGACACAATAATCTGCCTTTAAGTGTAGGTCTAGAAATGTTGGAAATGACATGAAACTTTAATAGCAACAACAAAAATAGATCACCTGGCTTGGGGCATTTGTAAAGGGATATAGAGCCTTTGTTCTCCAGATTACCAGGTCACCAGTTCAAATGCAGTTGTGCTTAGCAATTGCTAAAAGTTGTTGTACATGATGGCTACTGAGAGCCCCGGTAAAATGGGGTGGGTGCTTCTGATGCCTCTGCCAGCAGCTGGGGAACTAGACACATCACTAAAAGGATCACCATTTCTGCTGGTGCTCATTGAAACCCCAGCTCATATGGGCTGGGCTCTGGAGCTGTCTTCCCTCTTCAGGTGGCCCTCTGTTACTTGGTCATGCCTGAGAACATGTGGTGGCATAAAATGTATTGCATATAGTTGAAATGGAGGTTTTAAAACCTTTCATTTGTCAATCTAGTTGGCAGAGAATTGAACTGGTATTTAGAAGATTCAGCTTCTTGATTTGAATCAGTGGCTCTAAGTGAGTCATAAGAACTCTATGTTTCTCCTTGGACCTTGCACCCCGCCAAAGAACAAAGGGTTCCCATAGGCCTTTGCCTTGTCTAGGCTACTAGTAAAATGCCACGAGTTCGCTCAAATCTATTTGCGTTTTTATTTACATAAATTTTCATGCCATGTTGACAAACTTTAAAATGTAATAAATTAGTATGAATAGAAGAATGGCTAATGAATTAGTACAATGATATTAAACCCATGTAACAACAATGTTGCTAGCAGCTGCTGTGGGTGTGTAAGACCAACAACAAGACCAACAACATTGGCACACAGGAGAGCTCCTAGCACAAGTTCTTTGATCTGCTTTTCTAAGGAAAGCAACTTTAAGGGGTTAACAATTTCACTTTAATTAAACATACATATATCATTCACTTAGTATGGGGGAAAAAGTCAGCACCTTGAACTTCAGAGAAAATACAAACAGAAATTACAAGCAGGAATTACAAGCAGAGAAAATAACACAAATCAATAGACAGGGCTTCTAGCTGTCTGACCATTACATACATACATAGTTATCAGAGAGAGAAGCACCAACATCTGGGTTTTCAAAGCTGGAGGGCTCCTTAACGGCTACCCAGAGTATCCTCTGGCCAAATTACACGAATGTTCTTCCAATGAGTGAGGCCCCAAGCAAAATGCTAACATCAGAGTATATATACAACCACAGAGGGCGTCACAACCATGGGACTCAAACTCATGTGACTTAGGCTTTCTTGTGACTTAAGTAGGTCATTAAAGACTCTTAATTCAAAGACTCTTGATTCAAACAAAGGCAAGACTCAGTCAAAGGCACTTGATTGCCTTAGTGCTGAGAAGCACTCCAAAAGAAAAAACAGCAAAAGTCCCACTTTGCTTGCCATTACAACCCAATATTGAGAGCAAGTCTCACATGAAACAAAACAGATTTTAAAAGTGGCGAAAGCTGAGTGGATGGATCACGAACCTAGGAGGAAATGAGTCAGCCTTAGTGATAGTGAGGTCAGGTTAGTCCATCTTGGATAGAAAATGTTGTTGCCCGGTTGCTGCCTTCGTGTAACTGATGTTGGGAAGATGATAGAAGGTGTCATGTTATTGTTAAAAGGAACTTTGGACTGCTAGTCAGGAGATGTAGCTTCTATCCTTGTGTTTGGCATGAACCAATTGTAAAATATTTATCCAATCACTTTACCCCTTCTAGGCCTAAATGTCCTCATCTGTAAAATAAGGGGCATTAGACGAAAGGCTTCAAATTCTGGTGCCCAACATGCTCCTTGTAAGTCATGTAAAGATCTTCAGAAAGAGGCCATGCAAAAAAGAAAGCACTGAGGGACTGTGCTATTATTAGTAATTAAAAAAATATTCTCCTAAGCATGCTTTCTTTTCAAATTTACCTGATCAGAGTATTGAGTGTCTCTCTAAAACAACTGGGTTGGGCTGTACTTTCTCTACATTATCCAGAAAATAACATATTTCTATCCCTATAGAGCCCCTGTTCTTCCTCCCCCAAATATAGTTGTCTGTTTTTGTCATTCCCCTATAAATAAAAAGAGACAGAGACAGTAAATATAGAAAGGTGGCATGTTACATTACCATAACATACTAGAAACCCAAGGTGAGGATAAAAGTGCTATTTATCAACACACTGAGAGTTATGATTCTGTGGATTTTCATGTCTTCCATGTTACTGTAGTATAGATAATTCAAGGGTTTGATCCTTTATCTTGTAGCTTCATCTTTTGAAAGCTTTTTAGTAAAACTAAGAGGTAGAGAATAGAATGTGTGCACCTGATGGAGAACAAAGATAAATGACTGAAACATGCTGAGTATCCATACTCCTGGCAACTCAGACGGCAAAAAAATTTCAGATTCAAGGGGAATCCTCACTGTCAAGATACTCATCATTTTCACATACATTTAATCCCTGGCAGCACTAGCCAACTCAGACATCACCACATGATTGGATGTTAGTATCTCTCTAAAAATGCCATTCTGAGTCTGTTTTTTGGCTTTTTTTTCTCCTGATTTTTAAAAATAGAAGTTTGGTAGAAACAGGGAACAGTACTGGATAACGGGAGACTGAATTATCTCTTGAGAACTGGTCCTTACATTAATCTTATTCTTTTCATCATTCTAGCTCTCAAAAGGATGCAAAACTTTTTTTTTTCTCCATGTATATCAACATACCCATAATGTTACACTATTTAAATGTGAATGGATAGATGCCACAGTGGAAAGACATGATCATGTTTTCTTAGTTTTGACACAAGCTAGGGTGTTACTGGGCTTGAAGAGCATGGTCAAATAAGATTTCTTATTTCCCAGAATTCGAAGTATTTGGAAGGACCACTAAATGGAAAAAAAAAAGCTGACACTAAAGGGGGATTTTAAAATGGCATTATGTGATCACCAAAAATGCTATTTAACAAGGTCTCTAGAGCTAAGATCTCTTTCCTTCTCTCCTGGTAATTGTACCTGTCTAGTGGTTACTCCATGGCTACTGTGGCTAACACTTGGGAGGATCAGGGAACATCCTTTGGTGGACAGACTGGTCTACTCACTATCCACAGAAAGTCCAACTCTCTTGACTTTCTTCACACCAATGTTCTTATGTCCCAGTCTTCTGGATGGAAAGTTTCTATAAACTTTCCCGGATAGTGACTAAGGATCAACTGAGTTATTCCTTAAGAATCTCTATCTATCTCTCAAAAGTCATTCTATCTCTTCTTCAAGGTCCAGCTCCATTCCCACACTTCCATTGGTGCTGTTCTAGACCACACCAACCCCAAATGATCCTTTCGTCCAGTGAATTCTACTGTTAATGCTACTCATTTGGCAATTAATCATGTGCTGCCTTATATTATTTCTTACACTATAACTGTGTGTTGTTTAACTTCACCAGTGCTTATTATTGTCTTCTCCCCCACCTCCTTTTCCTATTTAGCTTTGACTCCCTGGGCTCAGGAACAGATTATAACAACAATGGAGATGGCCCAGGATGCAGTGGGAGACTTCGACCTCTTTAAGTTAAGGTCTTTCTGAGTTCTCACTTTGAGTGAGGCAACACCCATTCAGTGATTAGACCTGTTGAAGAAGGGTGTCAAGGGATGGTCTTTTCGATAAAAAAAAAATTCAAACTGAGAGAGGAAGACCCTGAGGGTTGCTGACAGAAAGAGAAAAAATTGGACCCAGAAGGCTCAGGAGGAGAAAAGGAGGTTGGTGACTTTGCACAGCCCTCCCTCACTCAAATCCAATTCAATTGCAAGTTATGTCATCATCTTCCTGATGTCATGGTCCTCTTTGACAATGAAGGACAAACAACAACATGGACTCCTGGCCCTTGCCATCAGACCTGCATCAATAACTTCAGGCCTATAAGGCCCTTCCAAATACCCTGCAGCTGAACTCTCCTATATGGATTATATTACCCAATTAAATCACCTGCCACTATTTGGGTGTTTGAGAGTGAGAGGATACAAGCTGGCACATTTCTGAATTAGCTTCAAGTCATACTTGGTTTTACTTTGTCATTTTCACATTCTGGATTCCATATTGGTCAAGAACAAAAGACAGCCAAAATGTAAACTTTGCAAATGTCCCTAGACTAGGAGATCTCAAGGCATCTGTCCCTAGAATTGTGCCTTGCATGCAATTCTATCTAGATGGAGCAGGCACATCAGCGCTATGGGACTCATGCTATCCACAATCCTAAGCGATTTCTTCTCTGTCTAATGGGATTAAACAACTAGAGGAAAGGGGACCTAATCTCTATTCTAAGGAGAATGGAAATACATTAGGGCTGGATAAGGCCTAGACAACTGCCTGAGCAAAGAGACGCTGATGGTGGCCTTTAGACAGTTGACAAAACTCCAAAGCCAATACTGTATAGTGGTCTTGGGTCCTTCATTATGGTTGTTGTTGTTACTTTGTCCATGATATCAAGGAGGTAATGCCATGACCTGCAAGTGTACTGGATTTAAGTGGTGAAGGGCTGTGCAAAGTCACCAGCCTCACTTTCTCCCCTGGAGCTATCTGAGTCCAGTGGCCAGAAATAGATCAGGATGACTGGAGGTGGCCTAGGGTACAGTGGGAAACCTTAGCTTTTTCAAGCTAAGGTCTTTAACAGGTGTCAGTTTTACTGAGGCAACACTCATTCAGTGATTACAGCTTAATAAGAAATGAGGCAGAGAAAGGCCTTTTTACCTAACCAAAAAAAAAAAAAAAAGTTCTGGGAGGAGGCAGATAGCAGATTTAGACAATTCAGTTCAAGGAGATATTAGATAGATAAGGTATTGCTAAAGACAAACATTGCTAACATTGATCTACCAGAGATCTCGGCCAACAGGAAATAGTATAGCAGACTTCTGAAAATAGGTTTACTAGATTGAAGCTAAGGATCAATGGAAACATCCCTTGGGGGCCGGAAGTGACATTAGGGAAATTTGTTCTGAGTTGGTAAGAGGCTATTGTACTGCAGTCAGTAAGTCAGTCAGCAAGCATGAAGTGCACACTATATTCTAGATATTGTGTTATGTGCTAGGAATATAAGCATACCTCATTTTATTGTGCTTCACAGATATTGCTTTTTTTTCCTCCTTTACAAATGAAAGATTTGTGGCAACCCTGAGTTGAGCAAGTCTATTGGTGCCATTTTCCCAACAGCATGTGCTCACATCATATCATGTCTCTGGGTCATATTTTGTAAATTCTCAACATATTTCAAACTTTTTCATTATAGTTATGTCTGTTATGGTGATCTGCAATGTTACTATTGTAGTCATTTTGGGGTGCCATGAACCTTGCCCATAAAAACAACGAACTTAATAAATGTTGGGTGAGTTCTGTCTGCTCCACCTACAATGCTGTTCCCCATCTCTACTCCTTTCCTCAGACTTCCCTATTCCTTGAGACACAACAATATTGAAATTAAGCCAATTAGTAATCCTACAGTGGCTCTAAGATCTCAAGTGAACAGAAGAATCAATGGATGGGGCAAACTTCATTGCTTATTCTTATTGTAAGAAAATGCCATAGCTACCCCAACCTTCAGCAATGACCACCCTGATCAGTCGGCAGCCATCAACGTCAATAAAAGACCCTTCACCAGCAAAAAGATTACAACTCACTGAAGGCTCAGATGATGGCTAGCTTTTTTTTTTAACCAATAAAGTAATTTTTAATTGATATGCATGCTGTTTTTTTTAGACATAATACCATTGTACCCTTAATAGACTACAGCATAGCATAAACATAACTTTTATATGCACTAGGAAACCAAAAAATTCGTGTGACTGGCTTGACTGTGATATTCACTTTATTGCAGTGTTCTGGAACCAAACCCACAATATCTCTGAGTTATGCCTGTACAATTGAAAACAAAAACATCTTCCCTGCCCTCAAGGAGCTCACATATCCTTTATCTTTCTCTAAGGTAGGTGAGATGTTCACTCCTTTCCACTTCGGGAGTTTGGACAGCAGTGAAAACATTGTGCTCTCTTCCATGTGGAGATAAAAACAATGCACACACTTTTATGTCCTTGGTTTCACTTTTATTCAGCAATACTGCAAGGACACAGGCCCACAGCCAGCTGGGTCCTATGTAGGAGGAGATATGACTGCTTCCAGCTTCATGAGTCAAGCTTTTCCGATTTCCCCCACAGGCATATCTCCAGGGCCCATGTCACCCAACGCTGATGCTAAGCACAAGGCGTTCATGGGCAGAAGAACAAAGAGACTGGTTTGTTCTCTATTGTCCTGTACCTGAGCTTGTCCTGTACTTGCTTTGAGGGGTGTGCTAGAGCCAGTTGGAACAGAATTCAATTGTTTAATTTTCTGTGAGAGCATTTACTCCTCAGAAATCAAATGCTATTAAAATCAAATGTATTGTTTTGACTTAAGAAAGATATGAAGAAGATATCAATAATGCAAATAATACTTAAAAGTGTGTCAGATAGCCTCTTTTCCTCCTGGAGAGCTGATTGTTAAACATTTACCAGCACTTCACTCCTCACCACTAAAACATACTGCACACTCTCCCCCCAGCCAGTTATTAAATATTTGCCAGCACACCACTCCCTGCTACTAAAACATCATCTCTTTCCCCCATTTCACAATGCTCTGCCTTGGGTCCTTTGGCATTTATAATTGACTTAGGGATGTTAAAAAGGGGGTTGGCTGGGCTGGGGGTTATGCGCAGAATACATAATGGGCTTGTGCCTAAAAAGCCAATAGGTGTTAGTTACCTCATACATATACATAGACACAGAGAGGGTGGAAGGAGGTCTTGTACAGTAAGATCCCTTACAAAATCCAAGAATACGTGTATATGCTATTTAATACAAACCTTTAAGTCTTTACTAGTGATCGCCTGCACATATATTTACTGTTGAAGTTAGATGTGATTACATATGTCACATACACACAGAGCTGCACATACATATGATCAGAACTCATGGCTGGCTCAACAGTCACTTATCTGGGTTTCAAGCTACCACCCTTCTAAATGCTAATTGTAGGACTAGTATTGTGGAGAGAGCACAGGATTGGGAAGAGGAGGACTTGGGCTCAGATCTGACTCTGTGACCCTGAGCAAATCACATTACCATTGTGAGCCTCAGTTTCCTCATCTGTAACATGAGGTGGGTCATCACAGATGATTTCTAAGGTCCTTTTCAGCTCTAATTCCTATGGTCCATTGGACACAGGACTCTTGATTAGTTCCTATAACTAGAAACGTTACCAGTCAGTCATTAAGCCCTTTGTGGTTCAGTTGTTCGGCAGTATCTGAATCTTCTCGAAATCATAGACCATTCTGCCCATGAGGTTTTCTTGTCAAAAACACTGGAATGGTTTGCCATTTTCTACTCCAGAGCAAACAGAGGGCATTAGGGCAACAGGCAAATTAGGGCAAACAGAGGTTAAATGACTTGCCCAGGGTCACACAGCAAATAAGCATCTGAGGCTAGATTTGAACTCAAGTGTTCCTGACTCCAGGCCTAGCACTCTATCCACTGAACTACCTAGCCGCCTCCAGGTACTAAGCTAAGCACTAGGCACTAAGCACAAGGAAAGGCCAAAACATTGTTCTGACCCTCAAAGAGCTTACATTCTCATAGATGAGATAGCATGCAAAAAATTGTACGTACAAGATATATAGACTAAATGGAAGGTAATCTCAGAGGGAAGAAACTAGCATGGAGCCGTGTTCTGCGGGTTTGGAGTAGACTCTAAAAAGAGTCCTGCATAAATAAAGCAATGTTTGAATTGAGTTTTGAAGGAAGCCTGGGAAGCCAGGAGGTAGAGGTAAGGAAGGCACAGAAGACAGCCAATGAAAATGCGCTGTCAAGAGTTGGAGTCTGAGTGTTGTTGGAAGAAGTTTAAGCAAACCGTGTCGTCTCATAGAAAGTCATTTTAGATAGAGACTGAAGTTGCCCTGGAAGGTGATCCAGCCTTTTACACAACAAAAGTTTACAAATTAGAAACCAAGAGACTTCTGGAACCAAGCTGTCCTCCCAACTGGTTTGGAAGAACTGATGTCAAGTTGACAATGAAATATTGAGACAAGAGGAAATGGGACAGGATGTAGACATTAAGAGAGGATGCATCGCTGACAGAATTGCATTTATGAAAAATTTTGCAGTGTTTGCCCCCTGAAATACGTGTGAGCAAAGACCAGCTCAATGAGCAATCACAGTGAAATTAATACAAAATCTAAAACTGCAGTTATTATTTTGAAGTTCAAGGTGAGTGGGAATGTTAAGATCGTCTTCCATGGTCTAGCGGAGTGGTTCTCTGGGGAAGAGCCGGAACTCCTTTGTTTTTCCTCAAGGGAGGCTAGCTTGACTACCCAGTAGAAAGCAACTCCATTAAAAAAAAAATTGACACTTACTTAAAAGTCAGGAAGCCAATTTTAAAATCAATACATTGCTTAAAAAGAATGATGTGATACAGTGTCAAAATAGGAAGCATTATTCAAACTGAGTCTCCTTGATATAAGTTATCAAGGAGCAGCTGTTGATTTATACCTCCCTGATCCATGTCAGTACATCTTGTGAGGAAGGGAAAAATCTGAGTTGTTATATCCAAAAACAAACAAACAAATGAATGAATGAATAAGTAAACAAATGAGTAAATAAATAAATAAGACCCCAAGATTTGCACTGTCAACCACTGCAGAATGGGAGGAAACCAGAAGTCGAATATGGGTTCTATAGTTGCTTTTACATTTGCTTTGGTTTCTTTGCCGTCCTTGAAGCCCCATTCCCAACCACCTCCCAAAAGGGAAAAATTCCAAATAAAATAGCTATAAATACAAACCCAGAGCTGAGCTTTTCTTTTTTTGTCTTCCCCTGAGATTTCTGGTGGCACTGCAAAAGAAAATCAGAATGTTATTTAAAAAGAAGTTGAAAATGAAAGGACTTTTAAAAAATCTGATGGAACATGGCAGTGGCATGGAACAGTAGATGAATTGTTGGACTTGGAGTCAAGAAGACCTAGACTGATCCTAGCTCTGCGACTCTGGGTAAGTTACTTAAACTCTGCCTCAGACAACTTTCTGGGACTTCTCTGCTACGTTACAGATAGATCATAGGATCATGGATTTAGAGATGGAAGGGATATCCTAAGTCATTTGGTTCAACAACCTAATTTTAAAGATGAATGAATTGAAGCCCAGAGATGTCTTGTCTTTCCCAGGGTAGCAGTAGTAGAAACAGGATGTGATCCAGGTCCTCTGGGTCCTAGTCCTTTCTACTAGACCACGCTTCAAGGCTACGTGGAGGGTGTTCCCACAATGACATCCTATTGTTGCTTAAATCATTGATACTTCATGTATTTTGTGAATTTGTTGTTGTTGTTCAATAGTTTCAGTCATGTCTGACTCTTCATGACCCCGTTTTTGGATTTTCTTGACAAAGATACTGGAGTAGTTTGCCATTCACCTCTCCAGCTCACTTTACAGACAAGGAAACTGAGGCAAACAGGGTTAAGTGATTTGCCCATGGTCACACAGCTGGTAAATGTCTGAGGCCAGATTTGAATTCAGGAAGATGAGTCTTCCTGATTCCAAGCCTAGTGCTCCATCCACTGTGCCACCCAGCCACTCCCATTTTGTGTATACGAAACAGATTTCCATTGTCTCTTCTTTAGCCTGTAAGAAACTGAGTGTGTAAGATGTATGTGTGGATGGGGTGGGGTGGGGCAGCCCTAAGAGCATGTTTAGATTTGCCACTCCTGGTGGGTGATACAAAGAATGCCCAGATATCCCCTGATTGGCTCTAATCCAACACATGGAGGCTTGGTGATCCTACTTATGGTCATGAGTGATGGAATGGATGAAAAGTCTTCTGATTGGCTTCAGGGCTAGAAAGATTCATGATGACTCAGGAGAGGCTGAGTTGGAAGGGAGGATGGAGTGGAATCTCAGTCTCTTCCCTGGCACCTCTCAAAGGAGGAAGATGGCTGTGAACTGCAAAGTTGAGGGTGGGGTGAGGCAAGGTATTGCACCTGCAGTCACCATGTATCTGTGAGCACATGCATTTTTTTTTTTCATGTTTATTCTTTCCTGATCTTGGTGAATGAGAATTTGGAGAGGGAGAGTTCAGGTGACAGGTGAGTTAATCAGGTCCCTTAGAAAGGTCCTGCTGGCCACCAGAGCTGATAGCAGCAGCATCCACCAAGTCTAGCCACAAAGCAGTCCAGAAGTGGATTCTTCCCCAATATCAGAGACACTGCACCCTACAAGGAGCCTGCCCTGCTGAGCATGAGAGTGTTTTGTTTATCTCTAATTCCTTCTACCAGTTGGTGGGTATTCTGAGAGCCAGCGGTTGTATGGTACCCCTGTGCCCTACATACTACCTCATTCTCTTTGTATTTCCATTTTAAACCGGTTCTCCTCAGAATCCTGTGTGCATGCGGGGGAGAGCATGCTCTAGGGTTGGGAGGAATGTCTTGTACCAAATCCTTTAAGATGGAGCTGTCAGACACTTTGCCTATACAGGGAAAGAATGTGGCCCAAGTTTGGGGGATATTTTTGCAATTTCTGTTTTTTGCTATGCTTCAGTAAACATTGTTTTGCAAAAGC
Organism: Phalanger gymnotis; assembly: GCA_028646595.1. Lineage (NCBI taxonomy): Eukaryota > Metazoa > Chordata > Mammalia > Diprotodontia > Phalangeridae > Phalanger > Phalanger gymnotis. The sequence continues at coordinate 627,503,475 of CM053622.1, read as the reverse complement.
TAGTTCATATCAACCGGTTGATTTATTTTGGGGGCCACACTGGATGGGGGCTTATGAGTGATAGCCTTAGAAGTCACAACAATTCAGGGTTACATCTGAAGCGGAGCAGTAAGATTCTTTTCTCTGGGAACCTAACCTATTGGTTCAGTGTAAGATGGGCAAAAGACTGGAGATTGAGGGGGGTTAAGTGGGGTTCAAATGACTTTCAGTTTTACTAACAATAGAAGCGAAAATACATTTTAAAAGTAGAGGAATATTGGTAAATCACAGGCTATAACAAGTTGAAGAAACATGTCTTAGTAATTGTAAAGCAAGAAGGCCAAACAAAATCCCAGGACAGAACCATGAACCTCTGCAAGAGAACGAACAAAATTTGTGAGCCTGACTTTAGCTACAAGGTCTTTCCCAATCGTTTTAAATTACTAAGAAAAGTAAACATTTTGGCAAATGCTTCAGAGAGATTTATAGGTGACCCTAAATGCAATCTACTCGGTGACTGACTTAACTTTAATTCTTTCAATTCTTTTCTGCAGAAAGACCAACATTGTTACCACTTGCTTGGTCAAAGGTTATACATCCTGCCCTCCATCAACATAGCAGAGACATGTGAGTGTTTTTAGACACTAGTCAGGTCACCTTCTTACAGGAATCACTCATGCTAACTGGGAGCTACTGTAATTAATACTGTTACTAGGTATGCATTGCCAAGACCCTGGCATTTCCCTAGTCAATGAAATACTTGTAGCATATACAATCATAAAAGAGCTAAGGAAAGGTAACCATGAGTAAAAAGCAGAGAACCATCCATTTTGTTGTTATTGTTTTTTTCCACTTACAGAAGTGCATTATTTCAAGGGTCCATCCTCTAAAATTTGGTGTTACGGGGCTGGTAACAGGAGTTGTTACTCCTTCAAAGTTTCCATGTGTATGGCTTCCATCATCAACTTCAATCCAACATGGCGGCAGAAAGAGGACCTGTGGTGACATTTGGCTTACTAAAGGAGAGCACGGATGACCTTGCTGATCATGAAATACCTTTATGCATAGTCTGGAGCTTCTATTTGTTCCTGGGCAGATGAAGATAACAGGACCGGTCTGCTATAAAATCGTGCAGGCGTTGAAATTTGTCTTTGCAATGGCATCTGCCTTCCTCCCCACCCCACCTCCATTTTTGGTAGCATCAACAGCAGTAGCTTCCTCCTCTCTAATCCCTATCAAAAGAGAAAAGGACCAGATATTACGCATTTTCTTTGTCCTTAGCTTCTCTTCTTCTGTTCACCAGGGAACTCATTCACACCAATGTGTTAGTTACGTCCTCTATTTGTAAACTCTTAAATCTAAGATTCTTTCTCAAAATTTTATGAACTAAAAGCTATGTCTGTGGGATAAAAGATGGATTTGGAGTCAGAGTTCTTAGTCTGTGGGCCTATGATCCATAAAGGATTATTAGGCAGAATTAATATCACATTTTAAAGTCTGCAAAGTGCTTTGTTAACATTATCTCATTTGATCCTTACCACAACCTGGGGAGGTAAGTGTTTCTGAATCTGTAAAATGAGGGGCTTGGATCAGATGACCTCTAAGGACCCCTCTAGATTGGAGGTCTATAATTATATATCTTGAAGCCCAATACTTTCCTCTCTGAGATATGCTGCTTTCTTAAGGAAAAGGAAAGGTTTGGACAAAGGCACATTGGCATGAGGGCACAGTGTATATTCAGGGGGACAGAGAATTTTCTTGTTTGGCCAGAATGTAGGATTCTTGGAAGGGAGAAACATGAATGAAGTTTCTAAAGATAGTGTGATCCCAGGTTGTGGAAGGACTAAACTGATCCACAGAAGAGTATAAATTTTACTTGGTAGTAATGAGAGATTGCCTCTTGAACATTTTTGAATATAGGTTTAGTATCACCAGACTTTGAGGCAGCTAAGATGGCTCAGTGGATACAACCCTGGGTATGGAATCAGAAAGACCTGAGTTCAGGTCTAGCCTTAGATACTCACTAGCTTGTGACCCTGGGCGAGTCACTTAACCTCTGTTTGCCTTTAATCCACTGGAGAAGAAAATAGGAAACCACTCCATTATCTTTGCCAAGAAAATCTCATGAACAGCATTGGCATGCTGTGGCCCACAGGGTCATGAAGAAGTAGACAGGCCTGAATGACTGAACAACAATGACCAGACTGATACATGAGTAAGGGAGATTGCAGGCAAAAAGGCTTGTTGGTTGGCTGTTCCAATAGTTCAGATGGATAGAAAAAGAATCTGTGCTAGGGTGGTAGCAGAAAGGATGGAACAAAGGTAAGAGATATTAAGGCAATGGAATCAATAGAACCTGGTACCTGACTGGTATATGAGATCTAAAGAGGGAAGACTTGTTGATAATACTGAGGTTCAAACATGGGAAACCTGGTGAAAAGGTAGTGCCAAAGATAGAAATAGTGGCTTCAGAAGAAGAAGAAGCATATTTGGGGAGGAAGAATAAATTTTCCATTGGATATATTGTGTTTTAAGTGTTGGTGGAGAGCTGTCATATGTAGTCATATGGAGAGGGGGTTGTGGCTCTCAGAAGTGAGAAATGGGTTTGTAGATTTGAGAACTATCTGCATGAGGATAGTATTAGAAGCTATCGGGGTGAACAAGATTGCTGCGTGGAAAGAAAAGACTATAGAGAAGAGGTGATAGTCCCAAGTAAGCCTTTGGGACCATCGACATTAAGGGGTTGGAAAGAGAATGAGGAGGAAGTAAATAGAAAATGGTGTGATTAGAAAGGTAGGAAGAAAGTGGTATAGAGGCTGATAACAAGCTAAGGGAGAAGAGTTTTGCTAAAGAGGTTAAGGAAATTGACTATTGACAAAAGATGTTCATCTATTATTTTCTACCCTTGTGACCTTGTACAAGTAATTTAATCTGTCTGAGCCTCAGTTTGCTCATCCATAAAATGAAACAATTGGATAAGATGATCTCTAAGGTACAGTCTAGCTCTAAATTCTGTGATTTTATGATTTGGAAATTAGGTCATTAATGACCTTTGAGAGAAATGGAGGAGGAATGAAGTCATTGCAAAGGGTTAGGATGATGATAAATGAGCATTAATAAATAAATTAATAAATAACAGTAGCATTAGATACAAACAACAGTTTTGAGAAATTTTGCAGAAGGAGGCAGGGCCAAGATGGCAGAGGGACAGGAAGAAGTGTAAATGAGCTTCATCTTCCCACTCAAACTTCTCCTAACAGATCCAGAAAATGTACCAGACCAAATTCTGTTGGGGGAAATTCAAGAGAAAATAATCATAATGAGTCATTTTTTATTTCTAGTCTAGGTTGGCATAGAGAGACAGATAGAGAAGTCTGAGGATCCTAGGGATGGGTCTAGCCAGGAACATACCACAAGCACTGAGCACTCCAATGAACAAGGAGAGGCAAATGCCCAAGGCAAGAGGAGGTTCCAGACCCATACTGGGACATCTTCACTTCCCACAAGGCGTGGCCAAAATAGACTGTCTAAGTTAAGGTGATCTAAGGAGGTGACTGTGGTTTCAGCTTTTTTAAAATAAAGTTTCAAGCAACACAGGTCAGTAAGAGTCACAAATATTAACCCAATCAGCATTCAGAAAGTGCTCAGTGGTGCTTCAGTGTGACAGCCATGATTAACAGCAGGTAAACATGTAAGGTTTGGTTTGTCATAAACCCAGAATTGAGAACTATCTGATCCGACTTGAGTGGAGACATACTTAAAATGCCTTATGAAAACAAGAAAAAGGAGGCACTATCTGTCTTGGGATGAAGATTCTTAGCTGGACCAGTTAGGAGGGACACAGAAAGCAGATGTGGCAGGAATACAAGTTGAGGTTAATAATTATGCTAACAACATCAGTAGCTAGCATGTATATAGGCTTATAAGGTTTACAAAACCTTTTCTCTGTATTATTTTATTTGATAAATATGATTGTTGGCAGTAAGGTTTATAATATTCTTTACACACATTGTCTCATTCAGTCCATCTCTGACCTTCACGACAATCTGTGAGATAGATGCTTTAGACGTTATTATCTCTGCTTTGCAGATGGTCGTAAAAGGTTGAAGGCAGGATTCAAAACCAGGTCTCTACTGGCTCCATCCAAATAGAGCACTCTTTTCACTACACCTTATTTCCCAAACCAGATATTTACATAGGCTTTCAAATTCATCAAGGGCTTTAAAGGTGTTACCTCTTTTGATCCTTAAGGAAAAGACCTGGCAGGGTGATTGACCTTGAGTTAGGGTATGCTAAGATAAAACAAAGAGACTGCCAGAAGCAAGTCCCATAGGCCTCTGCAACAGTTAAATCTTCTTAACCATAATTCAACAACCCTCAATAGGTTGGTGGTGTTACTACAGGTGGGCTGGAAACAAGGCCTTGATATAGGATCTAGGTTATCAGATTAGGTTCTTAGGACTTATAAGTCATCCTGTTGCTTTTGTTTGGTGGCACCTCTGCATTCCCCACCACTTGACAGATAAACAACCACTCCATCTACTGTGCTGTTTTGGCAAGCGTGTGTGCGTGCGTGCGTGGGTGTGTGCGTGTGTTTGTGATGGTGGTGGTAGGGAGTGCAAGGGGAGGAGGAAGAAGGATGGAAGTAGTTTTGCCTTCTACTGACTTCTGAAGCTCAAATATCCTTCCTGCCAAATTCCTAAAATGGAAACCAATCCTCCTTTCTTCACAATTAAGAGCATAATATAACTCACTTTTGTATAGTTTTGAGATTTGCAAAGTACCTGCCTCACAACCAGAAACATTAAAAAAATCTCCATACTGGCCATTCAGGATTCTTGCCCCTTGACAATGACCATTTTCTCTTTGACATTGGTAATATTGTCCCTCTTCATGATGATGTGTTACAACAGAGAGTTTCTGTATAAGTAGTGGTGTATAAGGTAAAGATGCAATTTTCCAATCGTGCAATTGGACCATCAAGGTCACTAGTACATTCTATTGTTGGTAGCGTTGCTGTCAACCTCACAGGCCATGATGATGGCTAAGTAGTAGAGTGGGCAGAGTACTAGATCTGGAGTCAAGAAGACCTAAGTTCAAAGCCTGCTTCAGACTATTTTTAGCTCTGTGACTCTGGGCAAGCTGCTTCATCTCAGCCTCATTTTCCTTATCTGCAAAATGGAGGTATTACTATGTCCTACCTTACTGAGTTGTGAGATACAAATGAGACAATACATGTAAAGGACTTGGCAAAAACTTAAAGCCTTATGAAAATGCTAGCAATGATGATGATGATGTAGATGATGAAGGCCATTTCTTTCTACCTTTGGAAATGGTAGATTACTGCAAATGCAATTATGATTGCTGCTACTAGAGGAAGAAATCCATGCCAAACTCTGTAGTTATTACAAGAGTGACATTTTTAGTAACAGGGTTTTCCACTGATTTCTAGAAGTCAGAACTAAAAAATAAAATTATAGCAAAGGAAGGAGAGAATGCCATTGGGATTAAGAGTGAAACTATAGACTTTGTTGGTGTACGTGGTCTAGAGGTGGGGCATAGGTGGTATCGTGGGCCTTCTTCCCTAACTACACATTGTGTGACTATTCCCCCTCATTTCATTAGTTTATGGCAGAATGTTTCTTTTCCTGTATAGGAGACTCATATTTTTATACCTTTTGACTCCATTTTCTCTTTGATCTTTATTCATTTATGACATGGACTTTTGTGAATGATTGAATGAAACATTCTCAGTAGTACTAAGATATAATTAATGAAATATTCTAAAATTTTCTAAATAGTGCTAAGTACAAACCAATATTCCATCAAGGATAGGTTGTACCAGATTGACCTCATTTCCTTATTTAATACTAAGAGTTGCTACTCTGGCAGACTAGAGGGAGGATGGGAAAAGTGAATGCTGTAGACATAGCATACGTAAATTTCTGCAAGGCATTTGACAGGATTTCCCATGCTCTTCTTGTGGACAAGATGGAGAGATGTAAGCTAGATAAGAGGACAGTTAGGCACATTCAGAACTGGTTGAATGACCAGACACAAAGTATTCATGTCAACTTAGGGGAGGTCTCTGGGTAGAATACCTAGAGATTTGTCCTTGATCTTGTGCTATATAACATTTTAAATAATAATTTAGATCAGAGGTTTTAAAACTTTTGTTTTTGTCAGTGTGATGAAGCTTATGAATCCCGTCTCTGGATAGTTGAAGGAAATGCTAAATTTCAGCTAGAGGGTAGTGAAAATGTATTTTTTTCCCATCCGAGTTCACAGTGCCCTCCCCTCCACCCCTCTTGAAATCTATACGTGGATCCGAGGTTAAGAACTCCTGACTTAGAAAAAAGGGAGAGATGGCATACTTATCAGATGTTCAAATGACACAAACATGGGAAAGCCAGTTAATAAATGGGAAGACAGAATCAGAATTGAAAAAGATCTCAAAATGGTACGGTATGATAGTTATAAACCTTGAACCTGGACCCAGGAAGACCTGAATTCAAATCCCACCTCAGATTTCTACTAGTTGTATACCCTTGGGCAAGCTATGTAGTCTCTCTGGACTTCAGTTTCCTTATCTGTAAAATGAAAGGGTTGGGCTCCATTAACCTCTTTGGTTCCTTCTAGCACCAAATCTATGATCCTTTGCAGCAAATCCAGTAAAATGAAATTTAAGAGAAATACGTGTGAAGTACTAAAATCCATAATTATAATATGGGAGAGTATGACTAGATTAAAAAAACTGGAGGTTTTAGGGTATAATACATTTAATATGAGTCCATAGTACAACATGGAAGTAAATAAATGAAAAGCCTATGCTACATTAGACTGTATTAAGGAAATCATAGTGTCCAGAATAAAGGAGGTTTTAGCCCTATTGTAATCTGGAATGAACAGACCATTTTTGGTGTATTGTGTTCAATGTGGACATTTTAGGGAGGCTGGGAAAAACTACAGAGAGTCTAGAGCAGGGTACTGGAAAATGTGTCCAAAGAACTGGGAATGTTTGTCCTAGAGAGGAGAAGATTTGATAGCTACTTTAAGTATGACCTGTTCTACATGGCCTAGGGTGGGGCAGAATTAGCAATAACAGATAGAAGTTACAAAAACCAATTAGAGTTGTACAAAACACATCACAAAAAGGTGAATTTCCCCTGCTTCAGTGCTTAGTACAGTGCGTGGCACATACAGATGCTTTTAAAAAGTACTTGCTGACTGACTCCCTAGAAGGCTGCAAGCTGAGGCTGGATGACCATTTGGGTGCCTTGCGAGGGAGGTTTCTGTTCAGATGTGAGTTGGATGGATGGATGCTGAGGTGCCTTTCAACTCCAGGAGGGAAGAACCCGGTAGAGACTCTGTGATGTTAAGAATGCTGCTTTGTCTGTGGATATTAAGGGAATGGGGATGAAGAGAGAAAATGTCTAACTATGGATGGTGGGAAAAAGCACATGCAACGAGTGGGTCAAAAATGACTCACAGATTTCTTGCTTGGGAGGAGCAGGAAATAGCAGTGTTGCCATGGTGATGAATAAGTAGGGCACTGTAGTTGAGTTGCGGAAGAAGATGAAAGACTCTTTCTTTGCCACATGTAGTTAGAAATTGGTGGTGACACATTCATTCATTTATTCAGAAAGCATTTGTTGAATTCCTACTGTGTGCCTGGCACTATGCTAGCCTGTTTGGAGCAGCATAGAAGGAACAAGATCCCTTGTTGGGGAATCAAAATGTGCTCGCATGTAACAACTCAAAAACATTTATTCAGAAATGTAAGGACAAGAGACTACAATAAGATAAAACTTGAATGTATACTTAAGTGCTGAGGAGAATCAAGGATTATAGGAATGAACAGAATGGCTTGGTCGCCAAACGATCCTGGGAAGCAGGTGAATTTTGAACTGAGCCATGGGAGAGAAATATATAATATTATTAGCAGAAATGAAGGGGAAGAGCATTTGAAGTGGGAGCAACATGGAAATTGGCAAGGTGTGTGTCATGGATACCAAACAATTAAAAGACTGGAGGAGAGAGAGTGCTCATGTTATGGATTGAGCGATGACGTAGGAATCCGGAGTGGTTCAGTTTGATGGGGTACCATAAATTAAACTTGTGCTTTGCTATTTTAGTCAGTAGAAAGTTATTATATGTTCTTCAATAGAGGGGATTATACCTTGAAAATCATGTTAGAAGTACACAAGTATGGCAGAATGGGCAGGAACAGAGTGAAACTGAAGGCAGGGAGTTTACCTACAATAATGGTAAAGAAATATTTGTAGCTTAATTCCACGCCCCATGGTGTAAGTCATAAATAATAATTTTTTAACATTCTGAAGAGGGGTAAGGAATTCCAATCTCTTTTCATACTCAGACCCTTTAAATCCATTGGTCCTATTTTTCCACCTTTTAAATGATCTATAATTTGCTCTTGCTTAATATGTTTGTATTTGTAAGCAAGCAAGAGGCAGCTAGGTGGTCCAGTGGACTGAGCACCAGGCCTGAAGTCAGGAAGACTCACCTTTCTGAGTTCAAATCTGGCCTCAGACACTTACTGGCTACGTGACCCTGAGTAAGTCACTTAACCCTGTTTGCCTCAGTTTCCTTATCTGTAAAATGAATGGGAGAAGGAAATGACAAGCCACTCCAGTATCTTTGCTAAGAAGAGCCTAAATAAGGTCCCAAAAAATTAGACATGACTGAAACGACTGAACAACAAATTTGTAGGCAAATCTCTGAAGAAGCTGGTTAAATTCTCCCAAGAATTTCTGCCTGTAATCCCAGCATCTGCCACCAGGTGAAAGGTAGTGACTATTGATAGGTGTGTACGCCCTCCAGAGGACAAAATTCCCCATTGAAAACTGCTTGTTCTACCTGGGTTTTGCCTCAATCTTTAAAGAGGGCAGCATTACAAATATTCTGATCTGTGTTCCCTTCTACCAGCCTGGCCCAGAGGCACTTGATCATTTATTTTGCATAAAGTCACTACAGATTATTTTTTAACTAGTTCGGTATTCTCAGGAGTTGTTTCCCCTTTCCTTCTCCAAGCAAGTTAAGCTCTCTGGAAGACCTGCTTTTAATTCATAGAAGGGTAGAGGGGGTGCTGCTTTTTTTTTCGTCTGAACATTTCAAAACATTTTAGCAAAACAAACCAATTTTCTGAACAGAGTAACTGCAGTGGTTTATCACAAATCCTTTGAGATTGCTTGTGAAATTGCATCTCTCTCAGGCAGATTCTTTGACATTCATAGAATTCATAGAATGAATAAGTTGAAAGGGACCTTAGAGATCATCTGGTCCAAATGCCTCATTTTGGAGACAGGAAATGAGGCCCAGAGGAGGGAAATGGCTTGCTGGTTTCCCTACCTCCATTGGTCTTTGCTCTCTTGTAATGATCAGGCAAAGTAGAATTTCTCCGTGAGTAAAAAAGTCCTCCGAATTTTTCTCTTTTTATTCCCAAGATTGTAGGAAACTGTGTGGAATAACTGAATCCCTCCCACCTGAATGCCCAGAATGAACAATGAAGTCCTGAGAAACTCTTTCCAAGGCAGATCTGACTGTGTGGGGGATTCCTGAGCTGCTCCAGTGATCTGGAGGAATGGAATTCTTCTCTTGTGCTGAATCTCCTGCACTTAACCTGCCTCTCACTTCTTGCATTCCTTTCCAGTTAATATGAATTAGAATTCCTCCAGGACAGGTATCTTACATCTAGCTCTATTCCTATGATTACATTCCATAAACTAAATTCATACTAAATTCAGACTCCCTAGGTTATCCTATTTGTTGACTCCCGATTTCTTCCACACTCTAAGTGAGAATCCTTTAAGTGACAGCCTCTTTATTTTACTTACTCTGAGTCCTGCTGCTGCTGCTCATATTTTTTTTTAAATTAGATTTTTTATTTTTAGTTTAGCTCACTTAGTTCTACAAGTCCTTGAGTTTCACATTTTCTTCCCTTCCCTTCCCTCTGCTCCCTCCTTCCCCCCCAAAATGGCATGCAGTCTGATATAGATTCTACATAAACCTTCACATTAAACTTATTTATACAATAGTGAAGTGGCAAAGAAGAATTATGACCAATGGAAGATGCTCATATTTCTTGTGGTGTTGAATCCTTTCTAAAATATTTTTCAAAATTTATCCTCAATATGTACTTTTGCAGCTTTCTACATGTCAGGAAATAATAGTAATAACAATGATGATGATAGCATTTATAGAGCACATTGAGATATATAAAGCGCTTTGCAAATATTATCTCTTTTGATCCTCACAACAACCCTGTGGTGATCTATTATTATCCCCGTTTCACTATGAGGAAACTGAGGCTAAGAGAAATTATCAGGTGACTTACTCAGGGTCATACAGCTATTAAAAGTCTGAGGTCAGATTTGAAGTCAGGTAATGACAACAGCAACAACCACAACAGCTAGAATTTATATAGCGTGTACTGTGTGCCAAGCACTGTGCTAAGTACTTTACAAATAGTATTTAATTTGATTCTCATAATAAGCCTGGGGGGTGGGTGCTCTTATTCCCATGTTACAGTCTTCTCAAATCCAGTGGTCTGCTACAGCGCCAGCTAGCTGTAGGAAAAGCAACTAATGGGGGTAAAATGAGAAATAGAAAATTTCAACAAGATTCAGGGGGGAATATTTGTTTGGATCTGTGAAAAGGAGATTTGATGGGATAGCAGACTGTTTTTTTTCATTCTCTTTCAGGGGTCAAAACAAACATGCACAGTAAGATTTTGTAGAATGAAAAGAATCTTAAATAAATGTTTTATTGATTTTTTCACTCCATTGTGATTTCCCAGTATCTTCCTCACTCCACACCCCTAGAAACTTCTTTTATGACAAAACAAAATCTAAAACAAAACACACTAAAAAGAATTAGGCAAAATCAGGTGACAGTGCCCCTATCTATCTGAGAGCTCATGCAACCGCCTATACCATATATGGTCTACCATCTTCAAATCAAAAGGAAGCTTATGACTGAATGGATTGAAAGGAATAATGCAGCAATTGCTCAATGTTTTTCAGATCTCCACTGTTGTTTTGATGTAGTCTATTCTCTCCTTTCCCACTTCATTAGGGAGACATTCTTCTGAAGGTGTTTAAGACAACTGTAAGTATAGGAGGCCTCTCTAGGATACTTACAGGTTATTGGGAGATAGTCTCTGTGGGACACATCAGTAAATTTATTTGTTTTAGCTTCTACAAAGGAATATTTACTTTGAAGATACAGCAAGAACAGAAATAAAAACATTCCCTTCTTCCCCACCACTTGGGGCAAAATCTCTCCTATGCCACCTAGGTCCCTGGGGAGAGTCCGCTGAGACTTAATGCAGCTTCTACACAGCACTTGCCCCACCAAGTTCCCTTCCAAGTGTGCCTTGGCTGAATGGGTTCTTGAGACTACACCCGAACTGGACAGGTTGCTCTGGACCCTGATCTTTCGTTATCTGGCTTCTGGCAAAACCCAGCATGGACTCCAGCAACTCAGATTTTTAGTGGCTTACTCTTCTGGCCTTTTCCAAGCCATCCCCAAGCTTCTTCACCGAAAACAGGAAAGGACAAAAACAGAGGCAAGGAACAGATCCTTATGTATGTAGGCCACATGTTGGTATCAGATGGGGAAGAGTCTGGTGCCTCTCCACCTTTCTGAGGCTTGCTAGTATGTCTCTCCTTAAGCACCCCTAGGGAGGAACAGGACAGCATAATGAAGCAGCAGACAAAGAGTATTAGATAACAAAGACAGGATGAGATGGAGAGAAGAAATGGCAGAGAAGGATTGTGCCATAAAGCCCTGGTCCTGGGGTCCTGAGTTTCTGATTTCTGAGAAGCAGCATTCTCTAAAGATGCCAACCCAGAGCTGGCAGCAGGAGGCTTCCTTTCAGTGACCAGTAGAACACCAGCAACTCTCTTTAAAGTGCTCTGAGGGCATTTGTGCAGTGAGAAAAAAAAAATAGTGCCTTCCAGGCATAATGAGCAGCTGGGGGGCAAGTCCTTATACCCCTTTTCTCAATCCCTAGATTACAGTGCCAGGATGCTAAGCTGGCAAGGCAGTGAAAATAAGTAGGTTTGCCTACCTTTTTTCCTGTCCCTCTAGGTTTACCAAGTCAGACTGGTAAGCCAGTATGGGGAGTTGAGGTGAATGGACTTAGTCTTGGAGGTGGTAGTTTAGGGAAATGTGTGATGTGAGAACATTTGTTATTTGGTTTAACACCTTATTTACTCTGTATTTTGTTTTGAGAAACTCCCTTTACTTACCTCTAACATCATACATTGAGTTTTGGTCTTAGTAATAGCTAACATTATGTAGCTTTTTAAGGCTTGCAAAGCACTTTGTGTATATATTATCTCATTTAGTTCTTACAACAACCCTGGGAAATAGGTGCTATCAGAATCCTCATTTTTAAAGTTGAGGAAACTAAGGCTAAAAGAGACTTACCCAGGGTAACACAGCTAGTACCTGTCAAAGATGGGACTTGAACTCAGATCTTCCTGACTCTAGGTCCAACCTGCCACTTTGCAGTGGGAGGGTCAGTAGAACCAGAAGCTTGTGAGAATAGATGATAAAAATAGCAGGGTCTAGGTACCTGAATATAGCAGTGGGGTGCTACATAAGGTAGCACTTTATTCAGTTCAATTCACCAAACATTAAGTTTGAACTCTGTATAAGGCACTGTGTTTGGCTCTTGTGGGAGGAGAAACATTTCCTGCCATGTTGGCTTGTCCTTTTCACTAGAAGAGAGGGCAGCCATTTCCAAGACTTGATTGGTCCAGAGAATTAGGGCTCGAGCCATTAACACATGTTCTTGGTCACCTATATCATAAAAAACAAATAAGCCCATCCCCCACCCCCCCAAACAGCAACAAAAGAATTCAGCCCAGCATGAGTCAGGAGGAGATTTGATGGAGGTCCCACTGTTATATGAAGCAACATACTCTTCTGATCAGTTGTATTTCCATCTATAAACAAGAAGGGTTGCATCTACCTGAACGAATGCTGTATCTCTGCTGAACACCCTTTCTTTGCTAAATATAAGCAAATTTCTTTTTTTTTTGGTTAAATTTTAAATAATGTTAAATGATCTATAATTGTCTTATTTCATTGCCATCCTGAGGCTGAACTACCAGATCAGCCTAAGTCAAGCTTTACGCATAAGAAATCTGGAGAAGAAAGGGTGAATAAGATGTGGTTCCTGTCCTCATTAAATTTATAATCTGGTATGGATAATAAGACATGTACATAAAAAAGAAACAAAAATAAAATATGATAAATGTATGTAACAGGTGCAAAGTTCTATGAAAGGTCTACATTGTTGTTTAGTCATTTACAGTTGTGTCTGACTCTTCATAACCCCATTTGGAGTTTTCTTGGCAAAGATACTCGAGTGGTTTGCCATTTCCTTCTCCAACTCATTTTGCAGATGAAGAAACTGAGGCAAACAGAGTTAAATGACTTGCCCAGGTTCACACAGCTAGTTAGTGTCTGAGGCCAGATTTGGACTCAGGAAGATGAGTCTTCCTCATTCCAAGCCCAGTGCTCCATCCTCTGTGCCACCTAGATGTCCAAGAGAGGTCCTACAGTTTCCCTGTCATTTTCATCCATGCTTCCTGGTGGACCCTGAAACCATGGACTCAAGGACTGTTTCTTACTCCAAAAAATATATCAATCCATTCTGGACAAACCAATTAGAGAAGGGCAGAGATGTGACTGAGGTACACAAGAATGAGGATTCTCTGTCAGGTGACTGCATGTATGTGCTGTCCATACCTCTAAAGAAAATATGAATCCAAGAAACAAGTTCTCCCACCACCTGGCTCTTTGTTATCTTCTTGTCCTGGAAAACCATGGAGTTACCTCCACAAGGTGGGGGATGGAGGATGGGGATGGGAGTGGGGAAAGAAAAGTATAGAGATTCAGCAGAAACACCAACAAGTAGCCTGCTGGTTTCACTGTGTTCCATCCCCATAGCAACAGCCACCTGTCCGCATAAGTGTAATCTGATTAATCCTGCCTAATCACCATCATTTGCTTGCCCTATATCTCTTTCAGCCCTTATATTCCTCACTTGTATTCTAGTGTTCCTTCCTTGATACCTGTTCTTTTAAATTTCATGAGGTCTCTCTCCTTCCTTTTGTATTTTATATTTTTCCAATTTGATCATGAGCTTCTGGAAGACAGGGATTTCTGAAAGATAATGGTCTTTTTCTCCTTTCTCTGCTCTTCATTGTATTAAATACAGTACTTGGCATGTAGTCAACACTTGATAAATATAACAAAGATAGGAAAAGCAGCTGGTTTAGTCCGAGCACACATACATCAAAGGGAACCATAGAGGAGGTGATGCAATTTGAAGGCATTGATTGATTCAAAAGAAATCTGAAGAGGGGAGAGATAGCAAACATGTGAGAAAAAATGTCCCACCTTATTAAAAGCAGGGAAAAAAGGTTACAGAGAAGAAAAACTAACAAATTATATAGCTACATTTCCATTTACATACTTTTTTGGGGAATAACCATCTGATGTACTATTCACACAGTATTAGGAATACCCTCAGTGAATGTATTACTGGGAAACAGGCAGGCTTTCACAAGTGTACAGATACTATGCCAGCAAATCCCATCTTTACATCACTCAACTGACTAAAAAATGTAGAAAATACAAGGTCCCACTGTACTTATTGCTTGTTGACTATTTTTTTTAAAAAGCATTAAATTTGGTCCATCAAAATATTGCTTTAAAGGCTCCCTTCCAACAAAATATCTTCCATACATATATCAAAATTATTCAAGATTCCTTGAAAGATATGCCAATAGAGATAACTTTGTTGGGTGACCCTCTCATGATTAAAATAAAGTGAGGCATTAAACAGGGAAGTGTATACTAAAGTGGTTTTTCGCTCTCATGGAAAAGATTCAGAAAAGATTATAATTAGAAGAGGGATTCTCTATAGATGACGAGATTCTCCAGATGCTTCTGTTTGTAGATAATATTGAAACACTGCAGAACCCCCTGGCCAAGATCTATAACCATTCAAAGTAGTTTGGCTTAACCATTCACATAGGAAAAAACAAGTGGATGAAAAATGACTATTGTCCACAGATTTTACTATGCAGTTAGCTGAAAAACCTATGGAACTCTCCAAACATATGCATATGTGTGTGTACACACATGTACATATATATTTATATATGTCTTGGACAGACAGTGCAAAGAGATTAGGAGGGCTCAGAATTAAACATAAAGAGAGCAGGCTAGATCACATTCTGGAAATTGCAAAGCTCCCTTAAAGATTCTGAAATTCACCTAGAAACAAAGCCCATCTTTTTTTAATACCAATTGCCCACCCGTGTTTTTGTAGGGATGTGAGTCAGAAAACACTAGTTTATTAAGAATTAAAACCAGAGGACAATGGAGAGATGTTTAGTGGGTGTGATTAGGCTGTAACATACAACAAATTTATATGGGAAAGCTGGGATTAGAACCCAGGCGGCCAGATGGTGTAGTAGATAGATTGCTGGGCCTGGACTCAGGAAGACCTGCATTTAAATCTGGCTTCAGACGCTTACTAGCTTTGTGAATGTGGGCAGGTCAATTAACTTTTGTTTGCCTCAGTTTCCTCAGCTGTAAAATAGTCCGCCTCACAGACTTGTTAGGAAGATCAAATGAGATATTCATAAAATGCCTGGTACGGTGCCTGGCACATAGTTGCTGCTTAGTAAATGCCTGATTCCACCCCCTTCACACCCTCTTCCCGCTCCAAGACTGCTTTCGCTGGTTCTTCTTCCTGCAACAACTTTGATCTGGGTCAGACTTATTTTCTGGGTTGTCAAGATGAAAGTCAGAATCCAAAGAAATGAAGTAACACATCTATAAAGTGGGTACATACAACCTCAAGAATGTCCGGTGTGGCACACTGTCACTAAGTCTTCCTATTTTCTGTGGGGATGACTGCCTTTAGAATAAACACATTCATAATCCAGAGGAACAAAAGAAATGCTGGAGCACCTTCATATTCCATAACCTCCTTGTAAGTTTTCTATCTTGTTTATTTGTTATTCAGTCATTTCCTACTCTTCGTGACTCTCTTTGGACTTTTCTTGGCAAAGATATGGGAGTGATTTGTCATTTCATTCTCAAGCTCATTTTACAGATAAAGATACTGAGGCAAACAAGGTTAAGTGACTTGTCCAGAGTCATGTGTCTGAGGCCAGATTTGAACTGGGGAAGATGAGTCTTCCTGTCTCCAGGCCAGACACTCTGTGCACTATGGAACCACCTAGCTTCATATATTTTTCTATATTACCTGCAGTCTAAGTCTTGGTAAGTATAGTAGCAAATAATATATCGCTAAAATAGCCTCCTATTACCTCCGTGAACTTATAATGTGCAACGATATTGATAGCTCAAGCAATATAATATAGAGTAGTACATTCCAGTAAACTAATGGAGTTTATGGTCCTATCGTTATTACTGGCAGCAGGAACATATGGTAAAACACAAGGAGTCACAAGCAATAAAAAGCACGTTTGCTTCATGCCCCTGTGACAGTCCAGTTAAAATGAAGCATCAAACACTATTAAACACCTACGAGTGAACACTGCCTCTTATTTTTTCCCTTTTCTCTCCATACCAGGCAGAACTGCAGTTAACAGCACAAGCAAACTGGGTAATTAGAGGAGAACAGGAACAGCTGGCAAGCTGATGTTTACTTGGGAAAATCATGTGTATCTGACGCTATCGGTCGAAGATGATTCAAACCATGAACCCTCTGGATGTTTAGTACTCGAAATGTGAGCATCTCAACAAAGAGGATTTGGGGCAGGGGGCCTGTCTGTTCGTGAGAGAGTCTGGCTGAGAAAGCACTTTCTCCTCCAACCTCTTCAGTGGACTGGAGAGAGAAATAACATGGATGAGACAGAAACATATGGGGAGGTGACCCAAAGAATGGCAAAAAGCTAGCATGCTGCCTACACGTGTTTTCTCCATGGGAGGATCCTTGGTTGGTCCACTGTAAGCACACAGCAGCGTGTTTTATGGAGAGACCAACCCCGGGGTGTTGCAAGTGTAGTAGAAAGAGTCTTTGGTCAGAAATCAGAGGACTTGGGTTTGAATCACAGGTCTGTCACTGTGACTGTGGGGAAGTCACCTAATCTCTCCAGTTTCAGTTGTTGTGGTTGCTTTTTAGTCAGCATTATTATAGCACTTTAAAAACACTTTACAAATATTATCTCATTTTTATTTTCACAATAACCCTGGGACGGTCAGTTGTTTTTCCGTTGTGTCTGACTCTTTGTGGCCCTGTTTGGGGTTTTCTTGGTAAGGATACTGGACTGGTTCACCATTTCCTTCTCCAGCTCATTTTATAGATGAGGAAACCGAAGCCAACAGGATGAAGGGACTTGCCCAGGGTCACACAGTTAGTAAGTGTCTGAGGTCACATCTGAACTCAGATCTTCCTGATCCCAGGCCTAGCGCTCTATTCACTGTACCACCTAGCTGCACTCCCTGGGAGGTAGGTGTTTCCTATTTTACAGATGAGGAAATTGAGGCAGACAGAAGTTAGTTAAGCGATGTGCCTGGGATCACAAAGCTAGCAAGTTTAGTGTTCGAGGCCATATTTACGTCTTTCTGACCCCAGATCTGTCACCCCATCCACTGTACCACCTCACTGCCTATATAGATAGGTTTCCTCTTCTATAAAATGAGGGATTTGGTCTCGGTGGTGTTTAAGGTCCCTGACAGTACTAAATCTGGGATTCTTTATCAATATGACTGAATATTTAAAGGATGTGTGGATTTAACAGTGTGGGGTTTTTATCTGCCAGCACATTTTACAGTCCCTTGCTGACTTAGTAGCAGCTCTTCTAGAGTTCCCTGGCCTAAATTTCATCACCCCCTCAGCCAGCCAGCTGAAGAGCCTGTCTTACTTAACTAGGAAAGCCCTCGGCTGACAGATATCCCCTCTGTCATTGGGTCCGCTCTCCAAGCCTTTCTACTTTGGCAGGCCTTGAGAGAGCATGCATTTCATTAAAATGGTCTTCAGGAATTCGTGGTCACCTCACTAATGCATTGGCGCAGGGCCGTGGTAGCCATTCTGGCTACTTAATGTGATATTTGTTCCATAGCCATGAAGAATTAGAAAGGGAGATGATCCCTTACAACTATTTCAGAGACGGCGCATCTTTGCACATTTCTGCTGGCATTCATCATTGCTCTAATTCTCCTGTAGAAATATTTCTGAGACTGAACACCACAGTTGCTCCAGGCTTCCTTCCTTGTTCCCCACACACGACCCTGAATAAGTGGATTTCTCCATGACTGGGGAGGCAGCAGTTTATTTGGCCTGGAATTACATAGCCACAGGTGGTACCACCTGCCTAATTCCCTCCATCTTTAAAACAGCTGTTATGGGTAATATGCTTAATTAGCCCCTCTGAAGCTGGGGAAGAAAAGCAAAAGAGACTATGTCACCGAGGGCCTAATTTCCTCAGGTTTCACTGAAAACTGAAGAAAATGTGTCTTGTACACAGTTAAGTAGCTGCTCTACAGATAATTGGTGAATGAATAAATGTGTAAATGAAGAAGCAGCAGATTCTCTTTGAGTGTTTCAGATGCAGAGGTGACCCCACAGGAAGATAAAAGAATTGCTACGAGGTTTTATGAAAATGGAAAAAGGTCGTTTTTGCAGTCAGAATTGCCTCTTCCATATATTCAGGAATAAAAATATTTAACTTTAAAAAATAGTTTGGAAATAGTAGCATACACCTTGATGACAAGAAGAACTCCCTGCTTTATCCAGGGGTCAGTATTTGCTACATTCATTAGTCCCGATCTAGGTGAAATGAACTTGGAAAACTCAGAGATCCCGATAATTTGTGAGCCAAGTCAACACTGCTGTTCTACCTGGAATCAGTTGTGACTCGTGTGATCGGGAATCTGCTTAACTTCATCACAGAGTCATGGGATGGAACATCTGGTTGGGGCATCCTTAGAGGCGGAAGGGATCCAAATTCTAATTGTTCAGGCGAGAAAACTGAGGTCCCTTCTAGCCACCCCTCCAACCCTGTTTTATAGATGAAGAGATTGAAATTCAGTGAGATTTGGTGCAATTTAGTTGTTCAGTTGTATTCAACTCTTCATGACCCCATTTGGGGTTTTCTTGGCAAAGATACTTGATTAAAGTTCGCCGTTTCATTCTCCATCTCATTTTACAGATGAGGGACAGAGGCCAACGGGATGAAGTGATTTGCCCAGGGTCACACCACTATTAACTGTCTGAGGCCAGATTTGAACTCAGGTCCTCCTGACTGCAGTCCCAACACTCTATCACTGTGCCCAAAATAAAATTAAGTTGTCGTTCTGTCATATTCGATTCTTCATGACCCCGTTTGGGGTTTTCTTGGCAAACATAACATAGCGGTTTTCCATTTCCTTCTCATTTTACAGATGAAGAAACCTAGGTTAAGTGATTTGCCCAGGGTCACAAAGCTAGTGAGTGTCTGAGGCCAGATTTGAACCCAGAAAGAAGAGTCTTCCCGACTGCAAGCCCAGCACTCTATCCACCGTATCACCTAGCTGCTCCCAGTGAGATTAGGGGATTTATTTAATAGTAAAGTAGCTGCGCCAGAACTGAAGCCTGAATATTCTGAATCTTTCCACTTAGTGTAGCATCCTGGTAGGTCTCCCTAGAGTGACCAGTCTGGCCCACCTGTGTTTCTCTTCTTGCCCATTTAGACAGACCATTTAGACAGATTCATGGCTAGACCATGAAGTGGATATTGATGCCCTGCTATGGGCACCAATAGGATACAGCAAGGTGTCGATGGCAGTATTAGCTTATGGTATCACTTTAAATATGTGAACTGGATAAAAAAAAAATTAGAGGGGGAAAAGTCAGTCATCTAGCATTTATAAAGTGCCTACTATGTACCAGGTACTGTATGTAGTCAAGACATACAAGCTTTTAGTAGAGAAATGGCCACTCTGATCATATCCTAGCCTAAACTCATAAGAATCTAAAGATTATTACTCACAAAATAAAAAAGGTACTCAGAAGTAGAATTAACCTTGGAAGGTTTCTGCACTGTTTTTAGAGCACTGTGATATGTGGAAGAGGAGACTTTTTTTTCCTATCTAAGTTTACCACTAGTCCACAGTTGAAATTCTGACATGTATCAAAGAAATCAATTTTCTCACACTAAATACATTTTTATATGACTTCAAGGGTCTGATTAAGTTTTTCTTCTGGTATGAAAAATAATTTTCCCCAAGATGTAATTTATAGACTCGATTCCTTCTGTTTCCTGTGTTTTCAAGGTCAAGAAATGTTCTTTGTTTATCTCTTAGTAAATATTAAATTCTAAGGTAGTCTCTGGCTAAATCTGACTAAGCTCATGGCCTAGTGGAAAGAGAAACACCGCATCTCACATCAGAGAGCCTGGGTTCAGATTTGACCTCTGCTGCTTAGGGCCTGTGACCTGGGGCAGGCCACTTAACTACACTGGGGCTCAATTTCCAGATCTGTAAAATGAGGGGGTTAGACTAGATGGCCTGAGATCTCTTCCAGGTCTAAATTTACAATCCTATATTCCGTCATTTTTCAGTCATGTCTGACTCTTCATGGCCCCATTTGGGGTTTTCTTGTTTGCCATTTCCTTCTCCAGCTCATTTTACAGATGAGGAAACTGAGGCAAACAGGCTTAAGTGACTTGCTCAGGGTCACACAGCTAGGAAGTGTCTGAGGTCAGACTTGAACTCAGGAAGATGAGTTTCCTGACTCCAGGCCCAGCACTCTGCACTAAGGCGCCTCCCAGATGCTGCCCAATCCTATGACGTAGGTTCAAATCCAGTCTTGATGTTTACCTGTGCCTGTAGATAATCCTTTAACTTCCTGTTTGTCTTTCATACTGCAGGAGCTGTAAAAGTCTGAAATCTTAAGGAAAAGAGAATTTTGACTTGTTCCCTGTTTGTTGTTGATCAGTCTTTTTTCAGTTGTCTGACTCTTCATGACCCCACTGGGGTTTTCTTGGCAAAGATGCTGGAGTGGCTTCCCATTTCATTCTCCCATTCATTTTACAGATGAGGAAACTGAGGCAAACAGGGTTAAATGAGTTTTCCAGGGTCACACAGCTAAGTAAGAATCTGAGGCTAGATTGAACTTAGGAAGATGCATCTTCCTGACTCTAGGCCCTGCATGCTAACCCCTGTACTACCTAGCTGTTAGTTCTATGTAAAGTTAGTAAAGGAGAGAGAAAATACTTCCCTTTTCAAAGGCAGGAGATAATTCTTTGCTCAGCAGAGCTGAGTGGGTGTGGCCATAGACACACTTAATAGCTTTGTGACCCTGGACAAATCACTTAACCCTGTTTGTCTCAGTTTCCTCATCTATAAAATGAGCTGGAGAAGGAAATGGCAAACCACTCTGGCATCTTTGCCAAGAAAACCCCCAATAGTGTCACAGAGAGTAGAACAAGACAGAGATGACTCGACAATAACATCTCAGTGAGCTTTGTAGCTGTATAGCCTCAGAGTGGCCATTGCACCTTTCTCTTAGTGATGAGGTCTTACTTTGATGTGCTTTCGAAAGCTTTGTTATGTATCATTAAGCTGTGGCTGGTGACTAGAGGGAACTTTGTTAACAGAGATGTGAAGAAAAATGAGAGTTTCAGGTTGTCTGCTGTTTATACCCTAGAGATTTTATATGAGAGTCTGTAGTGATTTTCAAAGATAGATCTGTGGGTAAATGTGCCTAGACATGATAGAAAATGGAGATTAAAAAGTTTAGTATCCAGGCTTTTAAAATGTATCATCTACAGATCATCAATATACTTCAATGCGCTTTTTCCTTTGCTCACTGATGCTTTTTAAAGCAAATCTCAGTCATTTTCCACTATATTCTCTCCATCCCTTTGAATCTTCCTTTAAAAAAAGGCTAAACTTCACCACAAAGCAACCAAGTCTGATAACATATGTTACTTCTGCACTCATAGGTCCCAGTCTCTCTGCCAAGGGGAGGGATGTGCGTTCTGTCCTCTGTTTACCAGAACCAAGACTGTTCGTTGTAATTAATTTGCATCCAGTTGCTACTTTGTGTTGTGTCCAACATGGTAGTGGTTTAATCGGAATAGTGCTCTTCGGAACATGTATCCACAGTCTGAGTGCAGTAGGCTTACAACCTAAATGCAGGTGGAGCGTTGACAAAACTGTGGAAAAGGGACGTTTGTCTTTGATGCCACCCTACCTTCTCTTGTGGCACAGTGGATAGAGCACTGGGCTGGAGGCAGGAAGACCCGAGGTCAAATCAGGCTTCAGACACTTACTAGCTGTGTGACCCAGGCAAGTCACTTAAACTCTGTTCACCTCAGTTTCTTTATCTGTAAAATGGGGATAACAATAGCACCTACCTCCCAGGGTGGTTGTGAAGGTCAAATGAGATAATTGTAAAGAGCTTAACACAGTGCCTGGCACATGGTAAGTGCTGTATAAATGCTAGTTGTTGTTATTATTATTTCTGGGGCCCTTCCTTCCCTCCCTCCCTCCTTCCTTCCCTCCTTCCTTCTTTCTTTCCTCCTTCTCCCCCTCCTTCCTTCCTTCCTTCCTTCCTTCCTTCCTTCCTTCCTTCCTTCCTTCCTTCCTTCCTTCCTTCCTTCCTTCCTTCCTTTCCTCCCTCCCTTTTCAGGGCTGAATAAACATTAGTTGTTGTTATCATTTTTATCATTATCATTTTTCTGGGACCCTTCCTTCCTTCCTGGATGAGAAGTTTACATTTGGTAAGGAAATGTGACTTTTCCCAGGTCCTTAAAAACTCCAAATCTTCACAAACCCCAAGGAATAAATTCTCTATTTCTAGTATTTCAGACAGTGATGAGCAAGTTAAGGAGGGCATGTTTAAAAGATGTGGATGCCTTCCTACTATTCCATAGCTTGTGTCTGCCTCCTCTTAAGGCCAACCCAGGCAAAATGGATGGGAAGACAGAGGCAAGCCAACAGCCATCCTGGCTGAACCACTTACCTCTAAATGAGAGGGAAATTAGATAGCAAAAACACATAGATGTTTTTTCACATTAACTTTTGAACTTGCTTGTGAGAAGCATCACATGAGCAAATTGTAAAGGGTGGCTGAAATGAAGAGTGAATACAGATGAAGGAAGAGCCCACTGCTGCTGGGGCTGCTGGAGTCGGCTCAGACTCAGATGGAGCTAAGAAGGCTGATATGCTTGGATGGTTTCCACCAGAATATGAAAGGGAACAAATGATGTTTGTGAGGCTTTCTCAGGCCTTTTGCATTTATTTTGCATTTATTTTCACCTTCTTCAGTCCTTCTAGGAAGCTGGCTGACTACAGGGGTAAAGAAGAGAACAATTTCTTTAAGCCTGTAGCCTCCCTTTCACTGGAACTGTTTGCTTTAGCTTAAATTGCAGTAAGAATTGGGCAGTGGTAGCTGAGTTGCTTCACTTAAGAAGATACTGGACCAGCCTAGTGCAGGTCTATCATTAGGTAGGGGTCAAAGTTTCGTTTCCTTTTGAAAATGGAACCACACTGAAAAAAAATAATTTCAAAGGGCTGGCTGATTAAGATTTTTGAAACTCAGGGGTGGAGCCAAGATGGCAGCTAGAAAGCAGGGACTTGCCTAAGCTCTCCCCCAAATCCCTCCAAACACCTGCAAAAATGACTCTGAACAAATTCTAGAGCTGTGGAACCCACAAAACAGCAGAGGGAAACAGGTCTCTAGCACAAGAGAGCCTGGACAGTCGCTGGGAAGGGTCTATTGCACAGTGCTAAGGGTAGAGGGCAGGCCAGCGTGGGCTGTGCCGGGACAGACCAGACCCTGAGTCAGCCTGTCGGAACAGGCCTTAGGGCCATGAAACAGTGAACTGTGGCAATTACCAGACTTCTAAACCCACAAACGCCAAAAAAGCACGTTAGGGGGAAACTGTGGCATCAAGTTTAGAGCGGTCTGGCCGCCAGCTCTGGGGGTGGAGGACGTGGTACAGTGGTGGCCATTGCAGCAGCAGGAAGCTCCTGAGGTTGCTCCCAGAGCTCCAGCATCAGCTGCTTCCCAAGTCCCTGGCTCATATGGTGGGAGGAATCTAGCAGCGCATCAGAGCAGGAGCGCAAGAAGCGCTTTGTCGGCACAAAGGCAGATTCTCTTGCTGTGCCCTGCTTGGATCTGAATTGCGGTCCTGGTTGGCGGTTCTTGGGGGAGGAGGAGCGCTGCTGGGACAGAGCCTGGGGTGACGATAGCGTAGAAGTAGCTTTGAAAACAGTAGTGCTTGGACCCTAAAGCTTGGGACAAAGTACTCTGTACTCTATAAGCAGTCATATCCTGACAAAAAGCTCAAGGGTCAAGTAGTTGGTTGGCAGCATGAACAGGCAGCGAAAATGGACTCAGACTCAAACTCAGATTCAACTCAAACTCTAGATTCCTTTTTTGGTGACAAAGAACACCAAAACATACAGCCAGAAGAAGTCAACAAAGTCAAAGAGCCTACATCAAAAGCCTCCAAGAAAAATATGAATTGGGCTC
>CM053622.1:627431625-627478455 GCA_028646595.1 Phalanger gymnotis | reverse complement strand
GCTCAGGCCCACGCTGAGGCCTGCTCCCAGCTGAAGAAAGCTCTTGAACGGGGTGATTCCTGGTGTCAGAGAGTTCGCAATGAGAACAGCCACCACCAGACCATAGATAGCGATGATACCAGCCATGACGACGGGAATGATTGACTTTATGATCAGCTCAGGTCGCATGACTGACATGGCTGCGATACCAGTGCCGCTTTTTGCTGTTCCATAAGCCGCACCGAGAGCGCTGAAGATCATGGCGGACGAGGAGCCCATGACGCCGAAGAAGGACGAGTATGCGGGACTCTCGGACATGTCTGCAAAGGGTCGGTAGGCAGGAAGGAGAACGGGGCGACGGGAGAGAGGCTAGGGCACAGGGCTAGGTAGCGGGTAAAGGACTGGAGGGCGGGTAGGCAAGGTGGGACGGCGTGAATTCGGGAGACACCCTAGGTAGTTTAAAAAAAACCCCACTAGATTTTCTTAATTGCAAGTGTATTTTGTTCCCACCCCCCCAACCCCAACATTTTGAAATCTATGTTAAGTGCTTAGTTGTGCAGGTGTCTCTATCAAAATCTCTTTCCTATGGCTGTTGGGGAGGATAATTGATAGTTATTCTTTCAACATGTTCTAGGAATACAACCAACCCTCAGGCAAAAGTTCGTTTCAACCACAAGGGAGAGAAGCGCTTCCATTTTGCTACTGTTGAAGAAATGATATTTTCCATTTAAAGACATGTTAAGATAGTTAAGACATGCCTCAGTATTGTAAGTGTTGAGAGGAGCCTTTTTACTAGGATGTTACATACTACATAGCTTATGCTTGTATAGCTTTTTATGGTTACAGAGCAATTGCCATACACCATCTCATGTGATCCTTATCCACTGGGAGACAGGCAGGGTACATTATTTTCTCTATTGTACAAATCAATACACCAAGACTTAGGGAGGAGGAATGATTTTTCCAGGCTCAGAGAGGTAGTAAGCTTCAGGAGCAGGAATTAGTTCAATTCAGACCTTCCAGTTCTATGTTTTGTGAACTTCTCACCACACTATGCTGTTACCACTATGGGCTCTGAACCTGTGTGCCTCAGTTTATCATTTTTTAAAGAGGGAGAGAAGACTAAGAGTAAAGTGGTTGGAATCAGGTGGTGATAAAAGGCTCTATTTAAATATCATTATTTGAGTGAAACACGAGTTCACTCTGTGTGTGTGTATGTGTGTGTGTGTGTGTGTGTGTGCTCATGCTGAAAGTTATTGTTGTGATAGCTTCTCTCTCTCCAACCACCTCTACCCTCCATCCCACATACTGAAAGGCTGTCAAATACTGGGGGACAGCAGCCTCCCATATATCAAAGTGTGATGAAAAGTTCAAGAATATTATTACTGTTTTTGACAAAAACCTTTACCTACTGTATTAATTTTCTGTCATATCATTGTGAAGCTCTACAAATTACTCCAAGGTTCTGTGGATGATTCTTAAGAAGACTTTTATTTTTAAAAGCCAATTTCCAGTCAAAAGGGTGAACATTACCATCTGTTGCTTTTAAATATTTATAGGCGAATTAGATATTTCTGGGGGTATTGGGAAATGAGATGGAAAAGCA
Organism: Phalanger gymnotis; assembly: GCA_028646595.1. NCBI lineage: Eukaryota > Metazoa > Chordata > Mammalia > Diprotodontia > Phalangeridae > Phalanger > Phalanger gymnotis. Next base: position 627,476,870 of record CM053622.1, on the reverse strand, counting down.
AGGAATGTTGGAGTATTTGTTTATTTCTAGGTTTACCTGGGTTTGACACATGCCCACATCACCAATCATGATGATACCCATGTGGAAGATAAAAGGACTTGGTTCTTGAAGAAGATATTCTGCATGTGGGTGGGAACAGTCTCATTCTATTGGCTATGTAGTGTGAACTGACTAGGTCTTTAAAACTACCAGTTGGGATAGTCTCATTTTCTCTGGTGGTGTCCAGGAGTGAATATTTTATTCTCTGGCGCATGGGCACAATGCACTAAGCTGGGTGGAGGAAGGGCCACCTTCCCTCCCAGTATAAGCCCTACAGCCCCAACAAATAGACTTGGGGTTCTGGTCCATTTTGTTTGTTCTTTTCAGTTCTAGTTGCAGGTGGTGGAATTCCCTGACCTGGGAGATTAAGCCTGGGGATCAGGCCAGATGTTGCAGTCAGCCCAGCTGGAAAATCTTGAGAAGCCAATATGTTAGGACTTGAGCCCAGGGGTACTTTGCACTTGGAACTTGGTGGGACTGATACTATATAGGAACTGAGCTAAGCTGTGAACCTCATCTTTTTACCCTCCTCAGAGACTGTGATTGTGTAAAGGAGTAGATTATGGCCCCTAGGTATTGAGTGGGGAGGATGTTTATATGCTTGTTTTCTCTATCTTTTAAGTAAATATTCCTATGTAAAAGCTAATCTGAATGTCGAGTAGGGAAGACAGTAAGGGCTTGAGCTAATAGCCTAGATATGCCCAAACTCCTTTAAGGGATCCCGTGAGAAAAACAATTATTTTCTTATCACCTTAATAACCAATTTTATATACGGGACCCAAACATCCTCTCTTTTTGCTTGCTCATTCAAAGCCCAGCCTCTCAAGGACATTTCTGACTTTGGCAAAAAATGCACCCCACCCAGACCATTTTATCTAGGTGGAATTCTCACTGTAACCTCACCGTTATTCTACTCAGGTAGGATTGGGTAGAGAATAAATTCCTTTGTATAGATTTCTGGAGGTGGAATGATATGGTAAAATCCTGACGTGATCAGAGTCACATCCCCCAGGCCTTCATTAGAAAAAGCCACCTCTCATTACAATATTCATTCTCTCATTAACTGTTAACCAATCAGAGTTGATTTTCACCCTCAGGGACACCCTCTTTTCCAAAGCTATATAAACATTCAGCTGGCTCCATGTAGGGCCTTTGGTTATAAGAGAAAACACTGGCTTTAATTTATTGATTATTTGCTAACATTATTAATAAATTGATTATTAATTAGCCACAAACTGTCTCAGGCTTTTCATTCATCTGTCCTGAGAACTCATGGAGAAGGGTGAGATGTATCTAGCTCTCAGGCAATGGGGGCCAGGCTAGTCACTACTCCATATGTATCAGCAGAGACCTTAACTAGCCTGAAACCAGTCAGACTGGGCTACTGTCTATCATGAAACCAGCCTTCCATCCATGTCTCTTATCTTCTCGTATGTCTTAATAATTTGCCACCTCACATAATAAGTACTCCTTTTTAAAGCAACAACGCTAACGAAAGAGTCTTTTTTCCCTTGACCAGAACAAATGACCAATAATTAAGCTGCATGAGTGCTAAGGCACAAATACTACCTGATATATATCATGTCCTAATAACAAGTAACATAATAGGATCTGGTAAAGAAAAATTGGCTTTTGGCTATGACTGCTACTGACCAAACTAAATCACACGACTGCCAGTCAAACACATAGAACAATTTATATGAAAGCAACTTTTTGATCACTATGGTTTCTTTTTTTCTTCCTTTCTTTCCTTTTCGAAAAGTAAAAGTAAATGGAACTGATTGAGTGAGGAATTAACAGAATCTTCTGAGGCCTTTCACTGCCAAAACTCTCATCCAGGCCCATAGTGCATGGAAACTACTTCCATTTGTAATGTTATGTAATGACTGCTAGTAGATGAGTGAGGGATCTAAGGTCTCTTTCTTCTGACATGTAGCCAAACTCGGACCCTCATTATTAGTATGGAGAAGATCCATGAATAAAATAATGAAAGCTTCACCGGGAAGATGAATTACTTAGGAAGTAGATTATGTGGTTTTATGACTTGGGGTGTAGCACGAGAAGAGAGGCATCAGACGAAGTTTAAAGCAGCCTTGAAAATTATATTATTGTATTTGCCGAACCAAATCCTCATCTTTACTCCCTGCTCCACCCCACCCCGACCCTCCACTGGCCTGTTCCCACTCATGGATATACATTATGAAATAAATGAATGAAAGTGAGATTCTTCTAACTGCCTCGTACAAATTATTATTTGCGCTGGGCAAGTAGTCAAATGGTTATTTCCAAGACTGGTTTATTCTGCTTTGGCCCCAGAGCTAGTGAGTTGGAAATAGTCCAGGAATCCAATGTCACAGATATTATCTTAACAATCATAGAATTGTAGCATTAAAAGGGACCGTAGAGGTCATTGCGGTCAAACGTCTTATTTCTCAGATGAAACCACTGAGACCCAGAGTTCCAAATTCTCTCCCTCCCCCTCCCATCCCTTCCCAACCCTGATGAGAAGGCAAGCAATATGATATCAATTATACATGAGAAATTGTGCAAAAGATATTTTCATACTAGCCACATTTTTTTTAAAAGCAAGAAGAACAAAAACAGTGAGAAAATTCTACTTCACTTTGTACTCAGAGTTAATCAGTCCTGTCTCTGGAGGTGGCTAGCATTTTTTTCATTGTAAGTCCTTTGGAATTGTCTTGTATCATTGTATTGATCAGAGTAGCCAAGTCTTTCACAATTGGTCATCATTATAATGTTATTACTATGCACATTGATCTCCCAGGTCTTCTCACTTCGCTTTGCATCAGTTCATATAGGTCTTGCCATGTTTTTTTTTTGAATCCCCCTTGGCATTTCTTATAGCATGGTAATACTCTATCATAATCATATGTTGTAATGTGCTCAGCCCTTCCCCAACTGATGGGCATCCCCTCAATTTCTAAATCTTTGCCACCACAAAAAGATCTGCTATAAATACTTTTGTACACATAGGTCTTTTTCCTTTGTCTTTGATCTCTTTGGGTTATGGACCTGGTAGTACTATTGCTGGATCAAAGGGTATGTACAATTTTAAAGCCCTTTGGGCACAGTTCTAAATTGTTCTTCAGAATGGTTGGACCAGTTTGCTACTCGACCAGCAGTTCATTAATGTACCTATTTTCCCTCATCCCCGCTAGCATTTGTCATTTCTGTTAAGTGTGAGGTGGTGCCTCAGAGTTGTTTTAATTTGCCATTCTCTAATCAATAGTGATTTAGAGCATTTTTTCATATGACTATAAATAGCATTGATTTCTTCTTCTGAAAACTGCCTGTTTGTATTTTTAACCATTTTCTGGTTGGGAAATGGCTCTTATTTTTATAAATTTGACTCAGTTCTATACATTTGAGAAATGAGGTCTTTATCAGAGAAACTTTCTGTAAAAATTTTTGATATTACTTTATTATCTGGGATACTTTTTAGCATAATGTAATTTCCCCAATTATCTCTTTTAATTATATTTGTTTTTGCTTTTGCTTTGTCTGAGATCATGATTGCTACTCCTGCCTTTTTTACTTCAGCTGAAGCATATTAGATTCTGCTCCAGCCCTTTATTTTTAACTCTCTCTCTGTCTTTGTGTTTCAACTGTGTCTCTTGTAATATTGTTGGATTCTGCTATCTGCTTCTGTTTTCACAATTATGATTACTAGCTGTCTATTTCTCTCTATTCCATTTTACTCTGTTTCTTCTCTCTCTTTTTATCCTGTCACTCCTCAAAAGTCTATTTTGCTTCTAACCCCTGCCTCATCTAATCTGTCCTCCTTTTTTGTCATCCCTCCTCCATCTTTCCCTTATTCTCCTCACCTCCTTTTTCTCTATTAGGTAAGTTACATTTCTATATGCAACAAGAGCATGTGTTTTTTCTGTCTTTGAACTAATTCCAATGAGAATGAGATTCAAACATTGCCCCCTTGCCCATTTTCTCCTGCCTTATAAAAGTTCTTCCTTGTGCATTTCCTTTATGTGAGAAAATATTCCCCATTCTACCTCTCCATTCTCCTAGTGCATCCCTCTCTTACCCCTCCATTTTTTTTGGAGATGGTTCCAACATAATTGACTCACACCTGTGCCCTTATAAACTCCTTTTTAACTGCCCTAATAATAATAAACTTCTTAGGAGTTATATGTATCATCTTCCCATAAACAGTTTAACTTTATTGAGTGCTTTATCATTACTCTTTCATGTTTGCCTTTTTCTGCTTCTCTTGAATCTTCTGTTTGAATATCAAATTTTTTATTCAGCTCTGGTCTTTTGATCAGGAATGCTTGAAAGTAATCTATTTCATTCAATTTCTATTTTTGCCTTGAAGGATTACACTCAGTTTTGCTGGGTAGTTTATTCTTGGTCGTAATTCTAGCTCCTTTACCTTCCAGTATATCATATTTCAAGCCCTCTGCTCCTTTCACCTGGAAGTTGTTAAATCTTATGTGATCCCAACTATGGATCCATGATTCAATTGTTTCTTTCTGGCTGCTTGAAGTATTTTTTCTTAGATCTAGGAGCTCTGGAATTTTGCTATAATATTCCAGAGAGTTTTCATTTGGGGATCTCTTTTAGGAGGTGATCAGTGGATTTTTTCCAATTTCTATTTTGCCCTCTGAGTCTAACACATCAAGGAAGTTTTCCTTGAAAATTATTTGAAATATTATGTCTAGGCTTTTTTTAAAAAAATAATTATGGCTTTCAGGTTGTCCATTAATTCTTAAATTATCTCTCCTTGGTCTATTTTCCTGGTCAGTTTTTTCCGATGAAATATTTTGCATTTTCTTCTATTTTTTCCTTTTTTAACTTTGTTTTATTGTTTCTTGATGTCTTGTGGAGTCATTAGCTTCCACTTGCCCAATTCTAATTTTTAAGGAATTATTTTTTTCAGTGAGTTTTTGTACCTTTTTTCCATTTGGCCAGTTCTGCTTTTTAAGGAATTGTTTTCTTCAATGAATTTTGGTGCTTTTTTTTTAACCACTAGGCCAATTCCATTTTTTGTTTTTAAATTTTTTCGAAGGGGTAAGGCAGGACTATTGGGGTTAAGTGACTTGTCCAAGGTCACACAGCTAGTGAATGTGTTAAATATCTGAGGATGGATTTGAACTCAGGTCCTCCTGCCTCCAGGGCCGGTGCTCTACTCACTGTGCCACCTAGCTGCCACAATTTTGTTTTTAAAGTGTTATTTTCTTCAGTATTTTTTTTTGGCCACTTTTACCAAGCTGTTGATTCTCTTTTCATAATTTTCTTGCATCATTCTCATTTCTTTTCCCACTATTCCTTCTACCACTCATTTCTTTCTTTAACTCTTCCAGGAGTTCTTGTTGGGTTTGGGTCCAATTAGCATTTTTATTTGAGGCTTTCTTTGTAGCTGCTTTCACTTTATCTTCTTCTGTGTTTATGCCTTGGTCTTCCTTGCCACTATAAGTAGCTTTTAACAGTCAAATTCTTCTTTTTTGGTTGTTGTTGTTTGCTCATTTTTTCCAGGCATTTTTTTTTTACTTTGAAATTTATGTTAAAGTTGGGCTTTGCTCCCCTTTGGGTTGGCAGGCACTATGTTAAGCTGCAGACTTTTTTGTTCTGCTATTTCAGAGCTAGTTCTGGGAGTCTGCAAGTTTTTGGTGCTTCCAAAGGGTGCTGTGATCCTGAGATAGGTGTGGTTACCACTTTCCTGGACTGTGCTTTGGTCTTTATCCAGGAAGGGCCTCTGGTTCCCTGCAGCCACAAGCTCTAGTGTTCTCTTTACTTTGGAATTGTGACCAGGGCCCCTGTTCCCTTGTGACCTACCCCTAGAACTCCTCTCCACCCTGGAACTACCACCCAGAACTATGTATGGGCAATAGAGTTGCCAATCAATGCCAGCCGTATGCAGTGCCAGCAAAGGGTCCCCTGTAATCTCTTTCTGACCAGTTATCTGACCCCCTTATCATCTCTGGGCTGAGAACTCCCAAAGCCGCTGTGGCTGCTGTTACAGCTGCCACATGGGCTCCAGACACCCAGTGTCATAGACTTTCTGCCACCCTCTTAAGCTTTCTTAGGTTGGAAAAAATGTCTCACCTTGATCTTTTGTTGGCTACACCATTCCAAAATTTGACTTAAGGTGTGATTTTAAAGTTTGGAGGGGAATACTGGGAGAGTTCGACTGGGTGGCTACTCCTAATCTGCCATCTTGCAGGGCAGTTCTAATTGAGAAAGTCCGACTATGGAAAGCCACGTCCTTGGTTCAGTCACATGCCCTATTGCTAGTCCCTTTACTATACATCTGTCACACATTCTGCTATGAGTTAGTTCAGAGAAAGATTCAATAAGATACCAACCCAACTCCACCCCTTCATTTTAAATGGCTAAATGATAATAAGGCCTTCATTGAAGATTAAAATATTTCAGGCAATGTTCTACAAAACCACTGTTCATATAATATAGTTTGGGCATGTCAAAACATAATTTTTAACAAAAATATAGTTTAGGCATATCTGGATAGACAGAGTGCAGAAAACTGTCTTAGCTGGCTTCACCTTTCAATGGGATCACAGATATAGGGTTAGAAGGGATATATGTGGCATAGCTTACTCATTTTAGGCCTAAAGAATGACCTTTTTGGATGTACAAGTACATCATTGTTGGTGGTGGTGGTGGTCCTTCACTCTTGAAGAGGACCACCGGCATAAGGGATGGTCTCTTGACTTGCACATGAATTGGACTGAAGCAAGGCAGAGTTGTGCAAAGTCATCAACCTCACGGTCTCCTGCAGAGTCATGGAAGTTTAGTGTCGTCACATAAGTCAAGACCCTGGACCATTGCCAGTAGTAGAACAGGAAGAACACACCAGAACACTCACTGTGTATAGGGGGAATGATGGCTGTGTTAGCAGCCTTTGGTTATGGCTCATGCATTCACTGGTTTTTAGAAATTCTGATTTCTTAAAGAAAGAAGATGAAAAAGAAAATCAAAATGACACATTGAACATATCTCTCCCGGCTTCCTCGTAACTTCAACCAGATGTGTCTAAGGCAGAACAGGTACTCGAAACTCCATAATCAGTGCGAACGTCTGGCTTATAGGCAGCTATGTGGTGCAGTGGATAGAAGGCTGGGCCTGGAGTCAGGAAGGCTTTTAAGTTCAAATCCAGCTTCAGATACTTATTAGCTGTGTGACTCTGGGCAAGTCACTTAACCTGTGTTTGTCTCAGTTTCCTCAACTGTGAATGGGGTTGATAATAGTGTTTACATCCCAAGGTTGTTGTGTGGATCATACAAGTTAATAATTATAAAGCATTTACCGTATTTCCTGGCACATTGTAAGCTCTATACAAATGTTAGTTATCACCATCATCATCATCATCATCATCATCATCACTGGCTCTATAGTAAGTCTATTACCCTATCATGCAGCAGAGTTTGTTGTTGTTGTTTAGTTGTGTCTGACTCTTCATGACCCCATTTGGTGTTTTCTTGGCAAAAAGACTAGATTGCTTTGCCATTTCTTTCTCCAGCTCATTTTACAGATGAGGAAACTGAGGGAAAAGGGTTAAGTGACTTATCCATGTTTCCGAGGCCAGATTTGAACTCAGGAATATAAGTCTTCCTGATTCCAGGCCTAGCACTCTACCTACTATGCCACCTAGCTGCCCCCATGTGTTGGTAAGCAAAATGGGCTCTTAGCACTCAGTTCAACCAAGTGCCTTTGAAGAGTTTGGCTTTTGTTTCCTTTGATTAATTCAATGTATTTCATTGAGTCTTACTAGGTGCTAAGCCCCAGGCCCTAACCCCTATTACGTGCTAAGCCTATGTGGGTGTGAAGCTTCCAGGGTCCTAAGGGGAGGTGCTAACTCCAGAGCCAATCATAGCAGCCTAAGTTCTGGTCATTCAGATGATGGTTGGTGACGTCTGAAATGGTATAAGAAGAGAAGACAGAGCTATTTGCTCAGGGGCTCTCACTCTTGGTGGTACGCTGATGCGGAGACTCGGGGCAGCTCTAGCTAACAGCCCTCCAGCTAGTAAACCCGGATGCTGGGACTTTGTTAAACTCTGGTAACTGTATTGCCATTTGAAACAGGCAAGGTCTGTCTGCTGATGTTTGTAATTTATTTGTATTTCCTCTGAAGTTCAGGGCGTTGGCTTTTTCCCCTGAACTTAGTAAATGATATTTGTACGCTGAATTAAAGTGAGCTTGTTAACCCCTTGACGTTGCTTTCCTTAGTAAGGCAGATCAAAAGAACCTGGGATTTTGCAGGGTTCTGGTAGCATGCTTGTTGTTGGGCTTGTGTTGGTCTTTCACCCCCCACAACAGCTGCTAGCCAGATTGTTGAAACACCCTAGCAGAACAACATATCTTTTTATTAGAAGTGGGTGTATTGGCACAATCATAGAAGGAATTCATGCCTACCAGAAGCAAATCCACTGGAATCTAGTCTCTGTTTTGTTTAGATGCTCACTGTGTGTGAGGTCTACCTGTCAGTGATTCTATGATTCTTAAGAAATGTTCAGTAATGCCAAATATCTTTACTGATAAAGAGCAACAAAACTGAGGAGTTGTCATAAGGAAGTTTTTCTTTTTTTGAAAATAGTAAATTTTGTAAGTTTGAAAAATGAAACAAAAACACTTTGTTTAGCTGCATTTAGGTGCAAATGAAAAAATATTAAAGCAAATGAGAAATGATTTTCTCTTCAAAATGAAAAATAGAGGATGCAGTTTCTCTAAATCAGAATTAACATAGTCTTTCATTAAAGATTACATGAATAAATTCTTAAATTTGCCAATATGGTAATTATAATTGTTGACCTTGCCAATGGAAAGACCCTGCATACTTTTCTCTCCTCTCATTAGATCATAAGAGTAGAGTCTAGGTTGTAGCTACTCTGTGTGTCCTCAGCACATAGTATATAGCAAGTAGTTAATAAAGTCAGTAAAATGGAATCAACAGCAAAATTGATGTCATTTTAAATATTGAAGAATAGAAGCAGGCTGCCATAGTTGATAGAGTGGGGAATTAGGAAGATCTGAGTTCAAATCCCATCATTAACATATATGTACTAGCTGTGTGATCCTGGACAAGTCACTTGGGCAGTCCCTCTGCCTTCCCCTCAACTCTATAGGGCTCAACATTCTAGATAAATTGTTTATTTGAATTGATGGTGGATGTTCCTACACTAGGAATTTCCAACACAGATGAAGTTTCAGGTGGGGATCAAAACTAGTTTCAGGAATAACCACAAACTAATACTGAAACACCTTGCAGCCTAAAGGCAGTCCTTCCATTTTTCTCAAGACATGCTCAAGGGTTATAGCATAGCAAGGCTTATGTATAAAATTCTTGTGGAATCTTTTTCTTTTTTTAATATATGTATATATATATATATATATAAAATTTATTTATTTTCAGTTTTCAACATTCACTTCCATAAGTTTTTGAATTTTCTCCCCCTCCCTTCCCAAAACAGCATGCAATCCGATATGGGCTCTACACATACACTCCTATTAAACACATCTTCACATTAGCCATTTTGCATGGAACTATAATGAATAGGAGAAGCCATGAGAAAGAAAACAAAATAAAACAAAAGAGAAAACAGTCTGCTTCATTCTGCATTCCTCTTCCATAGTTCTTTCTCTGGATGTGGATGGCATTTTTCATCATGAGTCCTTTGGAATTGTTTTAGGTCCTTGCATTGCTGAGCAGTACTAAGCCTAAAAAAAAAATCAGTCCTCGAACACTGTGGCTATTACTGTGTACAATGTTCTCTTGGTTCTGCTCACTTCACTCAGCATCAGTTCATATAAGTCTTTCCAGGTTTTTCTGAAATCTGCCTGCTCATCACTTCTTATAGCACAATAGTATTCCATTACATTTCATATACCACAACTTGTTTAGCCATTCCCTGATTGATGGGCAGCCCCTGGATTTCTAGTTCTTGGCTACCATGAAAAGAGCTACTATAAATATTCTTTTACATGTGGGTCCTTTTCCCATTTTATGATCTCTTTGGGATACAGCCCTAGGAGCGATATTGCTGCTCTCCAGAATGGTTGGATCAGTTCACAGCTCCACCAACAATGAATTAGTGTTCCAACTTTCCCACATCTTCTCCAACAATTATCATTTTCCTGTTTTGTCATGTTAACCAGTCTGATATGTGTGATGTGGTATCTCAGAGTTGTTCTGATTTGCATCTCTCTAATTAATAGTGATTTAAAGCATTTTTTCATACAGCTATAGATAGCTTTGATTTCTGTGGGACTTTTTCAAGGGGATTTTTTGACATAAGAAATTACATGGGTCTTATGTGATGGAAGCAGGTTCACTACTGTAGACATAAACATTACACTCACCTTTAACCAAATAAAAGAGATCATGTCTTTTATATTACTTGCATTTGATGCAATGTGCCCTCATCTTACAGGAAATTTTCATTCCTTAAAGAAATCTATCCCAACCACAATAAAAACCATCATTGATTACTCCTTTGGAGACATTCATAACCAGATCTTTGATGAAAAGCTTTATAATGGCTTTAAATGAGGTGTATTGAACTGTTTTGTCACTTCATTGTAGGAATAGTTACATGGCCAATATTTAATATGAAGTAGACAATTCTTATGAAAGGTATTATGTTAGTTATGCAATCTTTGCCTTTAACTCCACTATTTTTTATTTTAGGTCTTTTAAGATTTAGCTGGAAAAATATCACCCATCCATTATAGGACTCCATGAAATAACTAAACTCCTTTCCAAATTAAAGGATAGCAAAATGGGACCATACTTTCCGTGTAGGGTAGAGATAACTATTCTGTTTTGCTTACATACACAAATAGCTCCAATAGTTCCCCAAAGACTAGCAGTGAACACGACCATAGGAATTTCAGAGTGGTTTCAGATCCTATAGGACAGAGAGCTGACATTTTGGGGCTATTGAACCAACTTAAGTTGGCTCATGACTGCAAACTCTCCTTTAGAACTGAAAAATCTTGCACGGAAGTGGTGTCTGAGAAGGAAAGAAAGTGGAGATGTGTCTTCTTCCTCCTCCCACCTCTATCCCAAGTTCAATTCAAGCTTCTGGCTCATTAAAAATCACATTTTTGCATGTAGTAATCCTCCAGACATACATAATTTAGATTTATTAAACTCTAATCAGTTAAAACAGCCCAGACAGTTGGTCACAGGCCAGAGAAAAGGCCTTAGAGGCTCAGATTCAGTTAACATCTATAGCAAAATGCTTGTTACCCTTCTGAAATGTATTCAACTTAGATACTTTGATTTTGATCATTTCAGCCCCATGTTCCATGTTCCTTTCTCCTTGCCCTCTCAGCTGAAATCCTAACATTTGGTGGGAAAGACATCATGGAAACAGATTGGGCTTGATTGTAGCTTAGAGGATAGTGTGCTCAATTTGCCTTCAGTAAGATCTGTGTTCATATCCTGCCTTTGACACTTAATTAGCTGGGCAAGGGTGATGCTGGGTAAGTCACTTTGCCTTTCTCAGTCTCGGTTTCCTCATGTGTAAAATGGGGATAATAAATAGCTGTAACACTTGTCCCAGGCTGCTAAGTGGTACAGTAGATAGAGCGCCTGGCCCTTGAGTCAGGAAGACCTGAGTTCAAATCTGGCCTCAGGAGCTTATTAGTTGTGCAAGTCATTTAACTCTTCTTGCCTCAGTTTCCTCATCTGTAAAATGATCTGGAGAACAACCACTGGAGACTGGAGTCAAACCACTCCAGTATCTTTGCCAAGAAAACCCCAAATGGGGTCATGGGAGAGTTAGACACAACTGAAATGACTCAACAATAACCACAGCAGCAGCAGCAGCAGCAGCAGCAGCAATAACAGCCACAATGCCCTTGCCCCATAGGGTTGTTATGAGGATCGATAAGATAAAGGCTATAAAAGACCCAAAACCTTAAAGGATCATATAAATGCCAACCATGATGATGCTAAAACAGTACCACCAGAGAGAGGTGCCATGTACTCTATGGACAAATAACTTTGTCTCCAGCACCCCTTTCTTCACACCTTTTTTTTTTCTTTTCAGGATTCACAGAAAGGTTAAAGACAATCGGGCCTTTAAGAGAAAGCTGTCTTTCCAGCTAGATATAAGAACACTTCCTGAGACTTACAGTTGTGATTACATGTGAAAAAGTCTGACCATATGATGAATTATGAATTAATATTGATGTCCCATCAACCAGAGCAGTGCATTTATACTTAGGCATAAGTTAGAAAAAGGCCAGGATTCTGATTGGCAATCCAGAGGGAAGGGCACTCAGACAATCGCAGCATGAACCCTTTCTCCACACCATAAATGGGGTGTGTTTACTCTCCAGACGGTATTAATTTCAGTGTAGGTCTGCTTCCAGGTTTTACACTATAGTGCAGGAACGAGACGTCGAGTTCTGGGGTAGAGCTAAGTGCACCTCCTGACTTGAGGCTGCTTTGCTTTTGCTTTGGGTTAATGGAAGAGGAAGCACTCTCATTCAGAAGGGTGGTTTCTGGCACCTTAATTAGTTGTTGCAATAGTTGTAGCATGAGGCCCCTTAAGAAAACAATTATGTAAAATGGGATTACCCACTTAAAACTTTATGTAATCTATTTCTTATAGTAAATTGCTGAATGTTCCCAATTTTCCTTTGTGTAGTTCCTGTGATATTTAATAATATGGATAATTATAATCATAGTTTTCACTTATATAGCATGCTAACATTTGCAAAGCACTTTATATTAATAATGATAATAATAATAATAATGATAGCTAGTATTTGTATAGCACCTACTGTATGCCAGGCACTGTGCTAAGCACTTGACAAATATAATTTAATTTGATCCTCACAACAACCTTGGGAGGTAGGTGCAATTAATATTCCCATTTTACAAATGAAGAAACTCAGGCAAGCATATGTTAAGTGACTTGCCTAGTATCACACAGCTAGTAAGTGTCTGAAGCTGAATTTGAATTCAGGTCTTCCAGCATTTAATTTGATCCTCATAACATCCTGTAATGTAGGTGCTGTTATTACCCCCTACTTTACATATGAGGAAACTGAGTCTGAAAGAGATTAAATGACTTGACCAGGGTCACACAGCTAGTATCTGAGATACGGTTCAAATCCAGTTTTTCCTAACTCCAAGTTCGGCATTCTATCTGCTCCATGAGGCCACCTCATATGAATGATCTATAAAACAGAGAGAGGTTGCATAGATCTGTGTACCCCAAACTGAGTGTGGTATAAATGATTTTTGGTTAGTCTTACCATTTCATCCATTCCCTCTGGCTCCATCTGCCTCTCTTTTCCAATATGTGCCTTGTACATGAAAGTAATTCCTAATGGTTGTGGTAGATGAGTAATAAAGAATAGGAAAGAAAGTGCTACAAGAATAATCTGTGACTTTGGTAGAGTGGAGAACTCCCATAGGATCTTCTAATACCAGTAGGCCACCACTTCACATGACTTAGTAGGTCAGTCTTAGGGAGCTGCCTAAGACACAAGGAGATTGTGCCTTACCCAGTATCACACACTATCAAGTGTCACATATTGTTGTTTTTGGGCAGTTCTGTCCAACTCTTCATGATCCCATTTTTGGGTTTTCTTGACAAAGATACTGGAGTAGTTTGTCATTTCCTTCTTCAGCTCATTTTACAGATGAGGAAACCGAGGCAAACATGGTTAAGTGACTTGCCCAGAGTCACACAGCTAGTAAGTATCTGAGGTCAGATTTGAATTTAGGTTTTCCTGACTCCAGGCCGGGCACTCCATCTACTGTGCCACTTAGCTGCCCCAACTACGTGTCATACAGGGGATTTAAACCCAGGTCTTCCTGAGTCCAAGCCCAGAACTTTACCTATTACATTTTGCTACCCCTATTTAATAATAGTAGCCATGTCAGTCCATGCAAATTAAAGCTAAATAATGAGGAAATGCTGTTTGCTTTTGGATGAGCCAGATAAGACTTTCAGGAAAATCTCACTACAGATTGAGTGAGGTTAAACAGCTCTCCCTTTATGGCCTGAAATCCAATACTGAGAATAAGGGGAATGACTACTGCTTACCTAATTGCCAATTTCATTTTTTTTTTTCTCCAGGAGGGAGACTCTTCAGCAGAGATACTGCATGCAGTGGCTTTACATGCATAATAATAAGCCGAGGTGCTTTTGTGCCACCTCAAGCCAGGACAGTTCCATCCTTTTCCCATTCCCTGGCTGCCACCTGCCCTCTGTCATAGCTGCTGAGCAGCAAAACCAACTCATTAGTCTCTTTCATGATTCAACAGCTGCTCCAGGAGAGGGTGAGGAGGAGAGGAGTCAGGCCATGAGGAACAGGGGAGAAAATGAGACCAAGTCTAAGCAAAGAAGGTGACAGAGCTGAGATTAAGGAATATGAGAAATGAGATGGATTGATAAGCTAGGTCCTCCTTTGGCTTATCATACCCAGCCTCTGTTGTTATATGAATGTCCCATTCATACTTCTTCTTCCCATTTATTCACTTTTAATGCAAATAAAAATGTAGTTTATAGTTCTCACCTTCACAATGGAAACTGGATAGAAGAAAGAAGGCTACTAAAGATATCAGGTTAAATCTGGCCTAACCTAAGTCCTAGTAATAGCTATAATTTTTTGCATAGTATTCCCTATTCTGTAATTCCAAACACTGTAAGCTTTGGTTGCCAAATACCTCTTCTCTTTTCCTAAAGATCCCAAAGTATTCTTTGACCTGAACTGAAATTTCTTAGGCTCAGCCAGGCAACTTTTTGCCATTAGGGATAAGACAGTAATTGATTTGAATCTGAGTTCTTTTTGCCATCAGGGGTGATATAATAGCTTGTCTGTATCTGAGTTCCTATATTTGTAAAAGAAACTGAGTGATCTTGGAGTAGGGGTTCTTGGTTTGTGGCCCATAGATCCCCGAGGGGAGAATGAGTACGTGTAACGGCAACCACACTGACATACTCAGGATGGCTGCTGGTGCAGATTCTTAGATCTGTTTTACTAAGGAAAGCAACTTAAAAGGGGTTAATGACCTTCTTTAATTACATAAAAAATACAAAGAGAAATAAAGACCAACAGATAGGGCTCTACTGACTGAATCAAAGCTTTACATCCACCACTGAATCAAGAAAGCCTTTACCTCTGAGGAGTTGGGGAGCTCTGAACGTATGGCCACTCAGAGTCTTGACCAGGGGATCACAACATCTTTCTCATAAGTGATCCCCCAAAGCAAAAGCTCACCTTTCACAATATATACCCTTTCACCTAATAGGCTGAGTGGCTAATTAAAAATTAACAAAAGGTGTGGAAGCCTTCTTACCAGCAAGCTTCCCTTAATGGGCTCCATGTGAGGTCTATTAATGGACAGAGAAGCTCTTATATGCTCCTATTAACATTACAGTACTGAAGTTTCCGGGGGGCCTATGAGCTTGCATGAGAAAAAAATCACACATGTATTTTCACAAACCTGTAATTGAAATGTAGCATTTCCTTTGATTACAAATGTAGGCAGCAAACATTATCCTGAGGAGTCCATAGATTTCATCAGACTGCCAAAGGGGTCCATGAGGCAAAAAAGGTTAAGAGCCACTGTCCTGGAGGTTTAAAGTATGTCTTCTTTTGCTGAGTTCATTTACTTGTGAATAATTAAGTGTTCTTTACTGGTTTTTGAAGTGGGAGGCTGAAAACAGTAAATATGACAAAACTGTGGAAAACAGAGTGGGAAAGTATCCTGGGAAGGAAAAAGCCATCTACTAAATTACAGTCCCCAGAACATGCTTTAAAAAGTCCAAATGTAGACTGTAAAACACAAAATTGTATCTGTAGAGTGGTGCAGCAGGAGTGTAATGAATTGAGTTGTAGAATTTTATTTTTTAAAATGAGTTGGAGATCAGTTAACACACATACATCTATATCTGTACACATTACCACATACCTCAAATAAACAGAAGTTCAAAGTACCAGAAATGGACTTGGGAATGAAGTGCAAGAAAAGCAACATTTGAAATTGGGTAATTCTGCATCTTAGTTTTAGTCCTCCAACAAGCATTTATGAAGTGCCTTACATACACTAGGCATTGGAGGGAGGCAAAAGATAGTTCTGGTTCTCAAGGTACTTACAGTCTAATGGGGGAGACAATATGCAAACATATCCAATTGGGCATATTCAACAATAGTCGGGCATTAGGATTAAGAGGGATCAGAAAAGGCATCTTGTAGAAGTTGAGATTTTAGAAGGAAGTCAAGAAAAGCAGGAGGCAGATGAGGAGGAAGAGAGTTCCAGGCTTGGGGGAAAGACAGAGAAATTTCTTGGGGTCAGTTTGTCTTCTGTCAAGAACAGCAAGAAGGTCAATGTCACTAGATGGCAGAGTATATGGGGGTGAGTATGGTATAAGAAGGGGCAGCTAGGTGACACAGTGGATGGAGTGCTGGGCTTAGTGTCAAGAACACTCATCTTCCTGAGTTCAAATCTGGTCTCAGATAATTACTAGCAGGGTAACCCTGGGCACACACCTGTTTTCCTGTAAAAATGAGCTGGAGAAGGAAATGGCAAACTGTTCCAGTATCACTGCCAAGAAAACCCCAATAGGGTCACAAAGAGTCGGACACGACTGAAAAATGACCAAATAACATGAAAAGAAAACTGGAAAGATGGGGGATGGGTTATGAAGGGCTTTGAATGCCAAACAGAGGGTTTTATATTTGATTCTAAAAGTGATAGGGAGGGAGTAGCTAGGCGGCGCAAGGAGTTGAGCACTGGTGCTGGAGTCAGAAGGATCTGAGTTCAAATTCGGCCTCAGGTACTTGACACACTTACTAGCTGTGTGACCTTGGGCAAGTCAATTAACCCCAATTGCCTTGCCTTCCCCCCCCCAAAAAAAAAAAAAAGCGCGCGCGCGCGAGAGAGAGCGCGAGCCCACTGATTCAAGCCGATGCAGATTATTTATTGTAATTATTTATGTGCCTTTGGAACGCAGGACACAGGGCCAAGCAGCCCAGCTGGCTCAAGAGATATTAAATAAGAGACATTCATTCCTTGCTCTGGTGTCCTCATGTACACTGTTGGTTCAGGAGTATATAAGAAGTGATTCTTGTAAGAAAGAATGCCACCTCCTACATGAAGCCCTTCCAGATCCCCCCGGTTGTTGGCGGTTCTAGTCGTCTTCCTGAAACTGTTTTGTATTATTTATCCCTGTCAGTGTGCCCCGTGAGGGCAGGGACTATTTGTATCCCTAGCACCAAGGACGGTGCCTGGCGCTTAGTAGGTACTTAAGGATTTACTGTCGCGTTGTATTGAATGCTTGCACACGTTAGAAAGCTCCAATGGGCAGTCTTCCCAAATGTTGCATTTGTATGGTTAGAAGTCAATGGTGGCAATCAACACAAATCCATTCATATTTTCTTGTTCTCATTGAAAAGTGGTGGGAAAACCTTGTTCAGACCTTGTTTCTTATTCCTGTGTCATCATACACCTCCTGTTGTAGCTGAAGAGCAGTTTCCTGGAGAGGGAGACGGATTGTGAGGGAAACCCCCAAAGCCTAAGGATCTTTGTAGCGGAGTCAGCTTGGTACTTGATTGAAGCTATAAAAAAGGCAGAGTTTACTGCAGAAGGGCTCCCCCTGCTGGTAACTCAGCAAACTTCAGCATCCTTCTCGCACGGACCCGGCCGCGGGGCTTCTTCCTGCTGCCTGGCAGCTTAACCCAAAGCAGCTGCTGCGGCGGCTATCGTAGGGGCCTCCTTCCTCAGTATGCTCCGGTCCTAGGCACTTTCATGTTCCCAGACTCACTGCAGATGTTTCTTTATGACCCGTCAAAATGTTTGCTAAATATCATCTGTTAATTTCTAAAACATCCTGGCCAGGATCCTTTTATGTGTAACTCAACCCCAGATCTTTAAAATAGACCATGACAATTTAATGTGTATATTAAATTGACATGGTCTATTTGATACACATATAATATATGATATATAAACACACACACACAGGGGGATAGGTGCTGCAGCTATGATTTCTTTGGTGTAAGGAACTCCCGGATGAAGAAAGTCCCTGTACTAATTAATGCAGGTTGCAAAGAGTTGCTTAGGGAGGGAATAAGCAGGTACTAGGTGCCAGGCACTGAATGAAGGGCTTTTTACAAATATCTCATTTAAGCCTCACAACAACCCCTTGGATGTAGGTGTTATTGTTCTGGTTTAGTCAGTTGTTACCCCATTGGGGGGGGAGGGTGTGTTCTTTGCAAGGATACT
The DNA here is from genome assembly GCA_028646595.1 of Phalanger gymnotis. Classification (NCBI taxonomy): domain Eukaryota; kingdom Metazoa; phylum Chordata; class Mammalia; order Diprotodontia; family Phalangeridae; genus Phalanger; species Phalanger gymnotis. The sequence continues at coordinate 627,458,584 of CM053622.1, read as the reverse complement.
GGAGTAGTTTGCCATTTCCTTCTACAGCTCATCATACAGATGAAGAAACTGAGACAAAGAGGGTTAAGTGACTTGCCCAGGGAAACAAAGCTAGTAAGTGTTTGAGACCTGATTTGAACCTAGGAAGATGAGTCTTCCTGATACTAGGCCTGACATTCTAACCACTGCACCATCTAGCTGTCTCTCTCACACACATACATATACACAGATGATATTTGTTTATATATTTATATTTATAAACATAATATATGCATATGTGTATATATCGCCTGAAAGCGTTACCTAATATTTCCATTCCCATTATAGGCTCATAGATACAGAATCGGAAGTGGTCTTAGAGAGGGTCTAATACAATCCTTTCATTTTATGGAGGTTTAAAGGAGTGATGTAACTTTCTCAAGGTCACACAAATGGCGGAGCTGAGTCCTCTTACTATAGAGACAATACTGCTTCCAATACTCCAGTGCCCATTGCTCTAGCTGAGGTCTTCAGCTTTCATAAAAATGTGACCAAATCCAAGGCCTGACTATGGGCCACAGAGGAAGATTTTTGTTCCTATGAGCTGCCACAGCAGGGCTGGCTTGCTACAAAACAACATAGGAGAACCCCTCGTCTCCAATAAGGTATCCCTTTCCTCTAGCTGATAAACTGAATTATATCAAAGTGCTCAGTATTTAATATGTTATTTCTGCTGAGGCAGTTATATTTTTAAAGACAATACATGCTTTATCTAAAGGAGTGAATCTCTAATAGTGGAATTGCCCTGCAAATCACACATGAAACAAGGACCTCGTTCCTTACCTTACCCCGTGGGGTTCTTTTTTATACATGGAATGAGGTCAATGGATATATGATCAGTTGCTAGGGCAGGTAAAAGTCAGAGCTAGGTGTGCCTCCAAAAGTTTCTCTAATTAGGGGACAAATAGATCCCTCAGCAAGGGCTACTTGGCAACAGCCCCACATTCTCCATTCTTCCTGACCACCTACTACTCCCTGGGTTTCTGCTCCTCGTGCAATTTGAAATTGAGCCAACTGGGGATATGGTGAGAACCGATTCTCCTCCCCTTCCCCTTTCCCTTCTTGCTGTATGCTTCCTGAGGCCCTGATCTAGGAAACTGGGAGATGGCAGCTATGATGGGAACCTCTTTTCTGGAAAGGGAGGTCTGCGGAGGACAAGCATTCACTGATTCCAGGGCATTCCATCAGAGCAGCTGCAACCAATCACTCTTATGACCCCAGTGCCTTGCAGAAGGTCTACCCTTAGAAACTTCTTTGATTCAAAAACATCCCCAGTTATTTGGATTGGATTTTATCCCAATTGATCCCCTATGATCAGAGGCCTTTTTGTGTCACAGGCAGACATTTATAGTCACTTTGCTGCCTTGGTCATTCAGAAGAATAGAAGAAGAATTTATAACTCATTTAAAAACAGATTTATCCAGTGACTTCCTCCTGATGGCCCCATGAGGCCAGTAGTATTGGTATCATACTATTTGACAGAAGAAGGAATTGGGGTTCAGAAAAATTGAGTGACTTAACACTGGCTCCATAATTAATGGGCGCCAGAGTCATCATTCAAAGCCAAGGACACAAGGTTCAAGTGTGCTACTCCTTTCCTCAAGAAACTTCTATGGCTCCTGATTCTCTCTAGGTCAGAGTTTCTTCATCTTTTTTGTGTCATAGGCTCGGTTGGCAGTCTGGTGAAGCCTATGGGCCCCTTCTGAGATGATTTTAATCTAATTTTAATTTAATGATTTTAAATGCATACAGTGAAATACTTAGGGTTAGTTACAAAGCAAACCAAAGCTTAGTGAAAATAAAGATGTGATTTTTTTTCTTGTCCATTCATGAACCCCAGATTAAGAAGCACTGCTCTGGGATTAAATAAGAATGCCTTTGTTTGGCATTTAAAGCCATTTGCAAATTAGCTACATGCTACTTTTCCAGGATGACTGCACAATGCCTCTCTGCTCCCATCCACCCTCCCCACCCCTCATCACACACACACACTTCAGATTCCATCCATATTGGCCTCCTTGTTATTCCTTGTTCTCAACATTTACATTATTTCTAACATGTCTCCTTTATCCAGAGCCTGTGTAATGAGAGAACTGGCCAATGAAGACCTTCCTTGTCCTTAGAGCATGCTCAAATCTGTCATTCTTGGTGGGTTACATAGAGCATGTAGAGATTTACCTACAATTGGAATACTTTTCCTTCTGAGCCCTTCTTCTTAGACTCCCTAGCTCCCCTTAGGGTCCAGCTCATCTGCCACTTCCTACAAGAAATCTTTGCTCATCTCCCAGGTAGCTAGATGGTACAGTAGACACAAAACTGAGCCTGGATGCAGAAAGACCCAAGTTCAAATCTGGCATCCAACACTTACTAGCTGTGCCATCCTGGTCAAGTCATTTAACCATAACTATAAAGTGAGGATTATAATAGCACCTACCTCACAGGGTTGTGAGAATCAAATGAGATAATTGCTTAGTTTCATAATATGAAGCACTTAGTAGGTGCTTAATAAATTTTATTTACAATCTTTCCCTTCCAGGGCTAGCTCCCAAAATAAAGAGGGGAAGAACTTATTGTCAATGAAGGTAACACACGGATGTAGGAGACTTGGGCCATTTTTTAAGCTACCGAGCAGGTAAGAGAATGGGCTTATCAATATTTCTGTTCTTAAATCACAGGGAGAAGGGGAGTAAGTAATTCCAAAGGCCCCTGGGGGCTAACAGCAGCCTACTTTAGGTGAATAAGGTGGAGTTGCAACAAGCCTGCTGAACTCTTCTCTGTGTACTCCTGGATCCAGTGACCCTGGCCTCCTTGCTGTTTCTGGAACAAGATGCTGCAACTCTCAACTCAATGAATTTTCACTGGCTACTCCTGATGTGTAGAATGTTCTCCCTCTTTATCTCTACTTCTTGGTTTCCCTGGTTCCCTTTAAGAATTTGCTAAAATGCCATCTTCCGCCTTTTCTAATTCCCCTTAATTCCAGTGCCTTCTCTCTATCAATTATCTCCGATTTTTCAGGAATATATCTTCTTCGTATATAACTTTTTTTTTGCATGATAAGCCTCATGAGACTGAGCTCTTTTGAGCACAGTCTTTTCTTTGTGTCCCCAGTACTCAGTACAGTGCCTGACTCAGAGCAGGAACTTGATACATGCTTCTTGCCTTGATTTGACTTGGATGCATTGTAAACAGAGGAAGGCAGAACCTGAGAGTCTTGGTTCGGACTCACATTGGATACATAGGATGTGTTCAGAATTGTCTCTTTTCTATGGAGACAGTCAGCATGGTATAGTAAATATCATAGCATAGCCAACCTTGGTACCAGGAAGTCTTCTAGGGCTCCAGCCCTGCCTCAGCCTCATACTGCCTGTGTGATTCTTGAGAAGTCCCTCAAAGTCTCGGTGTCCCAGGAGACTCTTGAAGAACACAAAAGAAGGTGCTGAATTTCATGGCCAGAAGGAGTTTATCAGGGACTTTTCTATGCCAGCGAAATCACAGGTGTCGTTCCTCTCCCTGTTTTCTCATTAAGTTCCTTTAATTCATGCTTTCGGATGATGAGTATTTATTTCTTCATTATCTGAAAGCACAACAACACAACACAACAACGCAACATCAATTTCTTCATTAAACTTTTTATTCTTCACGTGCTTCAAAACATCTGTGACTTAACTGGTGGAGTGCTTTCTTCCATGCCTCTTTCCACACCTTGGCAGCCAGTCTCATGAGTTACAGCAGCCAAAAATCTTCGTTGCCTGGACTGGCCAGCCTTCTGATGCTGAGCCCCTGTGACTAACTTGGCCTTCCTGGTCTTGGGACAACACCCACATCATCTGATGCTTGGCCTGATCAGTGGTTTAGAGCAGGAAGGAATCTTAGGGATCATCTATTACAACAGCATTATCTTCTAGATGAGGAACTGATGTCCGTAGAGTTAAAAGCCTTGTCCAAGGTCACGGAGCAGCTAAGTGGCACAGTGGATTGCATGACCAGTTCTTGAAGTCAAGAAGACTCAGCTTTCTGAGTTCAAATCTGGCCTCAGACACTTGCCAGCTATGCAATCCTGGGCAAGCCACTTAACCTTGTTTGCCTCAGTTTCCTCATCTGTCAAATGAGCTAGAGAAGGAAATGGCAAACCACTCCAGGATCTTTGCAAGAAAACCCCAAATGGGATCGTGAAGAGTGGGACACAACTGAAATGACTGGACAATAACAACAGCAACAAGGTAACACAAGTAGTCTCAGAGCAACCCTATGCAAAGACAGAGCTGGAGCTAGGAATTCTTTTTTCTGGGACAGAAAGAATTAGTGAGGAAGCAAAACATGTCAATGTTTGGTCAGTGGGGGGTGGGATTTGACTGTGATGTGCAGTCACACTGGGAGAGGGAGTGATCTGTCCCTCAGAGTCTAGCTTTGCCCCATGCGCAGTATGGGGGAGGGGTGAGCTGTCTTGGCAGATGGTGCCACATGGTAATTGTACCGCATGGTGATATGGGTTAGCAGAAGACTGTGATATTAGATGAAGGGTCATCTTGGGAGGAAGCATGCCTTCCTGGGGAAGCAGTGGGCACCCTCCATGTTAGTGCCTCATGTTACTTACAAGTTCTAATTCCAGTCTTTCTACTTCTGCTAGAGTTTGTGCTGCATTAGGATACCTTTTGATAACCCAGGGTCACCTCTACACTATCATGAGGTATTGGGGTAAGACTCCAGGGGAGGAAACATTTCACATAAAAGTAAAATGTTCCTTTTAGATGTGAGCCATTTGGCTTTGGGCCATTAACTGACTTGATTCTTTGAAGGGCTTGTGATTTTACTGGTGTGGGTATTCTCTTCGTAGGTGTGGACAACAGCTCCCCTAAGCTCTGTATACCAAATGATTCTTGTCCAAGTTTCCTCATAATTTCTCTGTATGAGGTTCTATCCATGTTCTTTTGGTTTCTTGGGGTGGGGATAGGTACTAATGCACCACTTGAGCTGTCTTTCATTGTTGGTATTTGATCAGCCTCTTTTTATTCTGGTCACACTTATCTTTGATAATGTCCTTTTATATCTTTATTATCACAGCAAGGCCCTAGGTAAGTGGGCAGGAGATATCACATTTGACCATTTCTGTGTCTGGGAAGCTATTTCAATTACTTCTAAACCCAGAGAGTTCTTTTTAAATGGCATTTAGATAAAATTTCAGTCTCAATAAACTAAGTTCTAAGGTAGAGCAAGATTTCATTTCTGTTGTAAAATGCTCCCTCTAGAGTTCCCTTTGAAGTTTGGGAGAGCCAGACACACAAAAGGTCCCTGGAGATGTGGAGAGAATTAGAGATCTCACCCATCATGTTTACCTTTACGCTGAACTCCTCACCTTTAGCCCTCTCTCACCTTTGAGGCAGCATGGGAGAGTAGGAAGCACACTGAACTGGGGGTCTGGCTTTACTATGTACTAGCTGTATGATCATAGCAAAGGATTTTTCCTTTCTGGGCCTTAATTTTCTCTATAAAATGAGGGGGTTGGATTAGACTCTCCCTGAAGTTGATTCCAGTTCTAACATCCTATCAACAGAATCTATTTAACTTTCATCACACATACACACACACAAAATTTTAAAATGAGAACGACTAACTTTTTCATCTGAATATTTTTATTTACTCTTTGTTTAACAAAAAAACAACAAACACATCTGTAGTCCTTAACTTCCTTCAAGATGCAGTTCTGGTGCCAGTCCCTACACTGGGTCATTTATTCTCTCATTTAAATGATTTACATTTATTCTTTATGCCCAGATATATGATTTTTTTCCATGTAGAGACCTCCAGATAGAGAACTCCTTTTATCAATGCAATTTGGCACCAGGGATGCTAAGAGGTTAAGTGATTTATTTGGGGTTCCAAAATCAGAATTGGACCTGAACTCAGGTCTTCTGTCTGTAAAGTCTGCCATCTATTCATTACTCCCTTCTGCCTATCAGCAACCTACCTGTTTTACATTTATTTATCTGAATCCATGATGTAGAATATAAGCTCCCTGAGGACAGGGGCAGTTTTATTTCTCTTTTTTATCTCAGGTTCTTCACATATAGGAAGCACTCAATCCATATTTGACTTTTTTTGAATTTTGTAGTATTTCTCTTTTTCAAAGCAGTGTCTCCAATAAGTATACACACATGTTTTAAGGGTTAAGAAGAAGAAAATAGTGTAAAAAAGCATTATAGTAGCAAAACTAACAAGAATAAATATGAATAACAATACTCACATGTGTATGTCTTTTATAATTGACAAAGCCAGATAATGGAATGGTTTTTTTTGTCCTTAAAGCACTTTATTATCAAAAGAAGTAATATGAACATAGGTAGGGTACTCCAAGGTCTGAACTAAAGGCCTCTGTTGTACTTGTATACTCATGAAATTGGACTTACTCATTGCTGTCTCTTGATTCTGTTGCGTTTATTTGTCAGAAGTATTCAAAAGTGGTATTGGAAGAGTCATTGATGGGCGGAGAGGGGGGGACTATCCTCATTCTGCCATAATCCCCTTCTCTTCCTCTCTTAGCACTCTGAGGTAAATAGGGTGTAGATGTGGCTACAGAGACAGCTTGTCTGGCTTATTAAAAAGTTTATTACTTGTAAGAGTTTACACCCCTTGCTTTTGTTCTTTCCAGAAGACCTCTGTCAGTCAGCCGGTGCATGTACAGTCAAATTCCTCTGGTCCCCCTAGACTTCAGTCTGGCACAGTCACTGATGTCTTCAAACAAACCTGGAGGACCTGACAGCAGGTCCTTCACATACCTGAAATAGCCCCTGAGACATCAAATCTTAATCAATAAACATTTCCCTGAGAAGAGAATAATGTATGTAGGCTATGGTTAAGACTAATCCTGCTTGACGAAATGCCCATGTTTCTCCATACTTTGGAACAGTAGAATTCCTAGCACAGGACACCGTATTCCCTTTTCATTGTCATTGTCTAACATTTAACACCGCCAGTATTATTATATTTCTTTGGCAAATAGAAGTTTAATTTCCATTCTGTCTCTTATAATCTCGATTTAGCCTTCCCCATTTCTCTCTCCATCACCAACAGTGCTCAACTAAACCAAAATGCATTTATGACAATTGGATTCAATGTAAACGTGGCCTTTTCACAGGATCCACTCTTTCCTGAAGGAAGACCACAGGGACTTTCCAGATATCTGCCTGCAAAGTTTGGGGACTACCTCTATGGGAAAGGATCTCCTCTACTTGTATTGACTAAAGTCTACTGCTTTCCAGCCTAGTCCTACTTATCTATCAAATACATTTATTAAGGGTTAGTATTCTACATGCACACCCAGGATGACTGCATTTAATTTTGCATTTACTTCTCTACATACAAGTCGGTTCCCTCCAGCCTAAAATAAACCTCTCAGGGGCACACACTGTTTCCTCTTTTTGTCTTTGGGATCCTAGTTCCTGGTGCTTAAAAAATGTTTATTGAGTTGAATTAATGAAACTGAGCTTCATTAAGCTACTAATTTAACTTCTATAATGATATATACATATTTGAAACATCAGGTTGAAAAAGCTCCAAATGTCTTGTATTTTTATACAGCCTTAGGACTATGCTCCAATTTTCCATGAATTGGCTGGAATGCCAGGCATGGCTCATTCCAAAGGGGCTTGTTGCATAGTTCAGTATTTGGCAAGGGGTTAGAAAAAGAGATATTAAACTATTAGCCACTTTAAAGTACCGCTGAGCAGTATTTTTATTCCCCCAATGCAGGGCTGTATATCAGAGAATGTGCAGTAATAATTAGCTGGTGGACCAAATGACTCAGGAGTCTCTTGTATTCTCATAAGTAAATAGTATTTCTTTGTTGTAATTATATATTTACCCAAGAGGCCAGAATGCTGTAATCTCTATAATAACATTATCTATTTCCTCTTCTCCGCAATGATGTACTATACACACCTAAGAGACTGGGAAATCTCCTTAGATTTTCCTAGACTGTGATTTCCAGAAGACATTTCTCTTCTAAAGAAGCCAGGTGTTAAGCCAAATCTCTTGTTTATAGAATGTTAAGGTTATGACACAAGTCAATAAAAGCCTGGAAATTCCCTCTGTGCTGACATAGCATCCGCAACTTAAACCATTGTGCCTTTTATTTCTATCTAACAATAGTGTGGAATTGAGGAGGGAGTGTAAAACTTAACTTTGAATTTCCTGACTTTTGTTGGGCTGTTAGGCAATTCTAATGCCATTGAATTCCCTCCCCCCCCCTTGTTGGGTTGTTGCTTTTCTGGCTATTGGTAGCACATTGTACTTTTCTAAGAATGACAATGGTTAATATATGACTGTATTTGTAATGAGAAAGTTATGAGCAAAATTCGCATACTCCCTTGTATGTATCATGAATTTCTAGAGTGATGCACAGTTTAATTTATGGAATTAGAATGTTTGATCTCTTCTTTTCTCCTTGAGTGGACCACGTACCCAGAGTGAAGCTCAAAACTCAATTGAAAAGGGGAAAAAATTAGTCAATCATTTGAATGTTTCCAAATTTGGACATGTAAACAAAGCTATCACTTATCCTGCAAAGGGAAACTCACACCATGGCTGCTAACTCATTATAGCAGGTTTCCTTTAGAAGTTTGACCTCGAGCTTGCTTTTGTGGTCTATTTAAGAGGTTATTCAGGTTTCCTTTAGAAAACAGAAGCAGTCTACAAAATAGGATGTCTGTTTACCTTCAGATTTGGGATGCAGTTTGTGCTTCTTTCTTTCAAGTTAGCAGATGCTTCTGGATTCACACTTTTTTATTATTATTAATATTTGCAACTGCAAAGATTGTTTCTCCAATTTCACAAATTGGATTGTGTTTACTTCTCTGATCCAATCTAATCCAACAAGCATTTACATGCCTACTGTGTGTAAGGCACTGTGCTGGGTGTAGGACAAAGACATAGAAAGACAAAAATGAAATGGCCTCTGCCCTCCAGGAGCTTATAGTCTATTGGGGAAATAAACAAGTAAACTGCTAAATGTGATTATTTGAGAAGGCAGACAGCACAAACAACTTGGATGAGCAGCAAAGGCTTCTTTCTCATAGGAGGTGACACCTAGTAAGATTTAAGAAAAAGCCAAAAAAAGAGTAGAATCCTTGCAAGACATTCCACATTTAACAACACACAGTGACATTATACAGAAGTAAAGAGAGGCAGCAGGTGTCAGTCTAGAAGCTGGGAGACCTGAGTTCCAGTCCTGCCTCTGAGACATACTGGCTGTGTGACCCTGGAGAAATCATTGAATCTCTCTTGCTGTAGGCAATTCTCTACCTCAGAAAGTTTCAGAGAAGGTGTGAGCCTTCATTAGTAGATAGAATTCCCTCACCAGGGAATCACCTATACCTGATGATGCCTAAATCTAGGTCCAGGCTCTATCCCTATCCCTGAAGAGATACTAAAAAGAAAATGATTAAGGTGGTCGGCATGTGAGTGAACATAGCTCTGAAAAATGGCTGTGTGAGCTAGATAGAGAATAAGAATTTCAACGTCAGAGCTCAGAGACAGCCCATGTGGATTGCTGGGAGTGTAAATATGGTCAGAAAATATCCGACATATTTTCAGTATGAGCTATCACACTGCAAATTCACCAAAGGATGTATTTCACAACAATTCACTCAGTGATTTACGTGGACAGCAGGCAATGGGATTGTGTGACATTGGCAAGCCAACAGACAGCCAGCCTTCTCTGCTGCCGACGTCTAGAACTAAGAGATGTCATCAGCCCAAATGACTGAGAACTAGCACAGAATAATAACATTTGCATCGATGTTTTCAGTCATAACAGCTCCCCATGTTCCCTCTGCTATGGCAAAGGTACAATATGTTGATTGTACAATAAATTCCCCCAGCCCTCATTCTTTAAGGCTTTCTAGCCCAAATTTGATAATTTCATAGAAGTATTCTGGCTGGCTGCTATTACTCTCAAAATGAATCAATAGCTATCTTATATCTATGGGTTTTTCAGGGAACATTGTTTATATTTCTTTAATACCAACGCCATTTAATCAAATGGCAAGATTCAAGAAAAGGCAGGATTAAACAGAGCTGAATGTTAAGTAACATTCTGCATGTATCAGATGTTGATGAATATTTCCAAGAGCACCTGGTGGCTAATCTTTGTCACTTTAAGAGAAAAGATCCAGTTATTACCCAGACCGAAACCCTTAAACTCAGGCCAGAAAAGAATCACAATTTGGCAAGATTGAATTCTTCTGTATGGATGCCCAGGACTGTGGCCTCCTGGGAGTAGGAGAGAGTTGGAGAAAGGTTAAAATGAAAGGATGTTGGAGTCACATTTCTTTTTCATTTTCATTTCTTTCTCAGATTTATAAAGATGTCACCCATCCCTAGGCCTCTGTGTTACACATTAGAAGAAGTGGATGAAAAATAATGATTGGCTGCAGTAGCATGAGAGTACTGATGTCCTTAATCTTTGAGACTCAGCCTTGCCTAGCCTGGAATCCTTCTCAGGAGACAGAGTATGCATGTAACATGTCGGCTTCCCACTATTCTCCTGTGAACTTTTGGGAGGCCCCTTGGTGTAACTCGAACACAGAAGGAGATCTGAATTCTGGTTCTAGTCCTGGTACTATCTAGCTGTGTGACCTTGAGAAGAATTGCTTTGTCTCTCTGGGCTTTCAGAATCTTTCATCTCTAAAAGGAAAGGGTTGGACCTTCTAGCTCTAAAGTTCTGTAAACGAATGAAAAAGCATCTATTAGGCACTTACTATGTTCCAGGCATCGTACTAAGTGCTGGTGATACAAATAAAAGCAAATGAGATAAGTCCCTTCCCTCAAGGAGCTTGTATTCTCATGATCATGGAAACAACTAGAAAGTGCCTGGGGGTGGGTGGGGCTGGGGTCCATCTTAATCCAGATCTTGGAGTTCTGGGAGTCTCAGGAGTGGGAGTTTGAGTTTCAGGTCAGAGGTGGGGGTTAGAGCCAGAAGTTATGGCATGGAGATGGCTAGGAAGTGAGATCCTATGATTTCATTTTATCCGGCGCTCTCTTCTCCCTGACTACTTCCATCCCCATGGAGAAGACAAGGACTTTCTTTCCGTATCCTGAGTGAAAGTGTAGGAAGGCATAATTAACGGATCACAATATGGCTCCCCTAGAATTTTGTCCAGCTGCAGGGAGGGCTGTCTGGAGGTGGATGGAAGGGAATTGATATTTTGAACACTTAGTAATCATATTCTCTTGAGACCTATTAGTGAGCACTTTCATCTCTTCCTCAAAAGAATAGCTAGATGTAGTGCAGCATTGCTTAGCAGGCAGCATTCTCACACTCCAATTAGCTTACTAGTTAATAAGATCAATTAATTGATTGGACCGGAAGAAAGGCTGGGTTTTGCATTGCACCTAGAAGGCTGAAAAGGCCAAATACTTATAAGGCTGACTACCTCTGATGTGTTTAGTAATCACAAAAAGCTTTGTGATCATGTTGGGGAAGAGACCACCAAAGAGGTAAAGGACCTCTTTGAGCAGGTTTTTGATCTAAATAAGGAATGAGATCTGCACACATTGGCTGCTTAGAGCTGACTGTTAAATTTTCAATGTGAGTATCCCTACCTCCAAAATCTGTAAAGTACAAATCAAGACTTGATGATTTTTTTTTGCTGGGTTGTCTAGTCTTAAGATGGGGCTAGAGAAAATGTTAATAATGCAGATTTAATTTGAGTTGTGCATTTTTGGAGAGCTGATTGTTAAACATTTACCAGCATGTCATGGAATAAGATACTCCAATAAGGAGATGTGTCTGAAGCAGGTGGGGGTTGGGGGAGGAGTACAAGGTACATGAATTTATTGTCACAGTGGATAAATCACTAAATGTAGGATCAGATGCTATTATTATTCTGTTGTTTTTGGGTTGTGTCTGAGTCTTCACAACACCATTTGGAATTTTCTTGGCAAAGATGCCAGAGTAGTTTGTCATTTCCTTCTCCAGCTTATTTTATAGATGAGGAAACTGAGGGAAAAAGTGTCAAGTGACTTGCCCAGGGACACACAGCTGATAAGCATCTGAGGTTGGATTTGAACTTAGATCTTCTTGATTCTAGGCCCAGAGCTCTATCTGCTGTACTACCTACCTGCCCTAGAGTCAGAAGGCATGGGTGTAAATCCTGACTTTGCTACTTACTGTCTGGAGGATGCTGGGGGCACTTCATCTGTAAAATAAAGGCATTAAACTAGATGATGTCTATGTTTCCTTCCACTTCCAAACCCTCTTCTGTTGCTGGTCTGGTGTCTTGTACCTTAGAGGGACTGTTTCTCATAAATATTCTTAACCCAGATTCCTTGAGGGTATTTATCTATTCCTTGTAGATATATTTCAGGGAGTCTGTAAACTTGGATGTAGAAAAAAAGTGATATCTTTATTTCAATAGAAGTGGTTTCTTTTGTAATCCTGGATTTTATTCTATTTTACATTGTTCTTCTCTGAGGGGCTCCATAGGTTTTGCCGTACAGATGAAGGGATCCATGACAAAAAAGGGTTAAGAACCACAGATTTACCTCATTTTACGGATCAGGAAACTGAGTCTCAGAAGTGACATGACTTGCTTATGCAAGGGCCTGGAGTCAGGAAGACTCATCCTTCCTGAGTTCCAATCTGGCCTCAGATACTTGCTGGCTGTGCAACCCTGGGCAAGTCACTTAACCCTGTTTGCCTTAGTTTCCTCATCTGTCAAATGAGCTGGAGAAAGAAATGGCAAACCACTCCAGTACCTTTGCCAAGAAAACCCCAAATGGGGTCACGATGAGCTGGACACGACTAAAAAAAAAACCCAACTGAATACACGCAGGTGCTTGGTATACTGCTCTAATAGGAAGTAGAGGAATACATTGTATAGACAAAAAAGTACTGTGAGGAAAATTGAGGAGTGAGAGAGAACTAATAAGCATTGAAAACCATAGGCATAGAGATAAGAAAACACAAAATTCAGAGTATCCCAAAAGTCTACAGGTACCCAAGTATAGTAAATAAGAACACAAAAGTCTGGAAGTATAATATACAAGTATAGTACAAGGAAAGTTGAAGGAGAGAGAACTAACAAGCAAGAGAAACAATGGACATACAGATAATAAAATATGAAATACAGAGTATCCCCCAAAACAGTGTAATTCAAATTGCACTAAGACTTTTGAGACATGATGTATATGCAAAATGAATAGGGGCCAAGGAGCACTCATCAGACAGAGACAGACATGGAGAGAAAGAGGGAGATTAAATGTAAAAGAGAGAGAGAGGAGGAGGAAAAGGAGAAGGAGGAGGAGGAAGAGAGGGAAGAGGAGGAGGAAGAGAGAGAGAGGGAAAGAGAGAGAATAGAAGAAAGAGGAGAGAGAGAGAGAGAGAGAGAGAGAGAGAGAGAGAGAGAGAGAGAGAGAGAGAGAAAGAGAGATTGCGAGAAAGAGAGAATCAGGCGTGGCTTCTTATAGGAAGTGATGCCTAAACACAAGAACATCTCAGATGGAGATGAAGAAGGGGAGTGTGCCAAGGCACATTGCACAAAGACAAAGGTGACAGGACATGGAATGTTGTGGATAGAAAACATTCAGTGGACCCCTGTGGTTGCTACATAGAGTATGTCTGGGGAGTAATGTACAACTGACCTAGGAAGGTGGGTTGCATTATCCTAGGTTGTGAATAGCTTTATTGCCAAAGTAGTTTGTATTTTATCCTAGAGGAAGACATTGTATTTTATCCCAAAGGAAGATATTGAAGTTTCTTGAGCCAAAGAGTGACATAGTCAACCTGTGTTTTAAGAATATTAATTTGTGTGGAAGATGGTTTGGAGAGAGAGAGACAGAGAGAGAGAGAGAGAGAGAGAGAGAGAGAGAGAGAGAGAGAGAGAGAGAGAGAGAGAGAGAGAGAGAGAAAACAGAGAGGAAACAGAGAGCACTTAGGATGCTATTCTAGGAATCTCTACCCAAGATGATGAGGGTCTGAACAAGAGTCAGCCAGTCAATAAGCATTTATTAAGTACCTACTATTATTACCTACATTTATTAACTATCTACCTATAATCCTTATAGTAAATGTACCTACATTTATTAAGTACCTACAGGCTGAGCATTGGTGATACAAAGGAAGGTCACTACTCTCAAGGCCTTAACAGTTTAATAGGGGAGTCAACATGAAACCAACTATGTACAAATAAATATAGACAGGATAAACTGGAGATAACCAACAAAGGGAAGCTTCACACTGGTATTAAGGGGCATCAGGGCAGGCTCCTCTAATAGAAGGTGGGGTCTTAGGGCTTGAAGGAAGCTGGGAGGTAGAGATGAAGAAGGCATGGAGGACAGCCTGAGAAAATGCCTGGAGTCCAGAGATAGAGGGGTTTGTGTGTGGAATAGCAAGGAGGCCAGTGACTCATAGAGTACATGGTGGTGGTGTTGAGGTTAGGTGGTAGCTGTGAGAAGAAAGGAAAGAAAGATAATATTAACACATATTGATATGTGATTTATCCAAGGCTTGCAAAATGTTTTTTTTAATAGAACATGGGACTGCTGTAAGAGATGTTATGGAGGACAAATCAACAAGATTGGGCAAGTAGTTAAATATGGTGTCAGGGTGATGATGAAGGAGAGACATTAAAGGTAAATAAATTAAATTTATTAAATTATTATTAAATAAATGAAAGGTAACTGGGAAATTGGTGATACCCTCAATAGAAACATAGACTTTTAGAGAGGATACCAGTAGGCATAGGGGAAGGGGGAGAAGAACGTGAATTCTTTCTTGGACACAAAATCACACTGAAATTCATGCTTCAGATAATTCGATGTAGAGGGAGAGTTTGCATGCTTACATCAAACCAGGCCTTTAAGAAAGAAGCGAATTTTGCACATAGTTTGAAGGAGGGGAGGCCTCAGAGAACAAGTTGGGGTGACTTTTAATCATAACATCCAACACTAGAGAAGGTGTTAAGGTAGTCATGGGAAAGGGAAATGGGGCCAAGGATTTCAATGGTAGAGCTATGGCTACCTTGTAAGTAGTGGATACAAAAATTTCACTAGTTACTCAATCATGTAAGCGAAGAGAATTAATCCTGAGGGTCTGGGTAGGGAGAGAATTCATAGGTTACAGTCTCTTGAAGAAATAGAATTCTAAATGTAGGGTCCATGCTGTGACTTATTATGTATTCCTGTATGTGGGAAGAGGGGGAGATCTGGAAGCGGGGGGGGGTGCTTACTTAAAAGCAGATTTAGTGCTTGCCGAAAATATGATCAAAACCTATTTTTCTATTAAATTCAAATAACTTGTTTATTAACTCACTTCTCCACATAGCCTTCTCCTATGCAATAAAATTATGCTAGGTACAGAACAACATATTATTGGGTGTACATAGCCACAGCTTAACTGAGTTAAATGCAGCATGACTTGTGTATTATATACCTTTGATTCTCAAGAGAGCATGAGAAAACTTAGGAAATTCTGGTTTTGGTCGCTACATAATGAAAATAAGCACCTTATTCCCTAGTTGACCCAAATAGTCAATGAGCACCTTCTGTATACACCTGCTGCCCAGGAAGCTGTGAAGGACACCAAAGAAGCAAATTATATGGCCCCTGCTCATATGGAGTAGAGAATCCAGTTGGGAAGATGAGACATATACATAAACAACTAGTGAGAAAGACTGCATTGTTTTAACACCTCCCATACTGATATAATGAAGTATTCTTCCCTTAGAGAATTATAAATATATGTATGTATATATGCATGTATGTACATATATGTATGGGGGGGTATATAGGGTTAAGTGACTTGCCCAGGGTCACACAACTAGTAAATGTCTGAGGCTGGATTTGAACTCAGGTCTTCCTGACTCTAGGCCTGGATCTCCATTTACTGTGCCACCTAGCTACCATATACACACACACACACATACACGTGTATACACATAGGTACGTGCGTGCATACACACACATATATACATGTACATATACACACACACGTGGTATGTTGCATTTTCATGGTCAAAAGGGAGGTATGGCAGTATTCACTTTATTGAAAATAACACAGATGAGAATAGCTCAATTTTGGGGGCACCATGCTTTTGAAAATCAGCAGAGAATATATGTGGGCCTGCCTTGGGAATAAAAAATGAAGCACCATTTGTGGTATTGAGAAACACCTTCTGTGGAATTGTTTGAGCAACTTGAAAATGACGAGGCTACTACTATTTCTGATTTCTCCCTTACACAGTGGTTATGATTTCATGCAGCTACTTCCTCACTTGTTGCCAATCCATTTAGAATACAAATGAGTATTCTGTGTCTCATTGATTTTTAAAGTGCCTTGGCTCTGTCTGACATACTCAAACTGGCAACATTGCTGATAACTACTTATACTAACTTTTCAATTCTTCAAACAAATAAACTTACCCCAGCAGAAGTGAAAATCAAGTTTCTACTGGGGGATCCAACAACCCAATTCATTGATCATAAGATCATGGCTGATAGGGAGTGTGAAGGGAATTGCAATCCAATCACTGTCAATAGATCAATTATACTGACTTCCATATGTCATGAATATGCTCAACACAAAAGGGCAGGTTGAGGTCTCTCTGGCCAGCACTAACACTGTGTGATCAATCAGATATTATAGGGATGCACTTTCTATGTGACAAGAGTATATAGACATAATGGAAACGAACACCAATCATTTACAGAGCAAGAAAGGAAATAAGCATTTATTAAAGTCCTACTATGTTCTAGGCATTGCAGTAAGTGCTTTACAGATATTCTCTCATGCCAAGTCTTATTATTATCCCTATTTTGCAGTTGAAGAAACTGAGGCTGATAAGGCTCCCTTGTCCAGGGTCACACTGCTAGTGTGAGGTCAAATTTGAACTCGGGACTTCTGAACTCCAGGCACAGCTCCCTCTCTACTTCTCTGCCAGCTTCCTTTAAACAGCAGAGGAAAATGAAGTCCAGAGAGATTAGTACCGTATTTCCCCGAATAATCATCACCGCCACATAATCGTCACACCCTGATTTTTGTGTTTGTTTTGTTTTGTTTTTCAGTCCAAAAATTGGTTTATAATCTTTTATTGTGGAATCGTTGCCTGATATAATTCTGTTTGCCGCTTAAAAGGTAAACAGGGCAGCAATGTATTTACCAGTGGCATATGGATATGAATTTATCTCTTGTGCATTGTGAGCCTGGAGCCTAGAATCTCAGCACATGTGCATTGTGCATTGTCAGTATATTTCCAAAAGCCGACTGGCGTGGTTTGTTTAGAGCACTGCAGTACTAACGGTATTGCACATTTTTTTTTTGAAGCTTCATGTAATGGCCGCATTCTTTTACAAAAAAATCTGGCATGAAATCTATGATGATTATGTGGTGAAATACAACAAGTGACTTGGCCAAGCTTATATAGGTAATAATTTGGAACCAGGATTCTAACCCAAGGCTTCTGACACCAAATCCAGGCTGCTTTCCACTACACCACAGATGCTTTCAATAAATGTTTATTAAGTGCCTATTATGGCAAGGACAAGGCAGCTAGGTGGTGAACTGGGCTTAGAATCAGGAGAACTCATCTTCCTGAGTTCAAATCCGGCCTCAGATACTTACTAGCTATGTGACCCTGGGCAAGTCACTTAACCCCATTTGCTTCAGGTCCTAATTTGTAAAATGATCCAGAGAAGAAATGACAAACCAGTCCAGTATCTTTGCCAAGAAAACCCCAAATGAGGTCATGAAAAGTCAGACATGACTGAAAAATGACTCAGCGACTGTGGTAAGGCAACATGCTGGGTGTTGAGAGTATAAAGCCCAAACTGAACGTCTTGTATGCTCTTTTCTTTTTCCTCTTTTGCAACATTTCTATAAAAGAGACACCTTGTTCAAGGTCAAGACTTTTCTTTTCCTGAGGGAGAGGACAGTAAAAAACCTCAAACATTTCTGCAGGTTCTGAGCCTCTGAAGTTTGAGCGTTCCTTGTCTACAGGGCACGCTGCTTTACTGGAGATTTAAGTAAAGAAAGCTTCTTTATTCATGCTGCTCTGAAAAATCTTCTTTGAAATGGGAGGTATCCATTCAGTTTTATTCTTCCCCAGTGGACATAACTCTCATTGGTTACTAATGAGAATTACAAATATGGATAAAGGAGAGATTAGAGGCCAGTATGGAGGGGCTGGTTATTTAAAGATGTATTGCCTTGGCACTTAAGGAAAATGATTTATCTGTTTTGTTTTGTCTTCCTATAAATCAAGGATACAGCACTGCTCCAAACATTTCTCAATATTTATGCTAATATAAATTTAGGTTTACATACCCCGACACTAATTCAGAAGGAGTAGTGGAGTTAGAGTAATGGTTACCTGTGACAGCTGTAGTTATTACGAAGTACCCACTTTAGCTCTGTAGAGGAAACTTACTCTGTCAGAAGTGGTTTTCCTAGTAAGGGCTCATCCTTTTTGGGACCTTGAATGGACCCAGTTCCTGGAGAAAGTTGTGGTTTTGTTTAGCTTAGCAGTCGCAATTAACCTCCTGCTTTGCAATGGTTTGCTAATAAGGTTACTTAAAAGATTTGGAGAGAGGGAGTGTTGCTTAGCAGGAGGAGAAGGTCAAGGTTCAGGTCCCACTTCTGACACATACTATAGTCAGGTGTCCATAGGCAAGTCATGTATCTGCTGAATGTTCCAGGCAATTCTGTAAAATTATATTACAGATGAGCCGCCCATCTAAATCAAAGGAGGAAGTTTCACTACTATATGCTCCCTATATTGGTAAAATCACTGGTCTGGACAAAATTGTGGGGAGAAAGACAGAGGTAGTTACAAGGAGGAAAGTCACAAGAATTACCCTTTTGTGAAATGGAAGCCCAGGAAATGGCAGAGAGAGGTACTGGGCATCAAGGTGGAGCAGTGGATAGAGCACTGAGCCTGTAGTCAGGAGGATCTGAGTTCAAATGTGGCCTCAGGTACTTAACTTAGCTGTGTGATCCTGGACAAGCCATTTAACTCTGTGTGCCTCAGTTCCTTCATCTGTAAAATGAGCTGGAGAAGTGTGTTGGTAAGCAAAATGGGCTCCTTAGCACTTAGTGCCCTTGAAGAGTTTGGCTTTTGTTTGCTTTGAGTAATTCAGTGTATTTCATTGAGCCTTACTAGGTGCTAAGCCCCAGGTCGAAACCCCTATTAGGTGTGGAACCTATGTGGGTTTGGATTGGTAACTGGGGTGGGGCCCAAGGTGGAGCTGGCTAAGGGGCGGTGCTAACTCCAGAGCCATGCCCTATTAGGTGTTAACCTAACCTATGTGGATGTGAACCTCCCAGGGTCCTAAGGGGAAGGGATAACTCAAGAACCAATCATAGCAGCCTAAATTCTAGTCATTCAGATGGTGTTTGATGATGGCTGAAGCTCTATAAGAAGGGAGGACAGAGCCATTTGTGCAGGGCTCTCGAGATGGTGTTGATGAGGAGACTCTGGGCAGAGGTAGCTAAGGAGCCCTCCAGCTTGTAAACCCAGATGCTGAGACTTTGTTAAACTCTGGTAACTATGTACTGGGATTCGAATCAGACAAGGTCTGTCTGTTGATGTTTGTACTTTGTTTGTATTTTGTTCTGAAGTTCAGTGTGCTGGTCTTTTTCACCTAAGCTAAGTAAATGATATTTGTATGCTGAATTAAAGTAAGCTTCTCAACCCTTTCACCTTGCTTTCCTTAGTTAAGCAGATCAAAAGAACCTGTGCTGTTGGCAGCTTTCTGGGAGCTGGCTATGGGTGGCTCTTACACCCCCACAGAAGCTGCTAACTGTATTGTTGAAACAAGAAGGAAATGGCAAACCACTGGTATCTTTGCCAAAAAAAATCCCAAATGGGGTTACAGGGAGGCTGTCATGACTGAAATGACTCAACAACAATAACATGGGATATACCATGATATACTAGACTTGGAGTCAAAGGGGCTTGGGTTTGAGTCCTGGAGTTGCTATATTTACTAGTTTGTGGTCTTGGTCAAGTTCCTTGACCTCTCTAAACCTCAGTTTCCTCACCTATAAACTGAAGGATCTGGACTACCTGACCTCTAAGATCTGTTTCTACTTAAATCTGTGATCCTAATTTTTAGGTCACTGTCTACAACCAATCCATTAAAGGAAAAATCCCAACCAAATCTCCTTCCTCCTCAAATTGTATCAGGTGAAAACAACCAGGTGATTGACATTTTCACTATCACTCAACGAAACCTTCTTACACTACCCTAGGGACTCTCCATTAGCTGTGCTGTCATCAGGTAGCTAGGGACTCAATGACATTTACATAGTGGGCATCAAAAAGTGGATCCTTATTTGGAGTCAGGAAAACCTGAGTTTGAATTCTGCGTAAAATTAATAATAATGATGATAATGATAGCTAACGTTTATATAGTGCTTACTATGTGCCAGTCACTGTTAAGTGCTTTACAAATATTATCTCATTTGATCCTCGCAATAACGCTGGGATGAATTATTATCATTCACATTTTACAGACAAAGAAACTGAGGCAGAGAGCAGTTAAGTGACTTGCCCAGGGTCATATGGCTAGTGAGTATCTGAGACCAGATTTGAACTCAGGTCTTCTCTACTTGAAACCTGAGGCTCTATCAGATTGGGAAGGTCAAAATTCAAGTCACACCTCAGACTCTTAGTAGCTGTGTGACCTAGGCAAGTCATACAATCTCTGTCTGCCTTAATTTTCTCAACTATAAAATGGGGATGATAATAGCACTGACCTCAGGGGGTTGTAAGGAAAAATGAATTAACACATGTACAGTGCTTTGTAAACCTTGAAGTGCTATCTAAATGCTGTGTTACTGTTTGTTCTATGAAAGCAAATGAACTACAGCCAGCTCTCTTGGCCATCATATGAACATTCTTCCCATATCTGAGCTGCTCCATGACTGTAATAATAGCTCACATTGATACAACACTTGAAATTTACAAATTTACAAAATCTGTAATTTGCAAAAGCACTTCTCATCACTTACCTCCTCTGATCCTACAACAGCCGTGGCACGTGGGTACTATTATCTTCATTTTATAGAAGAGTAAATTGAGGCAGAGATAGGTTAGGTGACTTGTAACACAGGCACTGTCTGAGGTGGGAGCGAGCCCAGGTTTTCCCGGCTCACTACATATCTCTCTCTGCTGTGCTCCCCTCAATGCTTGACACTTTTAGTGAAGTGACTTCATTCTTGATCTCCTATCGACTTCATGAGAATGGCATTTAGGACGTTATTTGATGGGGACCTTGTCACAAGCTTATGTAATCTGCGTGGAGCATCTTTATATTTTCCAAATTCCTCAGCATCCTAGCCCATTTCTGGTATTACTTAGCTAAGTAGCAACAGACCTTAGAGGTCAGCTAGTCCAGATCCTTCAGTTTACAGGTGAGGAAATTGAGGTTTAGAGAGGTCAAGGGACTTGACCAAGACCACAAACTAGTAAATACAGCAGCTCCAGGACTCAAACCCAAGCCCCTTTGACTCCAAGTCTAGCAGATGAATTACCCACCTCTTATTCTTGCCACATGGGCAGTGTATCTTCTATACTTAGTTTATCTGATAGGTTCCCCCTCCTGGCATTACCAATGCAACCTGAACTCCACCTTTCAGTGAGAACTTGGACCTTTTTTTTTTTATCACTTTTGCCGCAAAATATGGCAAAAGCCCAGGGCCTTATTATTATTCTTACTAACCAGTTGGCATGTTGGGTTTAAAGTCAGATTTGTTTCTGTGTTAATAATAAATTTGTATTACCTTTCCATGCAGTTCCCGGGCTCTATTCCTCCTATCTTTAATATGAGTTTGCACTTGTCAAAATGAATAATATGCCGCATCAATTCAAACTCTACTTTTCCAGTGTGTTTGCCTGTAATAGTTTCACTTTGCTTTGATTCTGTTGATTGCTATTAAATTCAGGATTGCTTTAAATTCTGTGAGATGGGCTTGAAAGTATCACTTATAAATTGTGTGCATTTATTAAAATCTTGCTTAGGAAAGAGATCAGTAGAACTACTGGGAAAAAAAAAAACACTGCCTTCTGTTTCCTGTGCACTGGGCAAGAGAGGTTATGGAAACACATTCTGCCTTTTGAGAAAAATGACTGTTTAAAAAGTAAATATTACAAATGGCTATGGAGAGGTTTTTTGCTTTCTTTTTTTTTTAAATGAGAAAAAAAGGCACAGTAAATGTTAGCAAAGGCTGTGGATAGTAGCCAAGATCCACAATAAACTTTACTTTTGGTTCCTCTGTACTATGCTGATGTTAATGGAGTGCTAGTTGGATTTATTACGAGGCAATCGTTTGGGTGTAACGTGTCTGGGCCTCAAATTTCTAGCTTCCTACCTCTTTCATTCCTAGAAGTGTAATAATTAGAGACAATATAGCCAAAACAATTGGGGTCCAGCACAGTAGCCTTATTACGATCATTTCTAGGGTTCTAAGTTTAAAATTGGAATCTACTCTACCTAAGATATCACCCAAGTGGTAGTCGAGTTAAGGATTATAAGTAAAAGGTGGTAATTGTCAATAAATATTGGTTAAATATCTACTGCGTGTGACAGCTCTGCACTAGATAGTAGGGCAAAGGATGGTGGGAGGTCATAAGAAATATAGGGCACAGGCTCTCAAAGAACTTGTGATCTGGTTAGAGAGATGAACCATACTTAAATATTCTAATGGATCTGGGATTCCATAGACAGGACTCCTCCTTCCAACAATGATGGCCATAGTCTCATTGATGCCTATCCATCTTGTGACATTTTCTTCCAAGTCTTTCCATAAGTTCACCATTGGGGATCCATCCAACAGCCTGGGGGACCTTGATCAAGTTCTCTTGGCATCAAGACCATATTGTTGGAGCAGATGAGTTGCCCATCTCTTATTCTTGACACATGGGCAGTCTATTTTCTATCTTTTGTCTCCTTATGACATTCTTTGTGTCGTGACCTTTTTAGAATTTCTCCTTTGTAATCTGCAGGAAATTCCATGAGGCTCTTCAGAGCAATCTGTCCCAAAGTACAAAAATATTTAATACAAGTTGCATCAGAATAACGAGGGAATGGAAAAGAGTGAATGGAGTAGGAGTAGGCTTGTTCAGGTAAGGGTTCCTGAAAGAGATGAGCTTAAAATCATGACCATGAAGGAAGTGATGGGAAGGGATTTGTTGGAGAGAAGGGTGAGAATCATGTGTAAGGTATGAAATCAGGACACTTGCCCTGTTCTTTGGATTGTCTTAAGCACCTGTTCTCATATTCCTCCTGTATAGGTTTGGGGAATATAATCACAGAATTTTAGAATTGGAAGGCATCTTACATACAAAAGGAACTCCTCCTTTAACATAGAGGAAAAAATGATTGTCCGGTCTTATCTTGTAGACTTCTAAGGAGAGGACCCACTACCTCTTGAGGGAGCCCTTTCTTCTTTTGACAGTTGGGATGTTTGCTTCGTTTTCTGACTTCAAACCTAAATTCACTTCTTTGTGTCTTTCTTGTCCATTGCTCCTGGTTCTGCCCTCCAGGACCAATGGAGCAGTTAAGAAATAAGGAGGGATGAGGTTGGAGAGGTCCACTCTGGGGCCCATTGTCTGAATTGCTGAGTACTTTGCCTGCCTTGCTATTTTGGAAGGGATCCAGTCCTACCTCAGTTTACTCCTTGCTCCCCAGCCATCTTCTTATAAGCCATCTTGCCAGTGCATGTAATTTTTATCCCTCTTTTCAGTTCCGGAATGATAAGCAAATCAATACTAACATAGCTCCTGGAAAGAACCTTCATAGGTCCACTCACTATCCCTGTAACTTTCCAAGCAATAACACCCCTCCCTTGATACCATATTCCTTTATGTGTTATCTCCCCTTATTAGAAATAGGGTTCTTAGGGGAAAGAATTGTCTTTGCATTTGCATCTCCAGTGTTTAGCATGGTGTTCGGCACATAGTAAGCACTTTATAAATGCTTTTTTCCATTTAGAATAGGGATGGTAGGGAAAAAGGATGATGAAAAGGGCATTTAATAAAGAGAATTATTAGTTGGCTATGGTTGCTTTACATCTGCTTAATAGGTGGAGAGGAGACCATCTCCTTTATACGTATAGGACATGTCCTGATATGTACATAAGTATGCTCCTAGGGAGGACATCTGGTTTTGGCTTTTGCAGGTAGCGCTTTGCATTTATAAAAGGGTTGTTTGGAATCACTTTGTAGTCTTCACCTAAGTGACTTTTTTGCTCATGTTTAAACATCTTTCCTTGACATTTAAACAGCTGGACTTTGGGGATCCTGATTGGAGCCAAATGTCCCGAATGCAAATGAGATAACTGGAAGGGTAGTGTAGGAAAACCTGAGTCATCAGAATGTTTGGTCCATTACCCTCCACAAAACAGACAAGTTGGACAAGATTATCCCTTAGATCCCTTCCAATTGCAGTATTCTAAAGTTCTATGTATTTTATTCTTCTAGTGCAGACACACTTCTTAGAAGGGATACTATTAAAAAACATTATTCAGTAATTATTGACCTGTAAGTGAAGAGTTCAGGTGGGGGATGAACTGTCAATAGTACCTAATTTTTTTTAAAAGTCTCTTAGGAAAAGGTGCCATGAATTTCTACTGCCAAATGCCATTTTAAAAATGGAATGTTTCAAACTGTACATACTCTTTGACCGAGCAATGCCATTAATAGATCTATAGCCCAAAGATATTTTTTTAAAGGGGAAAAGACCTATTTATACAAAAATATTTGTAGAAGCTCTTTTTGTGGTGGCAAAGAATTGGAAATTGAGGGGATATCCATCAACTGTGGAATGGCTGAATGAGTTATGGTACATGATTGTGATGGATTACTGTTGTGCAATATGAAATGATAAGCAGGATAATTTCAGAAAAGCCTGGAAAGACTTACATGAACTGAAGCAAAGCAAAGTGAGCAGAACCAAGACAACACTGTACACATTAACAGCAATATTGCGTGATGATCAAGTGTGAATGACTTAGCTATTCTCAGGATTGCAATGGTCCAAAACAATTCTGAAGGACTTATGATGCAAAATGTTATCCATCTCCAGAGAAAGAACTGATGAAGTCTGAATGCGGATCAAAGCCTGCTATTTTTTACTTTATTTTTTTCACATTTTTTGTCTGTATTTTCTTTCACAACATGACTTATATGGAAATGTATTTTGCATGATTGAACATGTATAATCTATATGGAATAGCTTACTTTCTCAGGGAAGGGAAAGGGGAAGAAGGAAGAGAATTTAGAACAAAAATTTTTTAAAATGAATTTTTAAAATGGCTTTTTATCAACCGAAGCATTATACAGGATAAGTGCTATAAACTATGCTATTAGAGAAATGTCTAAATGCAAAAAAATGGACTGGTCATAAAGCAAGAGTTAATGGTAAATTATAGACTAATGGATACAAGGAAGTCCTTAACACCTTGGGTGGACCCTCTGTAATGAATGTATGGTAGGATATGATTGAGAGTCACATAGGCAGACAGGATAGGGTACGATCATGATTGTTGGTGGAAATGGCCACATCAATGAGAGGACAGGGTAATTGGAGGCTTATCCAGCTTAAAGGATTGTTGCAAGAATCCGGGACCATACATGTGTAAAAGAGGTATAAAGACAATGGACTGATCTCTGTTCAAATTAAGGACTTTTTTTACAATCCTACAATAAAGAATGAAGTTCCTCAGTCAACTCAATGGAATTATTGGGTATTGATATGAATTTGATGAAGACAACTGAGAAACACAGGGAACTTTTAGTGATTGGCTAACTGAATGATTAGCGAAGTCCATAGTGGCCTTTAAAATCCACCAGTAAGCTTTGAGGAAAAAAAGTTGAGAAGACAGCCAATTATGAAGGAATAGATTGGCTCTTAAAGACTCATTTACACCTCTAAGTAGAGAAAAATTTCTCCCTTTCCCCAATCCATCAGCAATGGTATCTTGCAGCAGAAGAATATGAACATTGGTTTCCAACTGTGTAGTCAAGTTGAATTGCTGGTAAAAAGAAAGAGAGCTTGGTACCAGGGACCAGAAGCATGGCAACCCTGATAGCCAAGATCCTGGGCTGGTGCTGGGGATAGGGAAGGAATTAGGGAAGTTCCAAGTGATTCCAGGGTCAGGATTCAATCTCTCTGTGGCAGAAAAGCCAAATAAAACATAGCAGTAACCAAGACCAGAATTTCAGCATAGCTAGAAGATACATGTATAGTGATGATAGCCAAGTAGTGAAGCAACATCCAGTGAGCACTATAAGACCAAGGTCATTCAGGACAGTGTGACACATCAGTGACACAGGTTGCTCCTCTTCCCATATGCCTTGGCAGTAAAGGTTCCCTACATGTGTGCCTCTCTATTGGTGAGTGCCCATTCTTCCTAGTGACATGGTGTATATTTATAGGAGTATACCCTGGGTCTGGGGAGGAAATGTTTTGTTGGGCATATTGTTCCTCTATCATTTCACCAAATGCCTTTGTTTTAAGCTGATTGTGTTCAGTGGCTGACTAGAAACAAGGTAAACATACTCATAGGCTATAGTTTTGGAAGTGCAGACATGCAGAGTACCTTGACCCTGTCACCATGGGGGCCCAAACAATGAAGGTAGGCTCAGTTGGTGTACTACATACATAAAGCATTTTCTAAGCTCTACAATGTATATAATATGAGCTATTAATATTCCCGCTGCACCATGAAGTCTCAATACTCAAATTGTTTCTTTCTGGCTGCTTGTAGTATTCTCTCTTTGACCTGGAAACTCTGGAACTTGGCGACAATATTCCTAGGAGATTTCTTTTTGGGATCTATTTGAGGAGGTGATCTGTGGATACTTTCAATTTCTATTTTGCCCTGTGACTCTAGAATATCAGGGCAGTTCTCTTTGATAATTTCTTGAAAGATGATATCTAGGCTTTT
>CM053622.1:627387901-627422247 GCA_028646595.1 Phalanger gymnotis | reverse complement strand
TTCTTTCTTTCTTTCTTTCTTTCTTTCTTTCTTCCTTCCTTCCTTCCTTCCTTTCTTTCGTCTTCCCTTCCTTTCTTTCTTTCCTCCTTCCTTCCTTCCTTCCTTCCTTCCTTCCTTCCTTCCTTCCTTCCTTCCTTCCTTCCTTCCTTCCTTCCTTCTTTCCTCTCTTTCTCTCTGTTTCTTTCTTCCTTTCATCCTCCCCCTACTTCCTTTTATCTCTCTGTTTCTTTGTTTCTTTCTCTCTTTTCCTTTCTTCTTCCTGGGCATGGTAGTGCTTGTCTATAATCCTTGCTAGTGAGGAGGGTGAGGCTGGTGGATCTCTAGAGTTCTGCATTCTGAGCTGCAGTGGGTTGTCTATCAGACTGCACTAAATTCAGAATTAATATGGTGAACCCCAAGCCCAGGTCAGAAACAGGAGAAACCTGCTCTATTGCAAGTGGAATCTGGCCTGCAAGCAGCCCCTGCACTTTCAGCCTGAGTGAGATAGGGAGACTGAGTGTTTTAAAAAATAACAGTAACAATAATTTTGGCATCCTATGGCAAAGCCCCAATTTCCCCACCTCTACAGCCTTAGCTCTAGAGCTCTGATTATGATCCCCATTTTGTAGATAAGGAAAGGGAGGCTCAGAAGGTTAAATGACTTGCCCAGGGTCACACAGCTAGTAAGTGGTGAAGATTTGACCTTATATTAGTATTTTCTATCATAAAGGAAGGGCCATTTTGTATTGCATGCAGGCTCTTGAAAAAAACATCTGATGCTCTTTGCCATAAGCCTGTGATGAAGTCATATGTTAGAGCAATGACTCTCAAGTATTTGGCCAAACCCTTTACAAAACATTTGGCAAAATGCTTTACTTTAAACAAAATTTTATCAGACACTATTGCAATAAAATCTAACATGATTCTTTAAAATGCCTAGTAATAGTACTGAATAATTTAAGGCTGTTTTAAAAAATATGTCTTTGGATCATTTTTGTTCTGAATTTAATATTGCAACTGGCTTATTAAAACAGATGCTATTATTTGTAATTTATTGATGTTTTATGAAACCAATGGACAGTTGTTGCAATAGGTTTCACAAGGGGTTTTCCTTTTCTCCTTATAGCATTTTCAACATTCTGGGTTCAATGATGATCCCAGAACAAGAAACGCCAAGTCTTTGGTAACATGATAGACTTTTACCAGTCTCTATGGGTAAAAGGTACCCATGTTTGTTGAACACATACATTGAGTCCAAATGATACACAGAAAATGCAGGTGGGTTTTTTGTAAGTGCCTGCCTGCTACTCCAGATTTTTCTTAGTTTATCATATTTCAGAGTTCTGAGAAAGACAGTTTGAGAACCACTGTAAGGACAGGATCATTGCAACAATGTTTGCTTCTCAATATGCATTTCGGACTTGGTCAAGTTCGACATTTGTCAGTGGCACAAGTTCTAATCATCAATGGCAAAAATGCTGGATTTCAAAATGGAGCTTATGAGAAGCTGGAGAAAATGCCAGGCTATTTCTTAGTGTCTCTCATTTTGGAGATTCTGTGTATCATGTACTTTGATAACTGCATCAAATATTTGAAAGGTTCATAAAGAAGGTACTATTGTACATACCCGAATGTCCTATGCTGAACAATGTGGTAAACTAAACAATTTATCTTAGAAGTTAAGGGAGCACCCTGTCTACCAAAATAAATTTAAATAAAATAGCAAAGTACCTGGTTTGTTTCAGTATTGGTGTGATAGGTGGAATTCGGACCCTAAAGCCAGTGTTTAGAACAGACAGACAATGCTATCATTCTTCTTCCCTGCCTTCAGGCTGTGGAATGTGCTCATGTTTGGCCCAGCAGAAGTTGTTGATGACTCTCCCTCTTTACCTCTTGCTTTTCCCCTTCTTTCTAGCACTCCATCAGCAGCCATAACAACTTAACACAGTGACCTATTTGTGCAGATTGGACCCTTGTTCTTGGAAGAAGATGGCCTTCCAGCTTCAAAGAAGAATGAAATCTTAGAGAAAGCTTGAGGAAAGAAGGGAAGTGAACAAGCATTTATTTTCAAAAAAATTTTTCCAATTGTATGTAAAAACAATTTTTATCATTCATTTTTTAAAATTCTGAGTTTCAAATTCTCTCTCTCCTTTTTCTCTTTCCTCCTTGAGACAGTAAACAATTTGATATAGGTTATATATGTGCAATTATGCAAAACATATTTCTGTATTAGTCATTAATCAGAAAGAAAACAGAGGCCAAAAAAACCCCTTGAAAAAAAGAAAAAAATAGTATGCCTTGATCTGCATTCAGACTCCATCAGTTCTTACTCTGGAGGTAGATAACATTTTTCATCATGAGTCCTTTGGCATTGTTTTGGACTATTGTGTCGCTGAGAATAGTTAAGTCATTCACAATTGATCATCCTTAAAATATTGCTGCTTCTGTGTACAATGTTCTTCTGGTTCTGCTCACTTTATTTTGTATCAGTTCATGTAAGTCTTTCAAGGTTTTTCAGAAATCATCTTGCTTGTCATTTCTTATATAGCATAATAGTATTCCATTACAATCATATATCACAACTTCTTTAGGTTTTCTCTAATTGATGGACTTCTCCCCTTTGCCACCACAAGAAGAGCTGCTATATATATTTTTGTACAAATAGGTCTTCCCCTACTTCCCTTTTTAAATCTTTTTTGGGATATAGGCCTAGTAGTGGTATTGCTGAGTCAAAGAGTATTCATAGTTTTATGATCCTTTGGACAGCGTTCCAAATTGTTCTCCAGAATGGCCAGACCAGTTTACAACTCCACCAACAGTGCATTAGTATTTCAATTTTCCCATATCCCCTCCAACTTTTATCATTTTCCTTTTTTTGTCATATTAGCCAATCTGATAGGTATGAAGTGTTGTACCTAAGAGTTGTTTAAATTTTCATTTCTCTGATCAATAGTGATTTAGAGCATTTTTTTCAACGTGACTAGATAGCTTTGATTTCTTCATCTGAAAATTGCTTATTCGTATCTTTTGACCATTTTTCAATTGGGGAATAACTTGTATTCTTATAAATTTGACTCAGATCTCCATATATCTGAGAAATGAAGCCTTTGTCAGAGACACTTACTGTAAATTTTTTTTCCAGCTTTCTGCTTTCCTTCTAATCTTGGTTGCTTTGGTTTTATTTGTGCAAAACTTTTTTAATTCAATAAAATCAAAATTGTCCATTTTGCCTCTCATGATGTTCTCTGTCTCTTGTTTGGTCATAACTTCTTTCCTTATTTATAGATCCTCCAGGTAAACTATTGCATGCTCCCCTACTTTGCCCATGATATCACCCTTTATGTATAAATCATGTACCCATTTTGACCTTATCTTGGTATATGGAGTGACATGCTGGTCTATACCTAGTTTCTGCCAAACTGTTGGGAATAAGCATTTATTACGGGCCTACCATATGCCAGGTACTATGCTAAGTGCTTTACAGATATTTCATTTGGGAAGGGGTGTTTTTCACTTTAGAAATGGAATATTATAATGGAAGTTAAGGGTGAGATAAACTAAAAGAAATCTTTCGCAGAGATGTATAAGAATCTATAGAATTTTGAGAGTTTAAAGAGACAAAGAAGAATGCATCAGGGCCTATGGGGTTAGACAGAAGCAAATAGAGCCTGCTGGCTCAGTGAAAGAAAAAGTTAAGAAGAGACAATTAGAAGAAAGATAATGGTGGTGGCACTGGGAGTTGAGGCAATGATGCCAAAGTGATCTCATCTCTAATCCACTAGCTATTCTTCAATGTAGACAAGAGAAAGAAAGAGTGTTTGTCAATAGTATAGTGTAGCTCCCTAGTAGCCCGTTAGTGTGGAAACGGCTATCCCTATAAATGAAGTTCCAACAAATCTTTGGATGCATAGTCATGAATGATAGTTTTTGGTCTATATCTTCTAAAGGGTGTATGGAGTGTTCAGAGAGGACTAACACCCCTAGTGCGAGGTCTTGCCAAGCCCTTTTCAGGGCTGTTCATCCACCTCTGGTGTCCACCTGTCACCCAACTCTTACCTGTGGCTCCAAGAAGTTGTAATACGTATAATGGCCACCTTGGTAAACGGGCTAAACTAGGTTGAGGGAAACCAACGGGTCTCAAACCCATAAGTGAGTTAGGGAGATGCATTTGTAGATTTCCCGCAGTGGAATGGGCAGATAAGAGTAGTTCGTTGCAATGGTGATGAAGCCAGCTGAAGCGGATGCCGGGGAGCACTTAGAGCTTGGTCAGACATTGAAGACGCCAAAGTCTTCTACCGCACCTCAAGCCATCACCAGTTGTCCTGACTTTTGTCCTGCCAACGGACTTTGATGACTGGAAAAGAGAGTGAGGCTGACGACTTTGTGCAACTCGGCCTCTCTTCAATCCTATTCGTGTTCAAGTCATTTGAAATCTAAGCAACAATGTATCTTCTAAGGACAAGAGGCAACATGGAGTAGAACTGGTCTCTGTTAGAAGACCTGTGTTTACATCTTTTCTCTGATAATGCAATCTGTGTGACCCTGGACATTGTGGTACAATGGATGGACCTTTGCTTTATAGAATTTGATGGCCGAGGCTACCACCTGTATGACCTTAGGAAATTAATTTAACTGCCTGGACTCAGTTTATTTATCTGTAAAAAGAGTGGAGTCAGACCTGTCACCTCCCTTCTAGCTCTAAATCTATAAACTAGTACAAAATATGTGCTTAATAAATGCTTGTTGATTTATAAATTTAACCTCACAGTGCCCCCATACAGCTCTCTAAGAATAAATTCCAGAAAAGTCAATCTCTTACCAGTGAGATCACAGGTCCCTTTAAAAAAATAATCTGAGGATGTTGCTGAAGAAAGTATCTAAAATTTTTTTCTTCATATCTCCTGACTCTTATTCTCTCATATTACCTCAATTATTCCTCTCTTCCTCTTTTTTTCTTTCCCACCTTCTATCTCCAGTCCCTTGTGTTCTCTCCTCTCTGCCTCCTCCCATCCCTCATTTGTTGAGTAGGAAGGGATGGCTGCTGGAGAAGCTGGCTTGGCCTGGCTAGCAGGGCTTTGTATACATTTGGTCGGATGAGCTGAGGCATCCCCAGACAACATGAATTCCTGCAAAAAGATTTATTATAATTCAGATCGCTAAAGATGACTTATTCATGCTGCAAAGGGCATTGACTTGCCTAGCGTAATAGCTACTCAGTTTTCCTAGCCTACCACACCCCGAACAAAGGCCTAGCTTCCTCCAGTTCCTGAAAACACTGAGAGGAAGCATTTTTCAGCCTTTCCCCAGCAAAAATAATGTTCCTTTCCTGACTTGGTGGGCTGCCATCTAGTGGTAGCTCGTCGTGAAACAGCTAGTTCTTTCTACCTCTGAGGCACTTGGTATGAATTCATTGACCAGAATACTTATTGCCCAATTAAAGTGGCTATTACAGAGATCCTGTTGGTCTAGTTCTGCTTTTTGCTTCGTGATGGGGAGCTTTCCTAGTTGTGACATTCTCTCATTTCCTTCGCCATTACAATGCTCTTGAAGGACAGCCTGAAAATGTCACTGCAGACCTCAGGCAGCTATCTCAGTCACACAAAATGAGCAGTCTACAAGTCAACCGAATATAGTGAGACAGGGTGTTCGTCTTCACTTCAGAAATGAAAGATTGTAGTGGCAATTAAAGGAGGGGGACTAAAAGAAATCTTCTGCAGAAATGTATAAGAATCTAAATGATTTTGTGAGTTTAAGGTGACCAAGAGCAATACATCGGGACCTGTGGAATTTGTTATTGTTGCTGCTTTGTAAGTTATGTCTGCCCTTAGAAGCAAAAACAACCTGCTAGCCCACTAAAGGAACACTGTATTCAAAGTCTGAGGACCTGGTTCAAACCTTGCCTTGTTAAATTACTACCTGTGTGAGCTTGGGTAAATTACTTATCTCTCAAGGCCTGGGTCCTGTAGACTACGTGACTTTTTTTTTCTTTTCAATAGTATTTTATTTTTTTGAATTACATGTAAAGATAATTTTTAACATTATTTTTTATATATAAAATTTTGAGTTCCAAATTTTCTTCCTCACTCCCTTAGACGGTAAGCAATCTGATGTAGGTTATATATGTGTAAAATCATATTTCCATATTGGATTACGTGACTTTTAACATTTTTTCCAATTCCAGATTTGTGATCCCATGAGATTATAAAAGGGAACAAAAAGGCCCCACTATGGGAACTCTTTTCACTAAGGCAGTACACTATGACTTACTTAAAGCTAAGTTCTGAGGCACAGAGAGGTTGACTTGCGTCACATAATAAGTCACATAGTAAGTGCCAGAGGAAGAATTTGAACCCAAGTCTTCTTGGAGTTAAGCCCAGCACTCTTAGACACTTTACCACACAGCCTTATATAACAGGATGAATACTCCTCACTTCTTTCCTTTGAAAAATCTCTTCTTTCTTGCTTCTTGGGGCCAGAGCCAGAGTGATTGAAGGCTGTTCAGTGAGTAATCAGGCATTGGCCTGAGTAAAATATGGCAACCTATGAGTGTGAGTGTGTGTGTGTGTGTGTGTGTGGCAGGGGGAGTTCTAGTGGGCATTGGGTACCCCTAAGAATGGAGGGCAGTCAGTCAAATGAAAGGCAGAAAGTGGAAAAAGGAAAAACTAAACCTGTTATATAGGAGATTCTGGTTTGTGAAAATGACTCAACTTGTTTTGGGAGTGACTTTGAAAGTGTGGAGACCAGATGTAAATTTTAGAGATGTACTCAGCCTGACACAGCTGTGGTCTGAGAGTTGACTTCTAATAGAAGGGGGCCACACCCACAGCTGCAGCCAAGCAGTGCTATTTGAAATTCCCCCAGGACTGAACGCTTTGCACAGAACAGTTTATTACACAGAATAAAACCAATGCTGGCTCATCTCAGCATTTTCATGGTCTGCCTTTGGAAAAAAAAAGTGTGTGTGTGGCTGAGTTTTCATCACTTGTGCTCCAAGCTTACAGTCTTGGGGCCAGTTTGGGGAAGATCTGGAAAGTTCTCAGCTCTACTATTGACTCACTGTCTGACAATGGGTATGGCATTTAAACAGGCCCATACCATAGTTTCTCCATTTGGGAAAGGGGAAAAAGGAAGTTTGCCATCTGCCTTCCTTATGGGGATACTTGAAGGATTTGGGGGCTGAGGTTGAATAAAATGTTAGATATTACAGCCATTTACCCAGTCCTTTCCAACTTGTTGCTCAGGGTAGACTTTGGAAGGACAGAGTGTACCTGAAAGATATGCAAAATTGGAGTATGGTGGTGTATAGTAGTGCAGAGGACAGAGAAAGAGTGATCCTGCTATGGAAAATGCTGTCAGCATTGGCTTCCCCAGGATCCCAGGATCATAGATAATCATCCAGTCCAACTTTTTCATTTTACAGATGAGGAAACTGAGGCCCAGAGAGGAGAGCTCATTCACCCAAAGCAGCACATGAGCTAGGATTTGTATCCAAGTCATCCGACTTGAAAGTCAGTGAGCTTCTATCAGAGGCAGTTTTTGTCCATATTATTTGGCTTATAGGTGTTTATGTTGTTTGTTTAGGTTGGAAGAAACCTCATCTTCATGTTCTCTTCTGTTTCTTAGTCTTCTAGGATGTTGGGTCAGGTTCAGTCCCGCCTAGGAAAACATCCCATTGGGTTCTGGGGAGGGGCACCAAGTCTGTAACAGAGCCATGCCACATCCCCAAAAGGAGAAAAAAGAGAGCAATCCAATCAGTTGTCTGGCTCTTGGCAGATATTTCCAAGTGATTGGTATCATGTACACAAAACACCCAGATAATGGGCCTTTTAACTTCTCATCCGGTGTTTATGGTGAATAGACATAGCTGAAGGACCGTTAATATGAAAATCAAGGAAAAGAAAATAGAGAAAGGAGAGGGAAAGAATACAAGAGGAGTGAACAAAGAACAATACAAAGCAGCAGGAGAGAAAAAATTGGGCCCAGTAATAAGGTGGAAAACGACACGTGAAAAGCAGAGGAACAGAGGAAGGTGGTGCCAAGAGAAGGGGGAGGGGGAGGATGTTTGCTGGCTTCCAGGCCAATGGATATGGTTATCAACTGCATCCCTTCCTCCCCCCAGGTGAAGGCTTGCTTTCTATTGTTTTAAAAAGCCTCAAAGCCAGGGAAACTTGTGTAAATATTCTGCTCATGGATTTATGGCTGCCTTCAGACTCTGCCTGTCAAGTCTGTACTTCCCCGGAATTGTAACTCCTCATCTTCCAACTTGATTCCCTTGGTCCCTTCCCCTCCTGCAACACAAATGCCTTTTTTTATTTTCTCTAGCTTAATTAGCACGTGCATTCATTTTGATTGATGAATTGATGTGGCTTATTGGCATGAAGATCTTCTTCCCCTCCCAGTACTGTATGTAATACAGATGGGTTGTGTGGGGATGACACCCACTTTGATGCTGCAGCCATTGTGTGCGATGCTGAGAAGAGGCCAGTCACTCAGCTGGGATTTTTTAAAAACATTTTTATTTAAAGTTTTGAATTCCAAATTCTATCCCTCCTCTCGGTTCCCCGAGACGGTAAGCAATCAGATATAGGTTATACGCGTACAATTATGTAAAACATTTCCAAATACTCAGCTGGGATTTTTTAAGGTTCTGCCCATAAGCTTGGGGGTGTGTGAAGTGAACGGGAGAGTTCAGGGAAGACTATGGGGGAGGGATGGCTGTGGTGGTGTGAAGAATGATGGCAGAGAAACAACTCAGCCGAGGGCTTAATATTTATATTTTATTGGACTGACTCTGAAATAATTCCTGTTCACACCCTAGACTCAAGGGGGAAGGAGACCTTGACTCCCTGCCACTGATTCTAAGGCATTGTGAGTCAGAGATATGTGGGGCTAACAATTCCAGCATCCCTTGCCAGAGGATTAAGCAAAAATTAGCACACAGTTGGTAACAATTTCATTTCTGGTTTCACTTTAATCAGCAAGGATTAATGGTTAGAATATCTCTTTCCAATCTGGCATCAGCTTGAATAGGGAATGGAGACTATCCTGAAAAGTGTTAAATTAAAGAGACATTTATAAGGACCACATACTACCTTAAAGAAATCAGAGCGCTGACATGTACATAGTACTTTAATACAAAACATTTTACATACATTATCACATTTGGTTCTCCCAGCAGTGCTATGAAGTTAGAGCTTTAGGTATCATCAATCCCATTTTGTAAATGGGAAAAGTTGATCCTAGAAACACTGACTTGTTTAAGGTCACAACCATGGCAGAGCCATGATTTTGAATGGAGGTTCATTAAATTTCCTATTTAATTATTGGGAATTACTGGTAATTAAATTTCATATTCCCATTATTTTGGGAATGCTTGGTATTATTATAACAAACATGATACAGAAAGAATAGTCCTGTCATATATTATAACATGTAGAGGAGTAGATTTCTGTTGGAATCATAGGATTAGAGCTAGAAATAACCATAGCTGACATTTACGGAGCCTCTTACAGTTTTCAGAGTTTTACATACTTCATCTCATTTGGGCCTTATGCTAGCCCTGTGAAGTAGGCACTCAGATGTTTGATAATTCCCATTGTACAGACTGGGAAACTGAGGTCCCAATATCTTGCCTATAGTCATATAGCTGCCATGTGTCAGTGACAGGATTTGACTGGCACCAGGTCCCACATTCTATCAGCTATGCCATTCAAAAGAAAAATATTAGCAATTGCCTAGTCCTGAACTTCATGCTACAAATGAGGTAACTGAGTCCTAGAGAGTTTAACTGACTTGCCCAAGGTCACACAGCTAATAAATAGCAGGGGCAGCCCTCAGATCCATGCTGTTTGACTCCAAGTCCAATGCCCTTTCCAATATATTATATTGGCTCTTAAGGAAGGAAATAAGTACCTAACAAGTGCCAAATGCTGTGCTAAATACTTTACAAATATTTCATTTGATCCTTACAGCAGCCCTTGGAGGTAACTGCCATTGTTATTTGCATTTTACAGTTGAGGAAACTGAGTCAGCTGAAGTCACTTGCCTAAGGTCATATAGCTACTAAGTGTCTGAGGCTGGAGTTGAACACAGCTCCTCCTGACTCCAGACCCATCTCTCCATCCACTGAGCCACCTAGCTACCTTTTGAGAGCATTTCTTGTTGGAAAATTTTGCTTGGAAGACCATGACTGGGCTCTAATGGCTCCAGAACTACATGTAAAATATGCAGAGGCCCAGGTGAAAATGAGTTATGGGGCAGCCAAGGAAACAGGATTTCATTTATGAATAGTGTACTCAGTGTCCTCACTCTTGTTCCTCCCTGGGCCAGGCCCTTCTGCCTAAGTTGTTAGTCACAAGAATGAACCCCAAAATGTGAAATAGGTTTAGAAAGAAATTTATTAGATCATTTGGTAGAGGAGAACAAGCCGGAGAGAATGTATAGCTCCCTTTCATCCAGGCTCTGGAAGGTTTACATTACATATAGGATTTAGACAAGGGCACTTCTGCATGAACCATTGGGGCAGCTTGAAAACAAGATAGATTGATATCAGTAAATATAAATATTCAATAAAATTTGGGCAAAGACAAAACATAAGGGAACCCACAACACAAGTTTGAGTGGACCCAAAATAAGACCTGGGTGAGTGGACCCCAAACATAAATGTTTTGGGTGGATACAAGACCTGAAGGAACCTGAAATTCTAGCACTCCTGGAGTTACTGAAGTCAGAATGACATTCTGGGTTCAAACAATCTCTAGTCACATAAAGTTAGATTTAAACAGTATAATAATGTTTTCTGAACAATATAATAAAGTATTTTTCATAGAGTCCATCAAAATTTTTTTTAAATCTTAGATCAGACAACTTATGAAATTCTTCATGTCAAGCTGTACTAAGTTTGCCTTGCCTGATCTGTCTGATGAGGATAGGCCCTGGCAAAATTGATAAAGTAGGCAAAATACATTTTCCTTGTCCCTAGACTTCTCTGGGAATATCCTGTTACCACCTGCCAGCAACCCCTCTTTGCTCCTGATTCCTTCAGTAGCCCAGTGTCTTTGCGTGGCACATGGCCCCTCACTTGAGAATTTTATCTTACCTGAACCTCCCCAGTCATCACCCTAGGGTCCAGACATTTTCCAACTTTCTCCCCATCAAAAATGTTTTATTAGTTTTCATCTGCTCCTTGGCATAGGGGATATAGAACTGGATTCCCAGACAAGAAGAAAGAAGTGGCTTTAAATCCTACCTCTAGCCCATACTGGCTATGTGACCTTGGGCAAATAACTTAATCTCTTAGTGCTCTAGTGTAGGCCACTGGTGTCAAATCTGAATACAACGGGAGCCCTGTGGCTGCATGTTGACTCGTTGTTGGTCAGTAGGGTCTGACTCTACAATCCCATTTGAGTCTGTTTGGGTTTTTTTTTGGCAAAGATACTGGAGTGGTTTGTCATTTCGTTCTCCAGTATATCCCCATTTTACAGATGAGGAACTGAGACAAAGAGGTGTTAAGTGAATTACCCGGGGTCACATAGCTAGTAAATATCTGAGGCTGGATTTGAACTCAAATCTTCCTGACTCCATGCCATGTGCTCTATCTACTTATCTTCTTAACCACTTGTAATAGCAAGCACCCTTGCATATCCAGAATGGCCTGCTAGCACAGGTTCTTTGATCTGCTTTTAAAGGAAAAATAGCTTTAAAGGGGTCAACAATCTTACTTTAATCAAATATATATGTCATTCACTTAGTTCAGGGGAAAGGTCAGCACCCTGAACATAGAGACAAGCAGAGAAATTATAAACAGAGAAAATAGTACACATCAACTGACAGGGCTTCTAACTGTCTGACCAAAGCAGTATATGCATAGGTACCAGAGAGAGATGCACCAACATCTGGGTTTTCAAAGCCCAGGGGGAGCCTTAACAGCTACCCAGAGTCTTGTCTGGCCAAATCACATGAACATTCTTCCAATGAGTGAGCCCCCAAAGCAAAACATCACCTCAGAGGACACTTCTAGAGCCAGAGAGTATCAGAACCCTTGTGACCAGTGCCTAATTAGAAATTAGCAAAAGGTGTGGGCCTTCCTATAAACAAACCTCCCCTAATCAAGCTTCCCTTAATGGCTCCATGTGAGGCCTATTTACAGATGGGGAAGATCTTCAAATCCCATTAATATCATGCCACTTAACTGCCACATATTGACTTAAAAAACTTCTAATTAACCTCATCTATGTCATATTTTTAAAAATTTATTTTGTTAAACATTTCCTAGCTACATTTTAATCTAGTTGAGGCTACCTGGGCGGATCCAGAAGTTTGATATCTCTGCTCAGTCAACTCTAAGATTTTACATTTTAGAGGATCATAGATTTAGAGTTGGAAGGGATGTTAAAGGTCAATAAGTCCATCCTCATTCTGCAGATAAGAATGAGGCTGAAGGAAACTGAGACTGAAAGGTTAAATGCCTTACTTGCCCCAAGTCACATAGCTAGTAAGTGTTTGTGTCAGGATTTGAATGCAGGACTTCCTGATTCTGAGTCTAAGATACTATACCATCTAGCTGCTGCCTCCTGTAGAGAAGTTGCTAACCTGCATCAGGAGAGAAAGTTTTCTACAACATTATGACCATTAGCATTAGAGAGTTTTCTATAACAAATGAAGTCACAAGTCCACTCCCTATTCCTATCTTTCTCTAGATTTTAAACTCTTTGAGAGCAGGTTAATTTGCTGTCCACAGAAGTTAACATAGTGCCTTGTTCATGTTGTTGTCCAGTCATTATTGAGTTATTTTCAGTCATGTCTGACTCTTCATGACTCCATTTAGGGTTTCCTTGGCGAAGATACTGGAGTGCTTTGTCATTTCCTTCTCCAGCTCATTTTACAGATGAAGAAACTGAGGCAAACAGGGTTAAGTGACTTGCCCAGGGTCACACAGCAGTAAGTGTCTGAGACCAGATTTGAACTCAAGAACATGAGTCTCTCTGACCGCAGGCTGTAAGGTTACTGGGGAATAAGAGCTTCCCTGTCCATCAATAGGCCTCATGTGGAGTCCATTAAGGGAAGCTTGCTTGCTTGTAGGAAGGCTTACACACCTTTTGCTAATTAGGCACTGAGTCAGGAGGGTTGTGATGTCTTCTGGCTCTGAGCCTATTAGCTGAAAGAGCATATATTCTGAGATGTGAGCTTTTGCTTTGGGGGCTCACTTACAAGAAGGATCTTGTGATTCCCTGGGCCAGACTCCAAGTGGCCATATGTTCAGAGCTCCCCAACTGCTCAGAGGTAAAGGCTTTCTCAATTCAGTGGTGGATGCAAAGCTTTGATTCAGGCAGTAGAGCCCTGTCTGTTGGTCTTTATTTCTCTTCTCTGTATTTTCTCTGTTCATATTTTATGTAGTTAAAGAAGATTGTTGACCCCTGTAACAGCTGTCTTTCCTAGTAAAGCACATAAAAGAACCCTCATTAGCAGCCATCCTGGGTATGCCAGTGTGGTTGCCCTTACACAGGCCTGGCGCTCTGTCCACTGCGCCACCTAGCTGCCACCTTGCTTGTGGCAGGCGCTCAACCAATTCTTGTTGATTGCTTGATCTTCAATTTCATCCAACAAATATTTCAGAAGTGCTCACTGTGTTCAGAACACCGTGGGAGGCCCTGGGTGTCTACAAGATAAGATGCGTGCCCTGCTCTCAAGGAACTCAGGGTCTAGTAGACAAAAAAAGAGAACATTAGCTAACATTTCTTCAGGGCTTTATGCTTTAGCTCATTTGATCGTCAATGTGAATCACAATCATTGATCATGGCTCTTGGGAAAGTTGGGATTCATGGGGCCAGGATGGGGAATGGAGTTCAAACCTGTTGCCTTAGGGGTCAGAAATTGAGCTACTCTGTTGCCACTAAGCAGATGAAAGATATTTTATAAATAGTTTTATTTGTTCATCCCTAGTATCTGGCCTGGGTGCTTTAATGTAGTGGGGGAAAAAAATCACTGGACTTGGATTCATAAGACCTGTGTTGAAATCCTAGTTCTGATACTAATTAATTGTATGATCTTAGGCAGGTGAGGTCATCTCTGTGAGACTCCTGCTCTTCACTGGGCTTATAGTTGTAGGGTAGTGGATAGAGTCAGGAAGGCCTTGGGTTCCAGTGCCTCTGATGTGTTACTGTCCGTGGGGTCCTGGGAAAGTTTTTCAAATTCTCAGTGTTTCAGGAAATTCTCTAAAACTGGAAATTTCAGAACAGGCAGATGGAGTTTCTTCTCTGGGAGTTCTCTAGACCAAAAACATAAAATAAAAAATAAAAAGTAAACTATGACTATTACATCTGGGCCTTCATAGATTCATTGGGCCCATTCCCTTGTGCCCCACCTTTCTTCTTGAATTTGGTCCAAGCAGGTGTGAACTTTTTGTTTAAGGACAAGCTATTAGAATTCAAAATTTATTTCCCCTTATCAATTATACCAAACTTGGAATTTAATTGATATGTCTTATTTTACATATGAGGAAACTGAGGCCAAGAGAGGTTAAGTGACTTGGCCAAGGTCATACAAGTATTAAGTAGCAGAACGAGGATTCAAATCCAGATTTTCTGCCTCCAAATCCAGAGCTCTTTGCATTGCACCGTGTTAATTCTATTCACAGAGCTGTCCTTGTTACTAGCCCAACGGCATGTAGATAGATCACTGAACATGGAATCTGGAAGCCCTGAGTGCAAATTCTGCCTCATTTACTTATTAGCTGTGTGACTCTAGGCAAATCCCTTAGCTTCTGCCTCAGTTTCCTTAACTGTAAAATGGAGATAAAATAGCATCAACATCCTAGGGTCGTTGTGAGAATAAAAGAAGATGATATTTATAAAGCACTTTGCAAAACTTAAAATGCTATATAAATGCTAGTCATCATCGTCATCATCATCATTTCAGAAAAGCTCATTATTCTACTAGAAAAACACTTCAGGTAGCTTCTGTCCTATTGGCGAGACACTTCATTATTAAAAATTCTTTATATATAGGTTATCCAGGTCACCCCTTCCCCCAGTATGGAAGAGATTGTAATTTTATTCAGTGGCAGAACTTGGGCTAGAAGTATGTGGCCCAGTCAGAATTAGAAGGGACCTAGAAAAAGTAACACATGTTACACTAACCCCATAGACTGTAAGCCCCCCAAGGGCAGGAACAGCATCTTTTAAAAAAACCCAAAACTTTGTGTCCCTGACATCTAGAGTAGTGTCTTGTACATAATCAATGCTTACTGTTTATTGAATTTGAATTTGTGGTGGAGACACCCTGCTTCCTGTAAAACAAGCTCCCCAGAATGCTGACCTTGATGGTTCTTGCAAAGGTGTTGTCATACCCCAAAGTAAACAACACCCTCATACTTTTGTTTTCACACTAATTGTTAGTGACGGCTTTGTGCATAGATTGTAATCACCAGCAATAGTGCCTTCTTTAATTTGAATATAGCAAAGGAAGACAAATCCGCAATTAAGAGAAACTCAGGCATAAAAGTCTGAGTATATTGTATTTATTGGTAAGACTAGCCATTACCAACAATAGAGGTCAGTTATCAGAGACCCACCCATACAATCAGAACATCCTTTTATATTATTTGGTTTTATAAGTTCATTAAGAATGTCAACTGGTGCTAACTAAACTAAGACTGAGATTGGTCCTTAATTATGCTGACTTACAACAGGG
This sequence comes from Phalanger gymnotis, assembly GCA_028646595.1. NCBI lineage: Eukaryota > Metazoa > Chordata > Mammalia > Diprotodontia > Phalangeridae > Phalanger > Phalanger gymnotis. The sequence continues at coordinate 627,406,578 of CM053622.1, read as the reverse complement.
GTCTTCCAGAGTCTATGGTGACATAGAATTACCTTTTGTTGCTTTTTATGAAAGCCAGGCTGATATAAGTAGAAGAGGGCTGAGTTTAGACAACCTGGTTTCAAATCTTCCTCCACCATTCTCTACCCATGTGACTTGGGGCAAGTCATTTAATCACTCATGCCTCATTTTCCTCATCTGTAAAATGAGGGGGTTGGGTTATATGATACATAAGGTCCCTTGCTATTCTATAGCCACAATTACAAGATTCCCCAGTGAAGGCTGCATTTGCAATTCATTTAATCTTCTTTCACCTGTTTAAAAATGCTCTCAGTGATAGAGCAGTAGGTGGGCCTTCTCGTGTGAATGCCATTGGGGTTCTTTATCCCACCAGGGATGCCCCTGATTCTTAATAGAGTTGGCTTTCAGAATGTAAAGAAATAAATTAAACTGTTAGTTGAAACTGTTGTTAATGGCTAAGTCTAATAAAGCCATTCTGCAGGCAGATGCATTAGTGGAAATGCGGGATAATGGTAACATTTATATTTTGCCTATCGTGGTTTCTGCTTGGGTTTATTGTTTTAAGTAGCTGTTTTTAATTAAAAGAAAAAGCAGTAGCTGTAGAGTTTCACCCCCAAGACAAAGAACCAGGAAGCAGCTTTCATTTCAACAAGAGGTAACTTCTGGTTGGATTTTGACCATGGTCTAGTATCCATTATTTGTTTACTAGACGTGCCTTAGCCTAGCTCGAGACAACCCATTTGTAAGTCGCTCGTTTTATCCATTATGGATTAATGTCTGGCTGAGCATTTCTAAGTTGCCTATTATTGTAAAACCGAGTAACTCCAACAGAGGAATCGGTAATTAGAAGGATACAATATTTATGAGGCAGATTACAGGTAATATCTTGTGATGGACAAAGCGCTAGCAAGCGTTTTCCAAATAAGTCTGCTGCTAGTCAGCTGTCGTTAAGTCACTTGGCATGATAGCCAAGTCAGAAGTCCAGGCTTCTATGCTACATACCTCCCTGTGTCCTTGTGCCAAAGGAGAGCAGTCATCTCGACCTATTGTGACACATGAATAGTTTTAGGTTTGACCAAGAAGGCAGAGTCTCAAATACATTGCTTGGTATCCATAAGTTAAATGATAATTAATAACAGAAGCCAGAGGCCAGATTACTTTTCCCTACTACAATGTTCTATATACAAATACAAATACCTCAAAGACAGGACAAAGGAAATTTGAGTGGTATCAAATCTCAGATCCATTTTGTTTTTTGTAGATATGTCTGTGTACTTTTATATATCTTATAAACCTTCTTAAATCTCTAAAATAATCTCTAGCAAGAAGAAAGAAATGTATACTCTAAGAGCCTTGGAAATCATGAGTAAGGGAAAAACACATTGGGGAGAAGGAAGTTATGAGGTTCTATTTCTTTGTGTCTTTTTCTTCTTGCCCCCAGGTACTACTAGGTTGATAGAGTTTCAGCTAATGTTGTTATGGGCAGGTAGGTGGTACAGTGGATGGAGTGCTGGGCCTGGAATCAGAAAGACCTGAGTTCAAATTCTGTCTCAGACACCTATTAGCTGTGTGACCGTTGGCAAGTCACTTAACCCTTTTCGCCTCAGTTTCCTCATCTGTAAAATGAGCTGGAGAAGGGAATGAGAAATCACTCCAGTATCTTTGCCAACAAAACCCCAAATGGGGTCACCAAGCATTGTACATGACCAAACAACAACATTGTTGATAGGATTCTGGGGTCCCTTGTTTGTCTTATTTAAATCACAAAAGCTTCTACTGAGTAGAAATTTGTGGCTCTGGTATTTTTAGGATTTTAAAGCAATAGAGATTAAAGACCCATAAACTATGACAGAAAGCCTGCTATAGTGAGTAGAATGCTGGGCTGGGGCTCAGGAAGATGTGGCTTCAAATCCTGCCTCTGACACTCATTAGAGAATAAAAATTTATATAGCACCTTCTGTGTTAAGTTCTTTTTTACAAATATTACCTCATGTGACCCTCATGGCAACCCTGTTAGGTAGGGAAGTACCATTATTATCCCTATTTCACAGTTGAGGAAACTGAGGCAAACACAGGGTAAGTGACTGGGTCACACAGCTGGTAAAGGTCTGAGACCAGATTTGAACCCAGCATGTTTGTGGAGCATGTTTTTTAGTTTAGTTTTCACAGCTCATGCAAAAATACTCTCTACGACCCTCCTCCTGATATTTCTTGAAGGTTGAACTTATGCTAGGATAGTTACATCTGGCTCCACGCTTAACAAATGGGTCAGAAGGAAAAGGAGGAGGGGGAAAAAGCATCTGGCTCTTTTTTTTCTCAGTGTGAAGTCATTTGCTTTTCTTTCGAGCTCATACCAAGTCTTCAGAAGTTGAGCCAGGCAGATGGTGGGGTTAGAGTGTGGGCCGAATGTGTTCTAATGTTATCAGCTTCCAAGGAGTGCATAGAGCATAGTAGAAAGATGGCTTGTGGTATTTTTGTTTATTAAATTTGATGGTCAGATTATGGCATTTATATTTATTAAATGTACAGAATCTCATCCATCACTATGGACAGTCGGGACATGTACTCTGTGGTTGGTGTGTCTGTCTCTTCCTGCAAAGAGAGCTAACATTCATTTTTATTTGGGAGACTAAGGAAGAGGGAGAAAAAAAATAGATGCGCCCTTCGAGGCTACCACCCCAGGGGGGAATGGAAGTATGAGATAAGGATTATTGTGCTTGATTGCTGTCTTGTCAAGAAGCATCTTTATTGGTTAGGTTGGGAGTTGGTTGGATGGGGCCATGAATGGAATATCCAGCAATACGATGGGAAGTAGTATGGATAAAGGAGGTTGTTCATGAAGAATATATTGAGGAGGAATGTTCAGGTCTCTGTCATCAGTGAAATAGTGTGATATAGTGGATGTATCTGGAGTTAGAAGGACCTGGGTTCAGATCCTAGCTTTGACAGTTATTGTATCATCATAAGCAAATCACTTCATTTCTCTGATCCTGTTTTTCTAAATCTGGAAAATGGGAGTAGTGTCTACCTCAGAGAATTCTGTGAAGCCCAAATGAAGCCATGTATATAAAGCATTTGGCAGAATTTAAAGATTCAGCATCAATGATAGTTGAAAGCATGTTGACACCTGGGACTGAGAAGAAGAGCCCTGTATCTGCTCTAAGCAGCCAGCCTTCTTTGGCTGATTTTCTTTTATTGCCTTCCAGTATGGGCCCTTTGGACCAGTATAGTGCTTTCCTTCCCCTATTAGGTGAGCTGATAAAGACGTAGAGTTCTTATCATTTACTACAGGAGCTTACAATTCTCTTAAGTTGTTTTTAATATGAGACAAGAATTATCACAACTAAGACGTGAGCAAGTTGTACTTTTATTTAGATAAGAGACTGCCACCTAAGAAATTTTTTCCTTCATGTTCATTTGAGAGGGTTGGTATGATGTTGCTAAGTCATGAAACAAATGGCCTTTGAGGAACTTTTCCAAAGGGTTCTTGGATTGGTCTGAAAAATTGTTTTTAATTGTTATTGGGGAAATTAACTCAGGCACATGGTTTCAATCTCTCTAGTCACACATAGTTCCATAAATAATGGGAAAAGGTTCATTTAGTTCTTTATTGGACCTACTACATTTGGAAAACAAGAGAGGAGATCCAAAGTGTGTCTTAAACAGTACTGGAAACTATCAAATCATAAGAAATGAAGGTATCTCATCTGTCATTCAGTCATGTCTGACTCTTTGTGACTCCATTTAGGGTTTTCTTGGCAAAGATACTGGAGTGGTTTGCCATTTCCTTCCTCAGCTCATTTTATAAATGAGGAAACTGAGGCAAACTGGGCTAAGTGACTCACCCAGGGTCACACAGCTAATAAGTGTCTCATTTGAAATCAGTGACTTCGGGCCCAGCTCTATGTCCACTGCACCACCTTTAAGATTCCTAGGAGAGAATAGTAACTTATTTTCTTTCTTTTACCCCATCCAATCTCTACTCCCTCCATAGATGCTAGTCCTTCATCCTGGTCATCATTATTCTCTTTGAAATCATCGGAATCAGCAAGCTGCTTTTGTTTAAGGAGAACTGTAAACAACGTGAGGAGTCCTATTGGTTCTGTGTTGGTTATATGTTAACAACCATCTTCTTTTTTTGAAATGGAAGAGATATTTTAGTTTTTTGGATGTTGTTGTTATTGTCTGTCCTGTCCTTCATTCTTGAGGAAGACCATGACTTCAAGAAGGTAATGCCATGACTTGCGAGTGACTTGGATTTAAGTGAAGGAAGGCTGTGCAAGGTCACCAGCCTCACTGTTTCCTCCAGAGCCATCTGGTTCCAGTGGCAAGATATACATCAAGATGACTGGAGATGGCCCCCAGGTTCTTGGTATGTTTGTGGGAGAGAGCAGGGCTATACCACTTCTTCCTACTACTCCATCATCTTTATTAGGCTTCAATGTTTTAAATTGCCTAGTCCAGTGGTTCTCAAACTTTTAGTCTCAGGACCCCTTTATAATCTTAAAATTATTAAAGACCCTTCCCCAAGAGCTTCTGTATAGATTGGTCATATTTTTTCAGTATTTTGCTTTATTAGAAATTAAAACATCTTTGTATTATTATGAAAATAGTTTTAACCTCACAAACCCTCTGAAAAGGTCTCAGAGGTTCCCTAGAAGTCCCCATACCACACTCTGAGGACCACTGTAGATGAACCCTCTCATTCTACAGATGAGGAAACGAAGGACTAAGAGAAGTTAGGGAGTCTCACCCATAGTCACATATCTAATTAGTGGTAAAGCCAGAACCAGCACTTGGTTGAAATAGGAGGAATACTAAACTTGGAATCAAAACCAGAGTTGAGCCCCAGTTTGGCCACTAATTAGCTAAATGTTCATTTATACAGTGCTTTAAGGTTTACAGAGTGCTTTCCTCTCAACCTTATGGAGTAGATATTATAAGCATAATTATGTCCATTTTACAAATGAAGAAATTGAGGCTCAGTAATCTCACCTCTATTGCCTGGAGTTTCTCCCCCAAATGACAGAGTTAGAAAAGCGACTTCTAAGGCTCCTTTCATCTCTGATCAACTTGAATTTTATATAAAATGTGTCCTGTCTCCTAGTGCTAGAGGGCTGATTCTTTGTATTGACCCCTCTATCTCCCTGAAAATCAAATTAGGACTTAGAGGTCAGGAGCATTACGTAGTTAGTCGCTTGTTTTGTTCTCAAATGGAAAATATCTTTACATCAGGATGATCGCACCACCACGGATTGAGCAATTCTTTGTGTATGGCACTATTCTGGGCCTTGGGGGTTATTCAGTAAAGACAAACTAGGGATTTCTCTTTTGGAGGTTCTTAAAATACATATGGGCATTGTGAGCCCTTGGGTAGCCTTGAACTGTAGGCTTCGGCCATTAAGTCCTAAAGTAGCTGCCACGGCTTTGCAGATTGGCCTGAGCTGATGTCACTCTCCTTCCACCCTTGAAAGAGAACTGAAGTTTTATGGCCCCAATTAAATTCTTTATTTGTTTATAAATTCTTCCCTTTCTGTTTTATGATGTGGGTTGTGGTGTGTTTAATGGGAGGTGGAAGAGGGAGACCATGGGCATATTAAACAAGTGCTACATTCCCCAGACATATAAATGAATTTGATCCAGAACCTTTTAAATACGCCTTCCAGAAATGTTGGGTCTCTATAAAAACTCATCGGAAAAAGGATGAGGTTGTTTCTGGGGGCACATGGTTGTCTCCTGTTATGTTAGGTATGGGTTTTTTTTAACTTTTATTATCTTTTCCTGTGGGGAATTTGCCTGTTTTTGTTTATTTATTTTGACAGACAGAGCAATAGAGATTTAGTAAGATGTAAAATCTGGTGCAGCTAGAGAGAGGACAGTAAAATATAAAATAGTAAAATATTGGTAAATTAGTAAAATATAAAATCTGGTGCAGTGGATAGAGTACTGATCCTGGAGTCAGGACAGAAGGACCTGACTCAAATCTGGCCTCGGACATTTACTAACTTTGTAACTGTCCTGTTTGCCTCAGTTTTCTCATCTGTAAATGAGCTGGAGAAGGCAATGGCAAACCATTTCAGTATCTTTGCCAAGGAAACCCCAAATGGGATCACAAAGTGTCATCACATGACTGAAATGACCTAACAACAACAAATATAAAATCAGCAAGCTGAATTAATTTTTTTTAAGAGGCCTCATGGTATGGTATGTAGAGAGCTTGCAGATAGGAAGACTTTATTCAAGTTCTGGTTCTGACCCATACTGGCTCTGTGACCCTAGATAAGTCACTTAACCTTGTACTGCCCTGAGCAACTTTCTAAGGCAAAGTGGGACTTAAATGGGACAGAACAGTTGTAGAGCTATATTGCTTGGGAACTTTCCCACCTAGAATTCTGTACACTAGAGATATTAATGTTCCAGATACACTTACCTGCCCACCAGCCCAAAGATATCTTTTTGTTCGATGAATAACATTTATTAAGCATCTACTAAGTGCCAGGTTCTGGGGAGACAAAATATGCATGTATGTATGTATGTATGTATGTATGTATGTATGTGTGTGTGTATATATATGTATATATATGTATGTATAAATGCATCTTGCTGGACAGAAATTCTTCGATTGGATCAAATGAGACTGAAATTTATATTATCCACTGTTAACAAAACTTAGCAAATGAGGAAAGCACAATCCAACAGAATTACCCCAAACCTTTGTCTGCTATGTTCCACCGCCTGTGCATCTCACGGGTACTTTTAATCCATTGTGTCTAAAAATGAACTCATCTTTATCCTTCCCCACTCCTACCCCCAATTAATTTGCCCCTACTCCCAGCTTCACTCTTTCTGTTCATGATCCCTTCGACCTCCTGGACACATGGGCTCAAAACCTTGGAGGCGACTTCTCACTCCCTTAGAACCCCTCCATCCAATCAATGAACAATTCCAGTGAATTTGAACTCTATCACATCTCTTGAACCCTTCTCTTTTCTCTCCTTATCTTGCTAGCAGCCTAGTTTAGGAAGTAACCTCACCTCTAACCTGGACTATGATAATAGATTCCTAACTTGTCTTCATGTCTCAACTATTGAATTCATCCTCATGTGCTGCCAAAATTATGGGCAAAATGAGTAAAATCTGACATTCCCTCGCTCAAGAAGCTTTAATAGCTCCCTATTGCTTCTATTGCATCTAGGAGATATACGCAATGCATATATACATATACACACATATATACATCCATACGTACATGTATATATATATATATTTTTTTTTCTCAACCTGGCATTTAAAATTCTCCACACCCTAACCCTGACTGACTTTCCAGACTTATTCCACTTACTCTTCTTCATCTGTTCTGCTCTCTCCTTTGCACATCCATGTAGGATGTTCCTCATGTTTGGAATGCAAGCTTTCCTCATCTCGACTTTGTAGAATTCTTCTCTAAGACTCATTCATTCATTTTGTTGGTCATTCAATCAACTGTTTAGTCAATAGATCAGTCAGTCAGTCAACAAGCATTTAGGTAATACTTATTCTATGAATGCTTTCCTAATGTTTCCCTCACCCAGTTGAACGTTTGCCCCTGCCTTCTAGAACCCCTTTTGGAGGGGTTTTCCTTTGCTTCATCAGAGTCTACCTCATGTCTGTATATGTTACGTTGTCTCCAGCAGAATGGAACTACCTTAAGGTGCCATTTTTCATCTTTGTTCTCCCAGCACCCAGGACAGTACCTTGCACACAGTAGGTATGCAATGCTTGTTGAAACGAATGTTTGTTGTTAAATTATCAGATCACAGCTGGAGCAAAATAGCCAAAAAGAGAGTAACAGCAAAAATAATAAAAAGAAAAAGATTAGAACTCAAAGATGTAAGAAAAGCAACGATAAGAGCTGGCATCTACAAAGCACCTTTGGGTTTGCAAAGTGCTTTGTGGTTCTCACCTCATTTGATCCCCGTGGGGTAGGTGCTTATTCGTCCTTTTTTACAGATGAGGAAGCCAAAGCTGAGAAAAGTTAAGTGACTTGCCCAAGGTCACACAGCCAGTTAATGTATGAGAACATATTTTAACTCAGATCTCCCTGAATTCAGGTCCAGCACTCCATCCTATGTGCAGTTGTTGCTATTGTTGAGTTGTTCAGTTGTGTCCATCTCTTCATGACCCCATCAACCATAGCACATCAATGCAATCCATGGGGTTTTCCTGGCAAAAATACTGGAGTGGTTTGCCATTTCCTTCTCTAGTGGGTTAAGACAAACAGAGGTTAAGTCACTTGCCCAGGGTCACACAGCTAGTAAATATCTGAGGCTGGATTTTAACTCAGGTCTTCCTGACTTCATACCCAGCTCTCTTTTCTCTGAGCCACCTAGCTGCCTCGGCATCCAGTTAGCACTGCCCAATCCGCAGCTACAAAGTGGTTTTTTATTTGTTTGTTTTTTATGGTGGTCTGAGACTTGGTTTCTATCTCTGCGACATCTTTGCAGTGATTCCTCTGAAAATCTTTCCTTTTTCTAGATGGGCTCTAGCTTTGTCAGTCTAAATGGGCTTCTCGACTCCTGTCTCAGAAATGATTCCTTAGAGTCTCAACTATTTCATCTGACTACAAAGCTTGGCTCCTCATTTGCCTCTCTTGTTCCTAGCAGGAGGGGGTGCTGGCTAACATGGGGCACATTGGGATTGAGTGCATAGGGGAGGGAAGGGAGAAGAACAAGCTTTTAAATGGTACCTACTATGTACCAGGCACTGTGCAAAGCACTTTACAAACATTTCACTTCATCTTTACGACAATTTTAGGGGTTAGGTGTTGTTATTGCCATTTGGTATCTGAGGAGACAGAGACAGAGGTTCAATGCCTGGCACAGCCAGTAAGTGTCTGAGCCTGTATTTGGTCTCAGGCCTTCCTGACTTCGGGACCAGTCCTCTCCCCATTGAGCCACCTACCTATGAATAGAAGGGAAAGTGGATGGTGAGAAAGGAAGAAAGGAAGAGGAGATAATCCAGAAGGGAGGAAGAAAAAGAAAGGGAATGTGAGATGGAAAGGGCAGAATGTGAAACAGAGACCTATGGAAGAGATGGTGTGATGGATAAGGGATTATTAGAGGAAGAGGAAAAGAGGAAAGAAGGAAAATGCTTGGCCTACAATTAGGTCAACTTCATTTTATATGAGGGGGAGTCCTCTTTCTAAAGATAGTCTCCTTTTCAAATATGAGTTTAGGAAAGGGCTGAGGGCTAACTTAAAGACTGTGGTGGATGGAATAGGGTCACTAGAGTGGGAGGAGCAGTGGAGAGGGAATCAGGTCTTTGGGATTCTATCCTTGATTTTGTCATTCTTGATGAGTGACCTTTGACAAACCACTTGGGAGCTGGTCTAGATGGCCTCAAAGGTTAGGATTACAGTACTATGTCTGTGTCTTTCACATAAGCTTCTAATCTATTCCTTGGGTCATAAATCTAGAGTTGGAAGGGGCCTCAGAGGTCACCTGAACCAAACTTCTCTGGGTTCGGAGGCCCAGAGTAAATTAGGGACTTGTTCAAGGTCACAAGGCAGTATATGTCTGAAGGGGGATTTGAATTTAGGTCCTTGGACGCCAGATGCAGTGCTCTGTCTGCGCTTCCTCCAAAACTGCTTTTGTGCGCAGTAGCCTATGTTTCTGCTCACTTGTGTATGCGAAGGGTATCAAGGAAGTACGCCTAAGGATTGCTCTGACCAGTTAGGCTTCTTTTCCATGAAAGACAGAGCAAATGCACAAGACTAATAAGTGAGATTTATGTTAAGCCTAATGAAGATTCTCCTATTGATAAATGAGGATGAAATAATAAACATTGTGGAACTTTCAACTTGGAAACATTCAGAAATGAAGGAGACGTCCAGTATCTCAGGTGAGTTAGGTAGAGTGGAGAATCAGACCACAGAGACCTGGGGAAGATGAGCTCTCAAGGAATCTTCCCGTTCTTGATTCTATGATGCTGTGTAAAGCCTTTCATTAACCCAGAAGAATGAGTAGAGAAGAAGCCCAAATAGCAACATGGATCTGGGGAAGGAGAGAAAAAGGACATAAAGTATGTACAGCAGGTGAAGCAAGAATGTAGAAACATGATGTTATGTTTGGGGTCACTTTTTGCATGTCATGATGTTGGGGTGAATTACCATGTACCGCCATCTTCTGAACTGGCCCTAGAGGAATTTTAGAGAGGTTAAGGGGTCAATAATTTAAAGAGAGAAGCAAAACCAGGATCATTCTAAAGAAGGTGGAAAAATCCAAGATGGGGTTCCATTGATGCTCCCATGTGTCTTTGAATAGTAAAGTGGTGTATGTGTGTGTGTGTGTGTGAATTCCATTCCAGTACTGTTGTTAGGATGGAGTAATAGGTCTCAGTTAGTATGCCTAATACTTTAAACATAGGACCCGAGTAATAAGCCTTGAAATGTGTCTGTGAGGCTTTACTAGCTCAATAACCGGCCTAGTTTCCCAGTTCTTCAGATATATGTTCTCAGCATTGCACGGTGCTGGAAATTAGATTAAGGCCCCAGCATCCTGACACCTCGTCCCATGCTCCCAGATCATTGCTCCCTGGTGCTTTTCTCATCCAGCAAGTCATGGGCAATTTTATGATTTTTTTTCTTATTGAAGAAAGATGTGCATGCTACACATAGTTTACATCTCATTAGATTTTTGAGGTCAACCAGCCTCATTTACAAAAAATTCCACATTTTCCATGGGGATTTCCCTGTCCTTTAAACAGTTCATTCCTTTAATAACTAAAGCAGCCTACTGTGTCCAGTTTTGAAAGACGACAACAGGAAAACGGCTTCACTGAATTTGTCTGAGTTGAGTCTGTTTGAACACCATTAGCGTTTTCTACCTCTATGTCTGTTATACAGAGAGTTGAGAGTGGAAGAAAGAGGCAGAGCTGAGGACAGACCAACAAAGAATGGTGCTGGGGTTTGGGATAGAGAAGGTACCACAGTGTTAGGAATGTTAGGCTGGCAGCTGAGGTCAGATGAGGGAGCAAGGTCTAAGCATGTGGCCCAAAGAGAGGGGATGCCAATCTCTAAAATGTCTTAAAGAAGTAATACCCCCAGGCATTAGAACCCTGGGGCAATGCCTTGGTCCCCTTTCCCTAGTCATGTCTCTTATCCTCTGAGGATCGGACTAACACAAGGCCGCCCTTCAACATAAGGTAATAAATGTTTTAGTCACTACAACTTTTAAAGATTGTCTACTAAGTCATGAAGATCCTAGAATTATAGATGTGTAACTATGGGGTGTTAAGGAAGGACTAGCAAGTCTGCCGTAAGGGCTGCCAAGCATGTTACAGGGCTCCTCATCCACCTGTGGCATCCACCTTTCACCCAATTCTCACCTGTAGCTCCAAAAGGCTGTAGCATGCTCAGCAGCCACACCTCGTAAACTGGCAGATGGGCTAAACTAGGTTGAGGGTGACCGACGGGCCTCAAACCCATAGGCAAGTTGAGAGGTGTATCTACCCCAGGCATGCTTAGTGGAATGGGCAGATGAGAACAATTTGTTCCAACAGCCATGAAGGCGGCTAAAGCAGGCACTGTGGAATGCTAAGAGTTTGGTCAGACACTGCAGATGCCTGTGTCATCAGCTGCATCCCAGGCCGTGCGGTCATCTTAACTTTTGTTTTGCCACTGGACTTGGATGACAATGGAAGAGTGAGTGAGGCTGAAGACTTTGTGCAACCCTGCCTCACTTAAATACAATTCTCTCACAAGTCAAGGCTTCAGCTGTGATGTCGTTGGTCCTCTTCAAAAATGAAGGATGAACATTGCTAAGTCACAGAGTGGTTGTAATCTGTGTCACTGGGAGGAGTACCCTAACCCAAACTGGATCCCAGTTTTGGCTCTGAGGAGCATGTCTAGGATGTGAACTCAGGTACTTTGACTCTAAATGCTGTACTTTTTCTACTATACTATGTAAAAAAGAACATAACCTGAATGAAAGAAAATATGGTTCCATGTCAACAACACATTAAAATATATCCTCTATATCCCCAGAGTCTAGCAAACTGCCTTGTGCAGAATATTTACTTATCTAACATTTGTCAAAAGGTGTGGGGATTGTCACAGCCTGTCATTGTAACAAGGATGGGACTATTACACACACACACACACACACACACACACACACACACACATACACACACACATAACAACATACATTGTTATAAGGAATTCCTAATGAGGAAGTGCAATCTGGTTACACAGATCAGCACCTTCTCTGATACTTAAATAGTTTTAGAGAGTCTATTGGAACACTGAGAGGTTAAATGCTTTGCCCAGAATTCCATAGCCTGTAGGTGTCAGTCAGAACTTGCACCCAAGCCTTCTTGACTCTGAGGTCAGTTCTCTAGAGGCTGCTAGGTGGCGCCATAGTGCACAGAGTGCCGGGCTTCGAGTTAGGAAGACTTGAATTCAAATTTGATCTCAGGCACAAGCTGTGTGACCCTGGGCAAGTCACTTAACTTTTATTTGCCTCTGTTTCCTCAACTGTAAAATACGGATACTAATAGCACCTAATTCCCAGGGTTGAAGATCAAATTAAATAATAATTGTAAAGTGATTAGCACACATATAAATGCTAGTGAAGAGGAGGCTATAGAGGATAGATGGGAGTGGGAAGAATCCTGAAGAAAGGAAGCTAGTTAGGAGACTACTGCAGCAATCTAGGAGGGAGGTGGGGAGGGCAGGATCTAGGGGCCTAGCTGCGTGTGGAGAACCCTGGATGAGGGTCTTACCAGGTCTAGGACTCTGGGCAATTTCTGTCAGCCTCAGTTTCCTTATCTGTAAAATGGGGATAATAGCACCCACCTTTTAGGGTTGTTGTGAGGATCCAATGAGATAATATTTGTAAAGTGCTTTGCAAACCTTAAAGCCCCATATCAATGCTAGTCAGAGCAGGAATTCCAGGAACTCATGCGTGTGTTTTAATATTTTGATAACTGTATTTCAAAATAATTGATTTCCTTCATAATCCTATGTATTTTATTTTATATATTTAAAGACATTATTCTGAGAAGGAGACCATTGGGTTTACCAGACTGTCAAAAGGGGCCAGGAAAACCAAAAAGGTTAGAACTCCTGCTTTTTTGGGTGGTGACAACACTTCACTCCATCAGTATTAACAATTAAGCTTAACACCCATCAGTATTAACAATCAAGCTTAACACCTAGTTAGCAGGAATTCCAAATAAAAAGTTATTGGAAGCCACCTTCCCCCCTGACAGTTATACCCCAGCTAAGCTCCTCCCTTCCCCAGATACTTTCCATGTTCCCTTCTACTCTTGGAGATAACCTCCCCAGAAGCAGTGAAGTTGTTCTGAGTATCTGCCCATAGGGGCTGGTAGCTGGTAGGTCTCTTTCTTTATGAGGTCTTGTGCCTCACACTCTCTCCCTCAAAACTGCATGTGTCTTTAAAAAGTTGACTTGGTTGTGTGTATCAAGCTATCTGTCCCTGGCCCATTTTGTGAAAATTGCTTTGGGTTCCCAAATGGTTAGTTACAGCCTTAAGCCAGCATCGCACTGGGAAGTGTGAACCCAAGTATCAGAGGCAGACAAGGCCTAGCCCTGGTAATTCCTGCACTCCAAATAATGAACGGATATATAAATGAAAGCATTTATTAAGTTCTTGCTATGTGACAGGAATTGTGCCAAGCACTGGGAGGTGGGGAGGGTACAAATGCAAAAGCTAAAAGTCCCTTCCTTGCACAGTTTTACATTCTAACGGACAGAGATAGCACATGTTGAGGACTGATGTCCATGGAGGGATCTCTTGGTTAAGGAAGATGAGAAGAGGTCAGCAAAGGATAGTGAGAGGAGCTGTAGGGGAGATGATTGACAGGCTCTTTCCAGTATCAAGTGGCAGTATTGACTTGGTTTTGGTTCTAGAACTAGAAAGAATGAATGGTGGCAAGAAGGTGACCAGAGTAGAAAGCAAAACATTGCTGCAACCAGCTAGATAGAGTTGGCTATTGGTGTCACCAGTCAAGATGGTGTCAGGCCCCATGACAGGAGTTCCTCAGGCAAGAGGGTTAAGTTCCCCAGGGCATGGATTCTGGAGGTCTGGGGGTTAAAAAGGTAGGGAGGAACAAGCATTTATTAAGTGCCTCCTTTATGCCAAGGACTGCGTTAAGCACTTGACAGATATTATCTCAGTTGATCTAACATGTAGAGCAGGAGTCTAGAAGATGGCTATGGTGGAAAGAGGGGTCCCTAGTCCCTAGTCCAACGTCATGACAAGCAATAAGTACCTAGGATTGAGTCTGACCTCTTCTAACCTATTTTCCTGATTAAAATCTGAGCACCTTCACTCTGAGCTTCTTACATAAAGAGGAAGGTGATAGTCACTTCTAAATTCCAGGTGATTTATATTCACTTAGAGCTTTAAACATAAACAGGAGCTGTAGGGGTCTCCATAGAAATGCATGGAGATGACCTAGGGGCAATAGGCAAAGACCTTTGCTAGAAGAGGCCTATTTGTACTTGGGTTTAGCACTACAGCCCATTTCTTTTTAGTCGGAGACAGCAGTGTAAAGCAATGACCTGGAGGGACACTAGTTGAGAAGCTTATAGTAGGGACTCTTATTTAGGGATGGTTTAGATGGTTGAGAGTCCCTTCCAACTCAAAAAAAGCTGTGATTCTATGATTCAATATTTGATAGAAGAAAATCAAATGAATGGAAGAAAAATAGAGAAGAAAAGCTAAAAGGCACTTTTAGCAACTTATCTTTGCCATCTTAAGTAACTGAGTGGAACACTATAGCTTTGATAAGCTTAAAAACATTGAGTTACAGCTATTTGCATGTGGTCATTGGCCCCTAAAATACTCTGAAAACCCTAAGAGCACATGAACTGTCTCTCCCTAACAATCACAGGAAATGGAGTCAGATATTTTTCCTCTAGCGTCCATGTGCCAGACCTCTCTCTGGGGCATCCCATGTTTCCTTTCTTCTCAGTACTTCATAATCTGTGCTAAGCAGCTCACATACTGTTAATGCTGTGAAATCATCATTTCAGAAATGGTTATTGGCTTTCTGGAGCCGGTTAACAAAGGTATTGTTGCTAGCCCCCTTAGCGGCTCCTCAGCGGGCTTGCTGATGCTCTCCCGGGGACGACGGCCATCTGAAAGAGAGAAGGAGTTGTTGCACAGATCTTGGACTGCATGTCTGCTTCACTTTCATGACCTATGACGTACATCCCCATCTCGGTGAAAAACTGCCTCTGTGCCTCTGCTCTAGCATAATGATTTAGCAGATGTACATAACAGGAGTGAGTGTTAAAATAACAACTTCTATTTTCCCTTTAAGGGGAATTAATTATTTTAGGGTAATGCATTTATTAACGGTTCTCAGCAGGGCTGCAAATGGCAAAAGATTAGAATCCAGAGCAAATATGATGTGGTGAAATTCACACGTTTCTCTCATTGTTCCCTCGGAGCAAGGGCACAAATGTTCTTTTCATATGGACATCACATTTCTTTTTTAGTCCTTTTAAACATTTGATGTGTATTAGAATTTTTTCCTGCCTTATTGAATGGCAACTTGACAAGTTATGCTTCCTGCTACTCCTCAGAGACCTTAGATAAATTCACATACCTCCAACTTTCGCCTGCACTTCTGCCTTCCTTCTTGCAGACATCATCTTCTCACCAAATGTCGCTTCCCCAGCCCCTGTAAATTTAGCAATGGGAGAACTCATTTTCCCCAACTTTATGAAACTATTTCAACTTCAAGGTTGGAGGAGTTTAAGATGAATCTTTGGTTTTTTCATCAGTTCACCCACAGCAAAATGCAACCTTCTCTTTTTAAGTGCAGGTGTGGGGGGGGGGATGCCCTTAGAAGCTAATTTTAAAAGCTCAAAAGATTTCTTGGACATCAAATGGCTTTTTAAGAACAATATTTTGATGGTTTAATTAGAAGTAAATGAGAAACATGCAGATTAAATTGACCTTAAAACACACATGGGCTTAAAAATTAAGGGGAAGGAATGTTTAGCAAAACACATTTTGTTGAATCCAAAACATATGAAATGAAAATGAGACTCGTGGTGAATCCAGATTCTAATCATTGTGGAGGCACAGTCAAGTTGCTAGGTTGCTGGGCAACAGGCTGAGGGATTTTGATTCAGTTGTCTTTTCTGATTCTTCCCTTTCCTCGTTCTATATTTTTGTCATTCCCATTTCTCAGATGAAGAAGCAGAGGCAGAGAGAGGTTAAGCGACTTTTTAAAGCTAACTTGTGCCACTTTAGACCCTGTCTGCCTGGTTTTTTCTTTATACAAATGGTGGAAAATTGAACCCATTCCAAAAGATGAGAGGATAAGGGATGCTATGGAGCAATGGAGAGATGAATTGGGAGTTAGAGAACTTGGGCTCAAATCTGGGCTCTGCTACTTGCTATCTATGTGACATTGGTTAATTATTCTCTCTCTCTGGGACTCAGTTTCCCCATATTTAAAATGTGGGGCTTGGACTGGATGTGCTGTAAGGTCCCTTTTAGCTTGAAATCCTTGAGAATGAGTTCCTTCCTTCCTTCCTTCCTTCCTTCCTTCCTTCCTTCCTTCCTTCCTTCCTTCCTTCCTTCCTTCCTGCCCTCTGTCTCTCTGTCTCTCTATCTCTTTGTCTCTCTGTCTCTGTCTCTCTCTGTCTCTGTCTCTCTCTGTCTCTGTCTCTCTCTCTGTCTCTGTCTCTCTCTGTCTCTCTCTCTCTGTCTCTGTCTCTATCTCTCTCTCTCCCTTTCTCTCTCTCTTTCTTTCATTTTGAAGACAATTGGGCTTAAGTGACTTGCCCAGAGTCACAAAGCTAGTGAGTGTCTGTGGCGGAATTTGAACTCAGATCTTTCTGACTCCAGGGTCTTTGCTATCCACTGTGCCCCCTAGCTGCCCCCAGAATGTGAGGGCAGGACTGTTTTTGTTGTTCCCTTTGTGAAAAGCCTTTAAAAAAAAGGCCTAGCTCAGTGCTTGGCACATAATAGGTGCTTAATAAATGCTTACTGAATGAGCAGTGAAATAGGTAACGATCTTTGAACTCCTCACACACCCAAGTTAATGGTGATAACTAGGTTTTTGCCCATACAAATTATTATTGTTCAGTTATTTGAGTTGTGTCTGATTCTTTGTGACCCCGTTTGGGTTTGGAGGGGTTTTATTTGGCAAGGCTACTAGAGTGGTTTGCCATTTCCTTTTCCAGATGAGGAAACTGAGGCAAAAAAGGTTAAGTGACTTGCCCAGGGTCACAAAGCTAGTAAGTGTCTGAGGTCACATTTGAACTCAGGAAGATGAGTCTTCCTGACTCCAGGCCCAGCCCTCTAATCCACCATGGCGCCACCCAGCTGCCCCATACATAATTACCATGCTAATTGTCATTTTACTCATGAATCTACTAACAAGTATCTATTAAGTGCTTGCTATTTGCCAGTCATTGCACTAACTGCAGATACAAAGGAAGGGGAGGTGTCCCTGCTTCCAAAAAGCTTATATTCTAATGGAGGAGACATGTAAATGACCTGACACATACAAGATATAAACAAAGCGGATGGAATGCCAGGCCTGGAGTCAGAAAGACCTGAGTTCAAATCCAGTTCAAACATTTACTAGCTGTGTGACCTCGGGCAAGTCACTTAACCCTATTTGCCTCAATTTCCTCATCTGTAAAATGAGCTAGAGAAGAAAGTGGCAAACCACTTCAGTATTTTTGCCAAGAAGACCCCAAACTGGATCATGAAGAGTCGGACAAGATTGAAATCACTCAACAACAACAAAATTCTCAGAGAAGACACGAGCGTATAGGAGATCAGGCAAGGTCTGCTACAGAAGGTGAAATCTGAGCTGAGACTTGGAGAAATGCAGGGGAAATGAGAGGCGAAGACGAGGTGAGAGAATATTTCAGGTGTGGGAACCAGCCAGTGCAAAGATTTGGAGGTGGGAGATGGAGTGCTGAGTGGGAGAAACAGCAGGTGGACCAGTACAGAGTGTGTAGGGAAGAGTAAGGTTTAAGAAGACTGGAAAGGTAGGAAGGGACCAGGTTGCGTAGAGCTCCAAATGCCAAACTGAGGACGTTTTATTGGATCCTGGAGGAAATGGGGAGCCACTGAAATTCAAGTTTCTATAGCACTCTAAGGTTTACGTTGTGCTTGACTTAAATGATCTCATTTGATTCTCACAACAACCCTCTGAAGGTAATTGCTATGATTATCACCATTTTCAGATAGGGAAATTGAGGCTTAAAGAGGTTAATAATAATCATAATCATAACTATTATTGCTGCTGTAGATAACATTCGTACAGTGCTTACTATGCACCAGGCACCGCACTATCACTTTACAAAATATTATCTTATTTAAACCTCACCACAGCCCTACAGGTGGGAGTTATTATGACCCCCATTTTACAGATGAAGGAACTGAGGCAAACAGAAGTTAAGCGATCTGCCCATAGTCACAAAGCTAGTAAATGTCTGAGGTCACATTTGAACGTGGGCCTTTCTAGCTCCAGACCCAGCACTCTCTCCAGTGAGTCACCTAGATGACTTGCCCAGGGTGACACAGCCAGTAAGTCCCTGAGTTGGTATTCAAACCTACGTTTTCTTAGTTCTAGGTCCAGCTCTCTGTTCTGGCTTATTCTATACTACACAAAGCTACCTCTTTCAAAAATAGCAC
>CM053622.1:627338812-627387401 GCA_028646595.1 Phalanger gymnotis | reverse complement strand
GGGAGGGAAGACTGGGGAACAGGGCAACCAGAGTGTGCGCCATCTTGGAGTGGGGGGGGTGGAAATGGGGAGAAAATCTGTAATTCAAACACATGTGAAAATCAATGTTGAAAACTAAACATATTAAAAATAAATTAAAAAAAAAGAAATGCTAGTTGACTGACAAGTGAACCAGAACCCCTTCCTTCCCTACTACCCTCCCAGATTCTGGCAGGGGCACAAAATGATAGATAGGTAGGCTTGGCACCGGGGACCATGTTGTCATCCTCTGCCCTGCAGAGACTGATAGCACATCTCTGTTGCTCACCTTACCTCCATAACAATAAGCAAACATCGATTCTATCCAAATGTGTTAGAAGGGATGGTTGTGGGGCTAAAAAGGTGTTGGCTTCCTATTAGGGCCCAGACCTAGGTTAGAGACTCTAAGACTCAAGAAACTTTGCCCCAAACACTCTCCCTGTCCTCTTTCCACCATGAAAAAAACCCAGAAGATATAGATTTAGCATAGTTGCAAGGCAGAAAGGAGGAACACCAAGGGAGGAATTGGGGATGGGAGCCATTTTGTGGCTATGGCAAACCTGAAGGAGAAAGGAATAGAATCCATGTGGGTTTAGTTCTGTCTTCAAGAGGGTTCTTATGGTAGTGATCTAGTTTGTTAAACCCCAAATTCTCCAACTTGTGGAGGTTGAGGCAAATGAGGAGTAGTTAAGGAACTAGTGATGGTGGGAAATTAAAAAAAAGATAAACATCACACACTTCATGAAGAAAAATATTCAGTAAAAGACTGATGTACAAGTAGATAAATCATTGGGAAGGATCCCAAAACTAGAAGGAAAGATAAGTGCCAAATCCTCAAAGATTTTACAAAGCTATCTTAACAAATATTATAAGATAAAAAAAATAAATTAGTGCCTGATGAAATACAGAATTCCATGCAGTGTCAAGAAAGTATGGATCAACAAGAAGAAACTTCAGAATGTTGCAAATGAGAAATGAAATTCATAAAAGGAGAAATTGGGAATGAATATAGCTCAGACCTTAGAGCTCATATGAAGAATTTAAAAACTCATTTAGCACATAAGAAAAAGATGAGTCCATGATGCAAAGGCTCTTGAAAAAAGTGAAAGAGAACTTAACAGTTTTGGGACACAAAATTACTGAAGTGAAGGAAAATCTGGCAGAAGACAATCAGAAGGCAAAACATCAAATCTTTCTAAGCCAAAGTGGTTGACTTTGAAGACAAGATTTTCAGATACAGCATAAGGATCATACGTCTCCCAGAAGAACATGACAAATAAAAACTCCTGAACATCATAATTCAGGAAATAATTCAAGAAAATTGCCCAGAATTTTTGAATAAAAGGAAACAAAGCAATAGACAAGACAATCTACACATCAGCTTTAAGGGAAAAACCAAACAAACTGTGTATCAAACTACAAATTATTCAACTTAATTGAATTTGAATTGAATATAATTGAAACTAAATAATTTCAGTAACAGACAACAAATTATGCAAGTGGCCAAGAGAAAGACTAAATAGAAAAGATGGGGATTTCAAATAACTTCAAAGCTATGAGAAATTGCCAGAATGACTAGAATATTATATTTTGAAAAACAAAGAGTTGAGTCTCAAGTTGCACATTTAAAAAGAGAAAGAAGAGACCAAAAACAGGAGTTCCCTCTTCCTTTTAGGTATGCTTAGTCAGCAGCTCTTACTTCTCAGTGGCCAATTCTGCCCACAAGTCATGGAGCTGTGGTATAGAGGGAGACGGTACATAGGGACTAACCAGAAGCCTCTGGTTACTCAAGAGAACAAAGCACATGGCTTGCTGGAAATTTCAGGGGTGCAGACTCAGCACTAGGCATAGCCTATGGGATGATTTCTTCAAACATACTCTACAGAGTAAACTGCCTTTCTGAGATGGCTTATGTATAGTCCTATACTTAAGTGTCGGGGGGAAGACTCAATGAGGGCCTTTTATTTGCATACTTTTTTTTGAGGGGGAAGGCAGGGCAATTGGGGTTAAGTGACTTGCCCAAGGTCACACAGCTAGTAAGTGTGCCAAGTGGCTGAGGCTGGATTTGAACTTAGGTCCTCCTGACTCCAGGGACTCCTGCCACCTAACTGCCAATGAGGACCTTTTAAAGTCAGTGATCTGATGAATGATTTCTGTAATAATAATAACTAGCATTTATATAGCACCTACTATGTGCTAGACACTATGGTAAGCACTTTACAAATATTATCTCATTTGATGCTTATGGCAATCTTGGGAGGCAAGTGCTATTATCGTCTGCATTTTACAGGTGAGGAAATTTGAGACACACAGAGGTTAAGTGATTTGATCAAGGTCACATAGCCAGTAAGTGTTTGAGGCCAAATTTGAGCTCAGGTCTTTCTGACTCCAGGCCCAATGTTCTATCCACTGAGCCACCCAGTTGCCTCCCCTAACAGCCAAGATAACAATGAGAACAACATATCTCTTCCACTGCCATGTGGGTTTTTAATGAGCAATTTAATAAAATACCACCTCCAGAGAAACAAAGATTGTCAAAGCCAAGGTTCTCTCAGTCACTCAGAGGAACTTCCTAGCTGTAAGTTACCCAATAGTTTTTACATTTAAATGCTACATTATAATTCTAGGTGTGAAATCGGGAATCAATATTCAAGAAAACTTCAAGCAAGGTCGGAATAGCTTTGCCTACCTCTTAGTTCATTAGACAAGACCAATCTTCTCTGCAAATCAAATTGACATTGCCTCCTTTGAAGGGCTCATCTCCCACTTATCTCCACTTTAAAATGTTTTACATTTGTAATGCAAATCCATAAGACTTAAGTTATTGTCTCATAATAACAGAAAAGATACCTTTCCATGAGACCATCCAATGAAACAGGTATTTGATAACCAAATTGTCATTTATGGTAAATCAGCAGCTTTCATGGAAATAAGGACTGAACTAACCCAGCTGCAATTAAGTGCCTACTAAATTGACTGGTTTTCACTATTCACAACTGCTCATGAGATCGCATTGAAAAGTCTAACATATCTTGAACCACGAATCCCTCCCAAACAAGGCATATCCCATGACTGACAAATGATAACAGCCTTAGGAATTGGATCCAGCCCAAAGAATTGCCTCTAGAATTGATATGACTTTCTCCAGTTGGCAAAGTTGGGTGTTGGAAACCTTACAAAAATAGATTAAATTTCTAATCATTCACTACTGCCAGACAGTTCAGAAAGGAAATCATGAGAAATATTGCTTGTGGTAGTTTCATGATCCTACATCCTACAGCCTGTCAGCCACGATCAGCCAAGAGAGAGGAAGAAAAAAATGTAGAACAATGGTGAGGAAGTGAAACTTAAAAATGAAGAAAATTAGGATCAGTTTGGATCAAAGACCTAGAAGGAAGAGATAAAACTCTTTCTTTGCTCTGAATTGTTTGCCCTTTCCTTCCTGCTTGCCAAT
The DNA here is from genome assembly GCA_028646595.1 of Phalanger gymnotis. Lineage (NCBI taxonomy): Eukaryota > Metazoa > Chordata > Mammalia > Diprotodontia > Phalangeridae > Phalanger > Phalanger gymnotis. The sequence continues at coordinate 627,383,929 of CM053622.1, read as the reverse complement.
CGAATCAATCAACAGCCTTTTACAATCAGAAATGTATTGTTTCAAAGTATTAGTGCCTTGGTGTTTACAGATAGGAGGTCCCTGGCATGTAGTATCTTCTCTCAACAGGAGAAACGGAAGAAAGCAAATTTGTGTATTTGTTTGTTTATTTTGGGGTTATAAGGCCTATTTGTGGGATCTACTGGAACTAACCTGGAATGAATTTTTTACTTAGCCATCAAAGGCTTTCTAAAAACACAGAGAATTACTAAAACTTCTGTTGTAGCTTTTCTGGTATCTAATTCTGTCTTTAGAGGCAGTCTTTAACAGTGGCTAGAAGAAGGCAGCCCTTGGGTTCAGGTTCTTTATTTGACATATACTGGTCCTGTGACCATGGGCACATAGTGTAATCTCTCAGTGCTCTAGGCATCTCTCCAAACCTCTAAGTTGGAGATGAATTGTCATTCTGCATGGTAGGAGGAATTTTTACGTCATGAGTTCTCCATAGCAATGAAGTCACGTAATCATACTATATGCTACTCTATCTACTTAGGCAGTCATACAACAGCAGGGAGTGGTCTACTGTAGTGGCAATGGAAATGAAAAAGCCTCCGTCTCTAATGTATGATCACTTTTCTCTTTAAAAATCACACTTAAAAAACCTATGCCCTTCTAGACTGGTTTTGCAAAGAATACATAAATGAAGCCCCCACCCCTCCAACTACCACATGCTTGCATTTTGTCCCCATGCCTTAGTTCCAGATGAATTACTGGTTATCTACTAAACAGTTGGGTCTTTTCTTTTGAAATAGTAGTTTCTTTTACTATTATATAACATGATAATATAAATAAATATAGGTGTAGATAAATACATAAATAAATTTATGAATGTTATTATATAACAATAATATAAATGCACACATTTAAAGAATATATAAATATATGAATATATAAATAATAAATGTATATAAATGAATACATGACTATATGAATGTTGTTATGATACATATGTGGAAACACATATAGACACATATATGTACATCTGCTTACATACATATATATGTGTATATGTAGATATGTACATATGTGTATATATGTGCATATATATATATATACATATATTTGTCAGACTTTCCAATCGTGAAACCCAGTGGTTAGCAAACCAATTCTCAAGCCAAACCAGCATCTTAGTTCCCGTCTTCACAACTATAAATTCAGAAGTCAGCACCACATAAAGTACGTGATGCAGAAATGCTTGAACTCTGACTTTCTTTCAGCAGCCTTAATGGTGCTGCTTACAGTATTTTTAACGTGCTATAATGTTCCAATGTCGTAACTGATAGGCTCGACTAGTATTCTAGACACTAGTCTGAGGCCATAACAGTCTGTTACCTCTCGGTAAGTTACAAGGTGTTGCTGCTGAAGGGAGGTAGGCAGACAAAGAAGACCTTGGCCAATGAGCTCTCTCTCCTTTGCTCTTAGAATAAGCAGCATCTATGCTTTGCCACTACAGAGTACAGACATGAAATCTTCTCTTCTGTTCAACTATTGCTTGCATTTCCTTAAAGGAGAAAAAGGAAAGAAAAGGAAAGGAGCTATGAACAAAAACGAGGACCGTTGATGAGCCCCGAGCCCCACATTTCATTGGGAACACTAGGGGTTCTTGGTAGAGATCATTAAAGTGCACTTTGAAATATTTTCCTTTTCTCATCAAATCATGGGCCCTGTAATTGATGTCATAAAGTATATCCATGTTCCGGTGCTGTTTGTTTCTCAGGCTCCTCGCAGTTATCAATTATTTACATCCCACTGAAATGAATGGCAGCTGGAAAGCACCAGGCGGTATTGCAACCGAAAGGGCATAGGGTGGCGCTGTAAATCACGAATGGGCGATCCTGGCAGTGGCTACCCTGGGCCCCCCTAAGATGATGTTAAAACTTAATTTGGGGAGGAAAAGTGTTCTTCTTCATCATACATTATCTGTTTGCCTTTTAAATTTTCCCCTCATGAATATTCTCATTGAGCTTTTCATTCGCCCATATTTTCCGCAATTTACAGAATAATAACAATTGTAGAAATAACAGTACCTTGATCTTACCCCATGCCTCTCTTCTCCAGAGCTCCTGGGGCTTCACATATTACCTCACTTATTCTCACAGCACCTCGTGAGGTAGGCTCACTTACCAAGGCTTGCAGAACCCTTATTTCAAATAAAATTACATCTGTTCATGAAATTCACTCAGATTTAAGTAGTATTTTCTTTCTTTTTTTCCTCCCCTCAAACTTAAGTCCGTCTGCCTTCCTACCTCTCTTTCCTCTTCCTTTCTCCCTTCCCACCTACAGAGATGAGAAAATTCAGCACAGGCCAGATAAAAATGAGAGTGACCAGATGCCATTACTCTTCCTTGGAGAAACTACATAAAACAATTAGGTCATCTGGTTGTAAAAACGTCAAGACCAAACTTTGCTGTCACTTCCTACAATTCCTTTAACTGAAAATACTATAAATTGGGGTTGGTGAATGTACAGTCTGAATATATTCTGGTAAAGGACCCTATGGTGTTACTATTAACAACTGGTACTAGGTCCTGTGCCAAGTCATTAACTTTTTTATTCTTCCTAGGAATTCTTCTTTTAACATCATTAATAAGGAACATAACTCGAAAAAATAATTCTAGTTTTAAAACCGTTCCCAAGGCATTGCCACTAAACTTCAGATACTGTACAGACACCGTTCCATCATTAAAAATGCATTCAAAAACCTTGATTTCATTTTCCTCAGTCAGCCCAAACTGTTCCTAAGAATAGAGGTTAGGTTGTTACGAACACAGAGACTTCCGAGATGTTTGGGTTTTTTTTTTCCTATTCTATGAGTTTAGAGGATACATTGTTGTTCTCTAGGGAGCTAAGAGAGAGACTTTGGGTCTGAGTACATAGACATACACGTATACAACATATCTTTATTTTTATTTATACAATGCCTTATCCTGTACTTGCATAAAACCAATTTTCTTCCCTTTCCTTATCAGGCTGCATAGAAATTCATTCAAAATTGGGAAAGGACGCATATGGAGGGAGAGAAATTCTCTGAGGATCTAGGTCTACTGGCATCCTTAGCAACCTTGATTAATCTTGGAAATTGTCTTTCATTAGTGATCCACTCAGAGTATCACAGCTATTGGTGATCAAGTAGATCTAATATTTATCCTTCCTCAGAATTTCCTTTAGTTTTTAGTTTAAGCCAAATTAAAAGTGGCTTTAAATGAGCCTGTATGTTCATTAGATTTAGAAGCAAGGACAAAGAGAAAAATGGTTTGCAAGGTGATTCAAACCTGGTGCTAAGATTTCCTTTCCTTTCACAGTTCAGAATACGGGCTTGAGTACCTTCTGGAGCAAAGGAAGAAAGACCAGGCAGCTGTTGCTGCTCCAGGTCACTGTTTATATGTCCCTATGGGGTTGGAGGTGCATTATGGGGGCTGGTTGCCCTTTACCTCCAGGTGTCCGGAGATAGGAGGGAGACTGAGAAGGGAAATAGCTAAGGGACTTCTGGGTGGGGAAAGAAGAGTAAATAATGACTTGCTGTCCTTCCACCTCAGGCAGTAGCAAATAGTTGGTTCCTCCTTTAATTTATCTTTGTCTGTCGCAGCAAGAACCAAGTACATTCTGCTTAAAGAAGCCTTTGCAGGAAGTAGCCATTACGATTTGAGAGCGGAGAGGCAAAAGAAGGAACCTGATTACATTTTGGAGTCTTAAAAAAGTTCTTAAACTGTGTAGGGGGAAAAGAATTCAGAAGTAAAAATACATATAACCCTTTATGATTTTTTCAAATATTGTGTATCATCTGTTTGAACAATGCCTTTCATGTCTATAACATTTCATGTTTTTCAGAGCACTTTTGTGCACATCATTTCATTTGACTGTCTATGATATTGTTGTTTGTGGTTTTTCAGTCTTTTCAGTCATGTCCTACTCTTTGTAACCCTATTTGGGGTTTTCTTGGCAAAAATGCTGGAGTGGTTTGTCATTTCCTTCTCTAGCTCATTTTGCGGATGAGGAAACTGAGGCAAACAGGGTTAAGTGACTTGCCCAGGGTCACAGAGCTAATAGGTGTCTGAAGTCATTTTGAACTCAGTCTTCCTGACTCCAGGCCCAGAGCTCTATCCACTGTGCCACTTAGCTGCCCAGGGTAGGTATTATTGTTCAGAGAAGTTGTAAGCATTCATTTGCACTTGACTCCTTTAATCTCAATATGACTCTCTGAAATAAAGTTTATCTGAAAAGTCCTCAATTCCTAGCTGAATTTGGCAGCATTTTTTAAGTTCCCTGGGGGCAGAGACTCTGTCTTATTTATATTTGTATCTTTCGCAGTGTTTAAAGCTCAGCACGTTGCATGTAGTAGGTGCTTAATGTTTGCTGAATGAATATTCAGTTGCTCAGTGCTATCTGTTTCGCGCTGGGCTCTTTCAACTAAATCTCACTGCCTTCAAGATCCTTGGGGACTGAGACTCAGTTTTTTCTCTTTGCTAGCACTCCTTAACTCTACTATTCAACAGTACTCTTTGGCAACTAAATAACTCAGTCAATCGATTTATTAGACGATGATAGCATTTGAATTGGTGAAAGTTGGTATTATCCTCAAGGACCTACAAAGCACCATATGTATATTGCGTTGGTATTAGGAAAATGAGTAATATTTTTTAACGATTGTGAAATAGAAAACAAGCTCTGACTTAGCTCTAGACTCCACACTGAGACTCACATAATTGGAAGTTCTTAGTCAACAGCGAGATGATACAGTCCATTAATCTTTCTAACATGTACATGGTGCCTTTTGGACCACACTCAGCTATAATAAAATGCAAGCACATTACCCTGGCTGAAGTGGGAGCCATGGGAACGTATGTGAAGACAGTGCAACATTTTGCAACCATATTTGAACAACTCTCTTGGTTTTTTAAGTGCAAGATGAATCGGTTGGCCAGGATCTCTCCCTGCTGCCCTGATTACCAGTCCTACTCCTTGGTCACTTGGGCTAAAGAGACATAACACAAAACAAAGAGAACATCTGGTGATTCCTGGAGCATTGTAAACACGTATGGATGGGGGGCAAGATCCTCGATCCACTTTGGAGCTTGGATGATCATAGCTAGGATGCATGGGCCGACAAGGACCCAGCTCTTCAGGCACCTGCAAAGGACCCACATGGATGTTTGGTGAGCCTGTTTCTCGAAGTGTGTGATAACTTGGGAGAGCATGTGCTGATATTCTGTGGCCATTTTTATCTGGTTATTGCATAGTGAACAAAAGCTTTTTAATTGGCTTCTGGACCAGAACAAAGTGTGAATACAAAAGGCATTGATTGGCCAAATTGCCTCCCATGCACCCAGGAAGTTTGAATGAAGAGAAAAAAAAATTGTTATAGGTCTCTGGATAGTGGAGGCTTGGTCTCAAACTTGGTCACCTAGTGCCAATGTTGCAACTGTCCCTGTTGTATTCGTATATTCCTGTTCTTAGGGTAAGGAATATTGGGGATGTTATGATCTTGTGAGATTTACAAGGTTTGAGGAGCTACCAGATGTCCAATCATGAGAGTCCATGGCAAAGACTGTTATAGTCACTACAACTGAGCTGAGTGGGTTGTGAGCGTAGCCCCAGATAGCAACCTGTAAGATCCAGCCAGGGAAATGATCTGGCAGTCAAGATACTGACCTGTGCTATACCACATTCAGAAGTGAACATAGTGGGATGAATGCTTTGTAGTAACTGTTTTAAGTCTGATTACACTCTCCTTAGGTACAGATGGTAGAAGGGACAACGTGCCCCCAATACAGTGTGCCCCAAAGAGGACATTTTTTGTACTTTGGTTTGATTTATCTTTTCAGCCAATATACTTTTGTATAAGCTAATTAACATTAATTGCCGATGTTATAGAAGAGAAAATGACTGGTTAAATGGATGGTGGGGGTGCTAATTTTTGGTATCAATGATATTGAAAAGATATCAACCAGCAATTGATGTTGGCGGGTGGAACGCAACAGAATGGAGGCTTGAGATGATAGCATTAGAAAGCCATCCCAATCCTTCAGGGGCACCCCCAGGTAGGAGAGAAGGCTGCCCTTTAAGGACACCACTTGCTAGCATCTTTTATGGGAGCTGGGATAAGGACTCCCAGAAATTATATAAACACCACATACAATTGCTAAATCTTCACATACCTGACATTTATATTCCACTTAAAGGTTTTCAGAGGCTTGTTCTTTACCTGTGTCATTTCTATTGATCCTTATAACAACCCAGAGAAGTAAGAATTTCAACCTTCCAATTAGCCAATGCATCTGTGAAATCATTTATGTGGGTACTCCTTATAACTCAACCAAACCCTCTAGCCTATGTGACTCATGTTTATGTCCTGTAAATTAGTCACAGGAGGTCCACCCAACATGTTGGCAGCTTTCCTTGCATTCTTTTCACATCACGTGGATACCAATGTAGCACATAGTCTGTCCCCAAGTTTGCCCTCACTCTTGCTATATAATTAGCTCATTATTTTTTCTGTCTACACCCTGGTGATACCCTTCACCTGATTTCTCCTGTGTAATTCCTCAATGGTGGTGTGTTCCAGCCTCTCATTCCTACCACGTGTCTTTTTATTGTCCCTTTGGGTGATCCTCATAGAATGACCGGCTCATGGGACCATAGATTTGGAGCTGGAAAGGACATTGGAGGTTATATAATTTTATAGTGGAGCAATGAGAAGCCCAGAGAGGTTAAGTGGCTGCCCAGGATCACACAGATAATGAGTGTCTGAGATAGAACTCAAACCCAGGTCCTTGACCAAGCAAGGTCCAAGTCTAGCATTCCTTCCACTGCACCATGTTGATTTTTTTTCCCTTACTTAACAGGATGCTTTTGCTTTTAAAGTCTTAAAAGGATCCTGGGCACTCATCTTCTCTTCCAGACTTTCATATTCCTACCGCTATGTCCTTTGAGGATTCTTTTGACAAACCTATTGCCCCATGTAGCTTTTATACAACACAAAGGACCCTCTACCCTTTGAGCTCTGCCTTCAGCGCTTCTGACATAACCTTGTGATATGTTAATATTATATCATCTACCATCTCATGTCATTATTATTATATCATATTGACATTCAATATGCATTACTTGGTACCTACTATGCTCCTAGCACTATTAGATACTAGGGGTACAAAGACAAAAGCAAATTTTTACTTGCCTTCAAGGAGCTTATGCTCTATTAGAGAGAAACAACAAATACAAAATATAGGTAATGTAATTTCCAATGGAGAAAGCACTAGCAACAGGGGATCGAGATATGTCTTTTGAAGAAGGTAGCACCAGAGTTCAGCCTTGAAGGGAGTGAGGGATACCAAAAGTTGGGGGCTGAGAAGAAGATTTCATTGCAGACAACGGGATCAGTCTGTGGAAAGTATGAAGTTGCATAATGGAATGCCTTCTACAAGGAACGTCAAGAAAGCAAGTTGGGCTAGAATATAGACTATGTGAAGGAGAGTAATGTTCAGGAAGTATGGAAAAGTAGGCTTAAGCCAGATTGTGAGGGGTCTTAAATGTCAAATATAGGTGACTGCATTTCATTCTAGAGGCAATGGGGAGCCACAGGGGCTTTTTGAGCACAGGAGTAGCATGGTCATACCTGTGTTTCAGGAATATCAGTATGGCAGTTGTTCTGAGAATGAGTGGGAGAGGGGAGAGACGGAAGACAAGGAGGCCCAGCAGTAGCCTATTAGAATAGTTCATGCTAGAGGTAATGAGTTTCTGAAGAAGACTGATGGCCATGTGAGTGGAGAGCAGGGAATGGGTGATAGAGAAGTTGTGGAAGTGGAATGAATACGATTTGGCAGCTGATAGGACATGAAAGGTGAGGGAGAGGAAAGAATGGAGGGTGACTTTAAGTTTGTGAATCTGGGTGGATGGAAGGGGGTTGGTGCAATACACAAAAATAAACAAGTCAAGAAGGGAGGATTTGGAGAACATCATAACTGGGAGTCAGAATGGTATAGAGGAAAGAGCACTGGAGTTAGAGGACCTGGATTCAGTTCTCAGCTCTGCGCCTCAGTGTCCTTATCTGTAAAGTGAGGGAGTTGTGTTTTGTTGCTGTTCAGTTGTTTTAGTAATGTCTGACTCCACATGATACCGTTTGGGGTTTTCTTGGCAAAAATATGGGAGTAGTTTATCATTTCCTTCTCCAGCTCATTTTACAGATGAGGAAACTGAGGCAAACAGGGTTAAGAGATTTGCCCAAGGTCCTACAGGTAGCAAGTCTCTGAGGCTGGATTTAAATTAATAAAGATGAGTCTTCCCAATTCCAGACTTGGTAGTCTATCCACTGTGCCACCTAACCGCTCTACTAAAAGTAGTACTGTATGACCTCTAAGGTCCCTCCCAACTCTAAATCTGTTATCCAATGATAACAAGGTCTGTTTTACACATTATAGAATCACAATGTTAGAAGTGATATCAAAGGCCATCTAATAAAACCTATACCCAAAATACATACTCAATAAATGGTCTTCCAACTTTGACTTAAAGACCTCTTAAAGAAAACTCAGCTCACTTTACTTCTGAGTAACTCTAATTCCTTAGTTCAATTCAATTCAGTTTAACAAATATGTTGAGTGTAAGATGTTTATGAGAAATACAGTTGGTGATACATGGTAGATTGTTGGTAATGTGGAACTAGAGTTTGAACTGAATATATGAATCTGGAAATTGTCTAACTAGAGATGATAATTAAACCCATGGGAGCTAATAAGATCACCAAGGGGAAGTGGGAAAGGGGGAGAAGGGAATAATCATTTATTAAGCAGGTACAGTATTGAGTGCTTTACAAATATTATCTCATGTGATCTCATTTAAGGGAGATAGCTTACAGAAAAAAGAGAAGTGGGCCCAGGAATGAGCCACAGGGTACAGGGTGTGGAGCTTAGATGATGATGACCTAGCAAAGGAAACTAGTGAATGACAGATGGGAGGAGCAGGAGAGAGCAGAATCATGAAAACCCAGGGAAGAGAGAATATCTAAGAACATATGAAGATTTCAGTCATCTCCTACTATACAAATAAACTTCAGATATCTGAAATGGGATTGGAAACCTTTATGGGGAAGGTTAACTGGAAGCTGTATGAGAACAGGAGAGCCATCTTCATAGGTAGAGTTCGAAGGCCCTGATGCTCTCTCATTTCCTGGCTGGTGTCTGAAATTGCACTATCTGGGCCCCTTTAAATCTGATGACCCTTTTCTTTGCTCATTTTATTTCCCATTACTCCCTATCCATGATCTAACCAAACAAGAAGCTTTCTAGCTTCCATATGCTTTCTTCTTCTGTTCTCTTTGCCAGCAATGTTCTTTATCTGTTGAATTCCTACCATCCCTTAAAGCCCATCTCAAATGCTATGTCCTCTAGGAAGACTTTCTCCCTAAATATACTCCATTAGTAATGACTTCCTTCTTTGGTCTTCACATACTATTTGGTGTCATATCTTTGTGACATATTTACATTGTCTATTCTATCAGAGTATGTTCCTGTGCTAAGCTGCAAGCTCTATGAAGGCTCATTGAAAGTCCCTCAACACTACAGTCTATATAGAGTAGACACTAAATAACATCCGTTGAGTTGAATTGGCCAACATGATGGAGAAAAAAAGAGTAATGCTGATTTCTAGGGCTGTCTAAACCTGGCCATTTTGGAGAAATCATATTGCCAATTGTTCTGACTGTAAAAATGGTTGAGATTTTAGAATGCGACTTCATAGCAAACTAGAAACATACTAATGCATATTATATCTGGCAGTGGTTTTACCTGAAGTCAGCTATGATGAATGGGGGCATATGATCCTCTTCTTTGATCAGGAGGTTTTTTTCACTGTCTTCTGGCCTTTCCAAAAATGATCAATACTGAAGTCATTGTATCCCGTGAACAGCCATCTATGTAGATTATTCAGAATAAATGTGTAATGCCAGTCTCCTTTTCCCTTGCCACCCTTTCTACTTTTGAGCCAATCATCTTATCATCAGTAACTTTGTACAGGGAGACTACAAATTAATTGTAATACTAACCTGAGGTATCAAAAAGGCAGATCTACTGCCAAAACTCTGGTCAAATAATGTAGTAAAAAATCTGAATAAATTATTTCAGATTATATACTGTTTGGAATTATCAGTGTTTTTGCTCCTCTCCTTTGTGACTCAATTAGAATGGATAATTGAAAGTGAACAGCTCAAGTGTGAGTTTTAGTCAAACACATTCCTTTTGACTTAGATTTTGACAGATGTTAGTTACTACATGGCATTTTGGGTTTGAGAAGCAACAGGACAATGAATGAGGCTATGTGGTATGATATAAATATGCTCTGACACTTAAGCTCTGGATATAAAAAAACTTGAGATCTTCAATATTAAGGTCCTTTTTCAGGACTTAAAAATACAAAGTAAATACACAAGACACTTCCCACTTTTATTTGGTACTTGTCTTCTCGAGTGTGCAGGTCTGTTTGATTAATGTCTGGTAGTTTAAGGGAAAAGACATCAGGCTTGTAGAGCATGAAATGTGAAGTGACCAGAGACTTGCCGTCCTGTTTCTGGTTGAATTTTTATGTACAATTACCTTAGTTGTTTTTTTTTTTAAGCTTCTTAGAGAGCTGCTGCTTCAAGTAAGAATTTGTGCCATTTTTTTTTCAGTGTGTAACTCATCTGCTAACACTGGCTGTCTTTCTTGGCTAGATTATAAACTCCCTGAGGGCAGAGACTATGCATTATTCATCTTTGCATCTTCAGGTCCTAGCATTATGATTTACATGTGGTAGTCACTAGATAAATGGTTACTGAATGAATGAATGAAGCAAAGAATGGGTGCTAGGAAGCATCTGTTGGCTGTTACAGAGTTGGATTTTGCTTGCGCCCAACTATATTTCTATGGCCCATCAGGGCGAACTTGAAAGCCTTATTCAGGAACTATATATATCATACAATCCTGTATGCATAATTTTATCAGTGATTAAATAAAGAAGAGGAAAGGAAGAGGAGAGGAGATGAGAGAAAGAGGAATGGGGGAAAAGTGAGGGGTAGAGAAGGAAGAGATAGGGAGTTGGAAGAAGAAAAGAAAGAAGAGAAGGAGATGGAGGACGAGGAAAAGAAATAACCACTAATTCTGTCCAATATTGGACTCATTATTTATTTAGGGGCTTGTATATCCTGCTGCAGAACACAGGTTTCTATTGCCCTTTTTGGGGATGCCCCAGGTTTTATGATATTTTGTCTCTCTCCTCTCAATGTACAAAGGACTGTGGATATTGTAGTTTGGAGAATGTCACAAATCCGCACACCCATCTGTTAGTCTTTCAAATGACAGATCCTAGATACAAAGATCCATGTTCTCTGCCCTCCAGGGAGAGCTGCGAATCAGTGTTCAGAATATTATTTGTTCAACTTCTGATTGACTCCAGGCTCTTAGGTCCTGTGTAAAAGACTTTATGTAAATGGCTTCAAGCATGACCTACAATTTAGTTGCAGCTCTTTCCTCACCGTTGCAAGTTTATGGCATTGAAGCCCAAACTGACCAGCTTATCTCCTTCCCTGCCCTTTCCCCTTCCCTGGGCATCAGCTCTCAGAACAGAAAAAGCACAACCTTCCTTTTGTCCCTCCCTCTATCCTTTGGCCCAGCAGTCAAATTTGGAAGTTGCAAGTGAATGTTTCTTTTCAGGTAGAACTAGATGACACACAGAAATATTAGAGGTGATTAGTTAAACTTGGAGGTCACTAAGAATCCAGCTTGCTTTATCTAAAACAATTAGGGATTCAAAAAATAGGTTGCTTCAACTAACTTCATGTTTACAGTACATGCGGGGGGGGGGGCGGGGGGCGGGGCTGGTTAGTGCAGTTTTGTCAGATGCCGATGGACAAATGCTATTCATAGAATGTAGTTTTAGCACACAGTGTTCTGAAGTGGCATGCTTCATTATTTTTCTTCATAGTTATCAATTTCTGTAGAAAAAATAAACATGACATGTTTTCTTTCTTCAACTCTAAATTTACTATTTATTCTGTATGTATCTACTTAAATACATGTTGTCTCTTCCATTAAAATGTAAGCTTCTTGAGGGCAAGGACTGCTTTTGTCTTTCTTTTCATCCCCAACATCTGTTACGTAGTAGCTGCTTAATAAATGCTTAATGAGTGCTTAATACCTCTACTATTGGTCATTCTCTACTCACTTGATAATTTCAAGGAGTTGATCATCAGGAATGTTCTTCTCTCCCTTCTGGCTAGCCAATTATAAATACTTAGGCTTAGAGCAAATCCTTCTTCTGTGGAGCCTTCCCAGCAGATTCCCTCCTCTAAAATAACAGCATTTATCAATTTGGTTCTTGTTCAGTTGTTTAGTTGTGTCAGACTCTTTGTGGCCCTGTAGACCATAGCACACTAATACTATCCATGGGGTTTTCTTAGCAAAGAACGGGAGTAGTTTGCTATCCTTCTAAAGCTCATTTTACAGATGAGGCAACTGAGGCAAACAGGGTTAAGTGACTTGCCTAAGTGACTTGTTGCAAGTGTCCAAGGACAGATTTGAAACTCAGGTCTTCCTGACTCTAGACCTGGCACTCTATCCACCATGCCACCTAGCTGCCCATTTATTGGCTTTACCATTCATTTGATAATTACTGTTGTCTGATGTATCACACTGAGCCACTACTGCATTATTCTTTGGTTCCATTATTTCCTTGTTATCTGTGTTTTATGTTTGTCTTCCTTCTCCTATGAGATTGAAAGCAGCTTGAGAATAAAAATGTCTTTTACATCTTTGTATCTTTCATAGTAGTTAGCATGGTACATGTATACTGTGCATTAAATAAATAATTGTTAACCTATTGATTGCTCAGTGTGTGATTAAGTTAGGTTAAAAGAAGGCTGGTCCTGCCTTCCTGTGAATTTATTGGTTCCTGAATGTAGAACCTTGTCCTCCCTTTAGCTACCTCAGCATTACAATGATGAAGATGATAATGATGATGGTGGTGATGACGATGATGATGACACATAGTGTGGCAAAAGGGTATTAGAATATTGGAGATGGAGTTGGCAAGACCTGAGTTCAAATGCTTTCTCTTCCATTTATGAGCTAGAGAGCTTAGTGTCTCTGAGCCTCAAATAGACTGGTCTTTTAGGATAAAAATGGATTTCAGTATACATTGGTGGAGGGAATTCAATGCTGCTCTAATCACAGATCTTGACACATCGATTCAGTAATAATAATAATAACTTACATTTTGATAGTACTTTAAGGCTTAAGAATCTTGTTCCTCATAACACAGTGAAGTAGAAAAGTTATAAATTATGGTGCCCATTTTACAAGCAGGAAAACTGAGGATGAGAGATCCTCATCAAAACAAGAAGATGAGAGAGATCAAGTGACCTGGCTGAGGTCACCCTGTGCCACAGCTGAGGTTTAGGGCCAGCTCCTGTGTGTCCATCCTGCCACCAGCAGCACCTGTCTTTGCAAGTTGCTGCTTTTCCTGATAGTTTGGGGAAAAAAAACAGAACAAAGCAAAATTCTTAAAGGTTGCAACAAAACCTTCAGGATTTTGCTCTCCAGAAATATGTTACTTTGGGAGCAAAGCACTGGCAATGTCCTCTGCAGATATAATTTCAGCAGGCTGCAGGATGGTCAAATTTCAAGAGAATACGTATTCCTTATAATGATTAGTATATTTGCATTAGCCCTGATTTTTTTTGGGGGGGGCGATGATTATAAATGGTTTAGTCAGTGAGCTAAGTGAATCCCTTAATCCCACAGTAGGTTTGTCATGCAGAACTGTTCATTTGTAGGTATTCAAAATTTCCACTGGTAGTGTATTCCCTTACCTGCTTTTAAATCAGTAACTGTTTTTGTAATGACTTCATTATTTCTTAATTGTCCTAATTTTCTTTCTTACCTTTTCTTGTTAAAAGCAGATTAAAAAATGAACAGTTTCAGCATCCCAGGCATTTTAGAAACATTATGAATTTCAGGCTCCTACTCATTTGTTAATGAGCCTAATTAAACCCACCTGACTCAGATCCAGCCTTTGCTCTCATGCCTCCCAGTCCTTAGAACTAGAGAACTTTAAAGCTGAGGAGGCCCTTAGAGACAATCCAGTCCAAACCCTTAATTTTATAGATAAAGAAACTAAGACCTAGAAAAGTAATGCAATTTGTCCAAGATTGGTGGTAGAGCTGGGGTTAGAACCTGAGTCTCCTAACCCACGGTCCAGTGTTTTGTCAACCCTATTGAGGTTTGCATGGAATCTAGCAGTATTTACCATATGTTACTATTTAGGCATTCTTAAGTATTTTTCAGGGAAGTTCATTTTAAATGGCCCAGTTACATTATAAGGTTCTCATTAATAGAGACTTTTCTTCTATGTCTTTGTTTTTCTGTGGTCTGGCATAGGCCCCAATATCCTACAGATTGACTGACTGATAACACAAACTCTTCTTTAGCTCCCCCTACCAAATAGGTTTGGCTAAGTGAGACATTTGATAACACATCTGGGGAAGGATTACTGAAATGCTTCTTTGTAATCTATCTCCTTTGCTAGTCACCATTTTTCTGCTTGTATATCATTAAGGAGTCCTGGCTAAGTGAGGTAGGAAAGATGTTTCTTATTCATTGAATTTTTCAAAGATTCTCCTCTTTGAACAACCAACATGTGTGTGAGCCACAACAGCCCAATATGGCAAGAGAATATTTCCAACTTCTAGCCTGCAGGGTAAATCCTGCCATTAACATTTTCTACCTATGCAACCTTGGATATGTTGCTTAATCTCACTGGGTCTGTTTTTTCATCTGTAAATCGAGGGTATTGGACCAGATGGGCTCTGAGGTCTCTCCCAGCTCTAAATTTATGATCATATGATCCCAAGTCCTAATTTTGCCATTACCTCCCTATTGACCTTATGTAGAAAATTTCATTTCCTTTGGTCTTAGTTTCCTCATTTCTCAGATGACCAGGTTGGATTAAATGGACTCTAACATCCTTTATAACTCTGACAATCAATGATTTCCTGAGCCAGGATCATATATAGGACAAGTCAAACCCCTGGGAGTTCTATCAAGGAGAATGAATGAGTACAATAGGTTTACTCTTGAACAAACTGGATTTGTCTCCCTGGGCTCATTGAAGAACTCTAGAATCTTTGGAGGTCATGCGAGACTTAATGCTGAGAGAAAGGGAGGACAGAGACAGAGAAAGAGAAAAAGAAAGAGGGAGAGCAAGAGAAAGAGAAAAATGAAAGGGAGAGAGAGAGAGAGAAAGAAAGGAGAGAAAGGGGGAGGAAGAGGAAGTGGGAGAGACAGAGACAGAGGTGACAGAGAGACAGAGACAGAGAGACACACACACAGAGACAGAAGCAGAGACAGAGACAGAGACAGAATCAGAGAGAGAGACAGAGACAGAGAGAGAGAGAAAGGAATGAGAATAATGTGGTGTAAGGAAACAAGGAACCCTGGACTCATTAATCACAGATTTAATCTAGATCAGATATCTCATTTTATAAATAAGGAAATTGAACTCAGAAAAGCTAAGTAACTGACCTTGAAGCAGCAGAGCTAAGGTTTGAATGTGGGTTGACCTAAATCCAGCCCTTTTCCTCCTACATTGAACTCCAGCCTACTAGCTCCTTTTGCCTCAGAGTTAGGAGACAATTCTGATTCTACCTAGGCTTATGATGACTTTAGACATATGTCACTTGTCCTCCCTGGGCCTCACTGTCCATATCCACTAATTAAGAGACTTGAACTAATTGACTCTTAAGGTCTCTTTGCAATCTCTGAGGCCCATGCTATGGTGATGTCATCTTTTTTCTTCATTGTTTTGCCTTCACCTCTTCAGAGCTGTCACCTCTTTCTAGTACTATGTTTTTCTATTCTGCCTTGTTCTTCTTTCCCATCTCAATTATGTAGGTTGCTTATCGACATTCCACTTATAAGGGTGACACCATGAGGCTTAGGAGACTTTACACAGTTCACTCATTGCTTTGTTAGTGCACCTATTTCTGTTTCTTTTCATTCAGATATTTTGTCTGTTAAATTTAAATATAGACATTTTAGTTAATTAATATTCTTCTTACATTCTATATTATTTCATTATTACATTTTATATTATTATTCTATCTTCTTTATAATGACTTTGAATTGTGTACCTGATTACTATATATATATATAGTATATATGCATATATATATCATATATATATATAAAATTAAGTAAAATTAATTCCTACATTGACCATGTCCAGAAAAGATATTTCCCAATTTACATTCTGAATCTATTACCTTTCCAGCTGGAGGTAAACAGCATGTTTCATCATGAGTGGAATTGTGGTTGGTCACTGTGTTGATCAAAGTACCTAAGTCTTTCAAAGTTGTTTGTCTTCACAATATTTTTATATAAATTGTTCTTTTGATTCTGCTCACTTCACTTTGCATCAGTTCATACAATTCTTACCAAGTTTCTCTGAAACCTTTCCCTTCATCGTTTCTTACAGTATGATAGTGTCCTTTCATATTCACATGCTATAACTTGTTCAGTCATTTCCCAATTGATGAGTACTTCACTTTCTAGTCCTTTACCACCACAGAAACAGCTGCTATAAATATTTTTGTACACATGGGTCCTTTTCCTCTCTTTGATCTCTTTGGGATATTGCTAAGTCAAAGGGTATATTCACAGTTTAATGACTTTGGGGCCATAATTCTAAATTGCTTTCCAGAATGGCTGGACCAGTTCACAGTTCCACCAACATTCCATTAATGTACCTCTTTTCCCACAGCCCCTCCCTCATCTGCCATTTTCCTTTTTTGACAGCTTTGTCATTGATTACACAACTTAAGAGTTTTCTTCCTTCCATCCTATCCTGTCCCTTTTTAAACAGTCTATATGTTTATACATAATAATAATTGATGGGATAAAGATGAAGCCTGCTTGTTGAAAACTTCAGCAAGTCAGTACCCTTTTTGCTTACATGGGAACCATCTATAGTCCATCTATTGCTCTCATCACAGACTGCCTTCTGATCCTCTGCAAACACAAAACATGTCCACCAGCTGGTCCCCATTTTCAGTCTTCTCATTTCTTCATTTACAATTGGCATTGGGTGAATCAAATGTTACCTGCATCCATTCGAACTTCAGTTCCTTAATTGGGTCAAATCATCTCAGCCTGGAGTCATTTGTACTAAGTATGGGCTATAATAATTTGTCATGATGCCCTTTTGCATACACAACCTCTTCAGGTCATCTGGGCCACAGATGAACTATTTCTGGTGTAGTCATCCACTAGGACCTCTTACTCCTTCTTTGTATAGTTGTGCCCCAAGTAGTGTTTTCTTATTGTTCAGTATTTAGGGAACATATCTTGAATATCTATATGCATAACCACTTGAATTTCTTCTCAACACCTTTACTAGTGGCAATGGATCCCTAGAATTTTTTTTCCTCTTTGATATTCAGGAACCCTGTTGTCACCTTTAGTCTTAACTTGAACAAAGGATGATGCTTTCTTACAGCTTTGAAGGAATGTGCTATTGACTTGTTTTCTTTTGTGTTTCAGAGTATAGCTTACACATTTTAGGGATGGTCCCCATTATTTCCATTCTGTGAATCAATAGGGAAATGCACCATTTTATGAAGATTGCAATTGTTGTGTAAATCCAGTATACATATGGTAATGATTATAGGGTGTTTACTAGTCATGAGCATGATATTGCATTACAAAAACATATGATGCAGAGGGTACATATTAAATCTCTGGTTCATAGACTGTTCTCTAATTTATCCATTAAGTTTGCTTATATTTATTTTTATTAAAGAGAGGTTTCATATTTAGAATTCTGGAAGGGGCCAACATTTCACCCCATAAAATTAGCGAAGTTTGGTAAAAACATGCAAAGGAAAATTTATTCTCACTTGCAGTTGTCTAAATTGTCCACAGATGTGTATAAGCTATTGCCAAGCATATTTGTTTATTTACTTGATTTATAAGATGTGTTCAATGCATAAAACTTTGCAGCACACATACAATAAAATATGTGCCTGCTTTAAATAGTTAGCTTGCAGGATCGAGTTTCTTTCTACGTTCCCCACTGCACTTAGCACATTGTTGACACTCAGTGAGTGTTCATTAATAAAACCTTCCGGGTGGTTTCCTATAAATGTTGAACAAAGGGGACTTTATGAGAAAACCCTTTGGGATGGTTGTCTTTTCTTCCCTCTGGAACCTCCTCAAGGAACTAGAGTGTAGCCTTATCTCTCTCTTTCCCAAGAGAGAAATGATGTGCTAATAAGCCCTTTTATCTGACAGATAAAAGTCACTAATTGCTATTCATTAATCTGTTACACTTAAAAGAGATCTGTTACATAATTTTATAATGTATCCCAGAATCCTCCTGACATATAATATCCAGTTGATAATATTTATCTTCTAGGAAAGTTACAAGGATCATGGGATCATAGATTTAGAGTTAGAAGGAACCTGAGAAACCATCAAGTCGAACCCCTTCATTTGTCCGATGAGGAAACTGGGGCACAGAGATGATAAGTGCTTACGCAAGATCACACAGCCAGTCTAATGTTGAGGGTGGAATTTGAAACCAGCTCTTTGTGACTCCAAGGCCAGGACCCTTGTCCACTTCACCAACCTGCCTCCTATAGATAGTACTCAACTCTTGGGAGTGAAGCTGAATATCAATTCAAATGGAAACAACTGTCAAACAGATAAAAATTTTTCATATTCTCACTTTAATTAAATGGACAAGAATAAAAGGGCTATGGAGCATGCAATAATAGCATTTGCCTAATTTTTCAGGTGATGTTTGTATGAAAGAAATCTCACATTACGTGGATCATGAACTCTGTTAATTTACTGGTAGAGCCAACATTTCCAAAGGTCTCAAAACATTTTCCATAAGCTTTTCCTTTAGTCCTTGTACAAAAATAAGAACTAAGTGAAATTTGGATTCAACAGCTCTAGAGATCTAGCTTATCTTCAAAAAAAGGAATCCAAGTACAAATTTCATGTATCAACTTCAGAATAAGTTATCAATAAGGGACAATCAGGCTATAAATTCTGTCTTGCTCCCTCTCAGATTTCTTGGGATTTCCAGTTATCCTTTCAATCAGATATTGGAGTCTTCTTAATTTTTTGTCTAAAGGTCTTTGGTTTCTAAGTTGTTATTATTTTTGCAGAATAGCACCATGATGGAAAAACAATTTTCTTAGGTAGTTTCTGAAGAAACTCATGTAAGTGGATGAACTCTTGTAAGGAATTCATATATTTGCTAAGTCACAAGGCTGGAAATTTGGGAATATTTCAGTTAGAGTATAGCCCTCTTCTGGCTGAAAAACTAGTTCCATTTTATTCCTTTTGGGGTGAAAGATAAACTTTACTTATAGGTCATCAACTAATGAATACAGCTAACATCAGAAATCCTAATTATTTCATTCTGCCATGCGTTTAAATCAACTGCCTAACAATGAATTTGCTAACCTTTGTCTAAAACAAAGGAACATACTTTAATTAAAAAAAACCAGTAAGTATGTTGTTTTGTTGAAGCAGGGAGATAGAGAAACCAATTACATGGGAAAATCATTGTCAAAACATATATATATATATGCATATATATACACACACATACATATGTACATATGTGTATATATGTATTAAGCCAAGTTCATAGACACCAGGTTAAGAATCCATGCCCTGGGACTTACTCAGTAAATCAGAAATGAACTGCAATCTGTGTTGATGGAGGGAGTTTCCATATGGGAAGTTTAACCACACTTATGAAATCACAGTTCATATGTTTATTCACATATGATATGTCTTTAAATTTTTCTTTAGAAAGCTTTAAAAATATGAAGGATCTCATCTGTTTATGCAGCAGCATAGCAGGAATAATTAGGACAGGGGAATGGACTGTTTGAGCTCATGAATTCCCTCCCAAATGGATTTTATACTTTTATTTTATACTTTTATACTCTTAGATTCTGTTCCCTCCTCTCCAAGACTTTTATATTTCACATGTCTATTGATTGTGCATTACTTGCATGGAGCTCCTTTGTTCTTTACGTCTTTATTGATGCGAGGCAGTGCCAGAAACTACTTTTTAACAGTTATTCAATCCTTGATGCCCTTCATGTATCAGACTTAGGATTTCATTTCTTAGAACTACTGGGCCAGTTATACAATTAATTGCTTCTTATTAATATGCCATTAGTTTCACTTGGCCAACCAAGAACAGCTGAAAAAAAGCACGCTTCCTCCTCCTCCCTTCTTATGAAGAACTCTTTTGATGTTCAGGCTGCTCTCCTGTGTAATGGGAGACTTGCTAGAGTGTCTGAAGCCCTCTTGTTGGTTTGAAGTGACAGAAAATGTTATCCCTTGATGATGAACAGGTTTCTATAGCCATTAAATGTTTTTTATCCATTCACCCAGCTCAGGGTTTCCAAGAAGGCCACTAGAACTTCATTCAGGTTAATTACATTTTGCCAGAAACTGCACTTCGGTGATGGAGCCAAATCATATAAGCTAATAAGAAATAAAGGGAAAATTGAGGGAAGATGCAGGGATGTGCTGATGTCTGGTTCAATAGAAAGCTGGTGGCACCAACTATGTGACACAATTCATGTTCATAAAAGGTCTCTAGAGTTTGTAAATCTTACCCTTAGCAAATATGTTTATCACTCTCCTTGGGTTGGCTCATACATACTAACCAGATCACTTCTTTCAATCTTTCCACTTGTAAACACTTAGAGATAGTTTTAGTATTCAGATAACATCAACTTAGATAAATGTCCACACATATATACACAAGAGTAATTAATTGCGTATCTGGTCTAATAGTTCTAGAAAAGTAATCCTAAATCTGGGCATTGAAGATTGTATAACACAATATATTATGTAATATATATGAGTATATGTATATTCATGTATGTATATACATGTGTGAGTGTGAGAAATTTATGTATCTAGATCTAGAGACAGAAATAGAGATAGCGATATAACTGATGAGAGTCATCATGAAGTAGTGGAAAGAGAGCCAGGAAGACTCCAGTTTAAGTTCTGATACATACAAGCTGTGTTACCTTGGAGATCCCATGCAACATTGCAAGACTATTGACTGCCCAGCCGCTGTCCGTCTGCATTGATAGAAATGATTCCCTGTACTATGGCAATAATAGATGCAGCTAGGTGGTGCAGTGGATAGAGCACTGGGATTGGAGTCAGGAAGACTCATCTTCCTGAGTTCAAATCCTGTCTCAGACACTTAGTGTCCATGGGACCTCAGGCAAGTCACTTGCCTCAGTTTCCTTATCTATAAAATGATCAAGAGAAGGAAATGGCAAATCACTCCAGTATCTTTGCCAAGAAAATCCCTAAATAGGGTCACAAACAGCCAGACATGACTGAAAAACAACTGGACGACAGCATGTATGTATCTTTTCCTTAGTAATTTCTATGACATATTATTATACATGTTATTTAATAACATGATATATTACATAACAGATAATGATATATTACATAACATCTATTATATATAAACATATTATATATAATACATATTCAAAATTACTAAGAAAAGAGCAAGGTTAAGTAGATTCATAAGGGAATCAAATCCATGAATTTGGAAAATGTGAATCTTAAGAAAAATGGTAAAGAAGAAAGGAACATTGGTAAAGATTGATGAGAATGTTGACAGGTGAGATGAATGACATCTATAATTACTCAAAAGCAGGAGAGGATGAAGCAAAATGAGAGAAGTCAAGTTGAATCCAAAAAAGATATATACACATTTACAAATTCTTTAGACATTTAAAGATATATGCATACACAGATGTAGCTATAGCAAAAGACTCATGTGACTGTGTCTGTAACCTCCATCTGTCCTCCATTAAATTAGATTGCTCATACCAGGTTATTACTAACACCTCTGTGCTGCATTAACATCCCCATCACTGTCAGCAACACTCTTTTCTTGGTTCCCTCACAACAGCAAATTTGAGTCACATTGATTCCTCTCTCATTCTTCTTCATCCTCTCCGACTCTGAGTCAATGCAGATGCCACTTCCCTCCCCTGTGGATAGCCTCCCCAGTATCCAAATTTTCTCATAAACATTTTTTGTTTTCTTCCTAAAGCTCACTCATTTCTTCCAGAAAGCCTTTCTAGTCTCACCTGCTGTAGTCATTTTAATCATTCCAATAATTATCTCCATACTTTGTTCTTCCCATTTCTCCCAAATTTGGAGACTTTCACATATGGATCTTGGAATACTTCCACAAAAGTTTTACCCAAAGCCTCACTGGGACAAAAGTGAGCCTAGATCCTTGAAGGCTAATTTAGCAGAATGTAGGCTCTGTTAGGTAAAACCAAGCTGGAAGTGTTTGGAGCATCCTTTCTCCAATATTTATTAGCTGTGTGATCACACTTTAAAAATGGCAGTTACTACAACTACTACTACTACTACTACTACTACTACTACTACTACTACTACTACTGCTACTACTACTAATCTATAAGCTTTGGTTTCTTCTTTTATAAAATGGGTGTTATCTACCTGTCAGTAGTATTGTGACACTCAATAGAAATGGCTTTGCAAACCCTAAAGTGCTCTAAAAATGTCAGATTACTACTACTACTGCTGCTGCTGTTGCTACTACTACTACTACTGCTACTACTACTGCTACTGCTACTACTGATAATTCGTGCTCAGTAATGTCCCATACATCTTTGGACCAAAGACCAGACTAGTTCAATCGATAGAAGCTCATCACCAAAGTGTTGGCCACCAGGCAATGAACTTTGTTGGCTGTAACAGTTGATTAAGTTATCTACATTTGGCTGAAGTGTAGGCCATATGTTAGGGAGTGATATAAATGTCAAACAAAGGAGTTCATATTTTATCCTAAAGTCCAGAAGGAGCTATTAGAACTTTAAAAATTCATTTTGATTTCTCAGCCTGATTTCCACTGGGTCTGTCTTCTAGGGTTGCTGCTTCCATTTGACCATATCCACTAACAGGGCTACATTCCAGCCAGGAACCTGGCCTCTTTACATCTGTTAATGACAAATGGCAACACAAAATTATCCCTTAGAATCTGCACAGCTACCAGGATTGTTAGGGGCCTCATTTGTTGTTTGGCCACCTCAGTCAGTGGCCAAATGGAAATTTCTGTAGCTCCAGTTATTTCAAATACAACCAGTAGTAGCTGAATTTATTTTGGCAAATTTTTAGTGTATGTGAGTGCCAAGGAAATGAATGTCCCTGGAAAGTGGTGTTGTTAAAATGTAACTTTAATTACTAACAATTTAACTCAGACCCCAGTATATAACTATCATAAGGGAAGGAAAGATGGTTTAACCTCATACATTTCAATAAATTGCAGAGTCCAGAAAAGACACTTGTATGCCCTAGGCAAGAAAAACTGGGAATTGTGCCCCTCTGGAAGGGCATAAAATGCTGTCCAGTGCAGACTTTGAACCTTTACTATACTTTACTATAACATGTTTGATAACTCATTACAGAATAAATACCTATATGCCATGGAAAGCAATTATTTTGCATTCAGATATGAATTGTAACAAGTAATATTTTAAAAGTGTTTCTCTTTGTATCTGTTCTTCATGCTGCTTGCAAGGTGGCTACCCACCTCGCATAACCCTAGTCCTGACTTTGATCATAATTAGGCATGAATTTTGAAGTCTAGAGAGCTTTCTCAGCCCCCCTTTCTTTCCTCTTCTTTTTTGGAGGCAATTGGGATTGTGACTTGCCCAAGGTAACATAGCTGATAAGTGTCTGAGGCCAGATTTGAATTCAGGTCTTCCTGACTCCAGGGCTGGTGTTCTATCCACTGTGTCACCTAGCTGCCCGCCTCAGCCCCTTTTTCTGCATGTTGAAGAAATTGGATCAGTCAGAGGCAGAGATGATTAACACTTTGCCTTGATTTTGGGGTGAAGAGGTAAGAACCAGATGGATAAACAGAACTGGAGAGTTCTCTTTGTTCAAACTACTACTAATACTAGTACTAGTACTAGAAATACTACTACTGCTACTACTACTACTACTACTACTACTACTATTACTATTACTATTACTACTACTACTACCTAGCTAGCTAGAATTTATGTAGTACTTCAAGGGTTGTAATATACTTCACAAATATTCTCTCATTTGATCCTCACAAGAACTCTGGGTGGTAGGTGCTATCATTATTCCCATTTCACAGATAGGGAGACTGAGACTGAGAGAAGCTAAGTGACTTGCCCAGGGTTATATAGCAAGTGAATATTTGATGTGGGATTTGAACTCAGGTCTTCTTGATTCCAGATCAAGCACTACATCTACTATCCCACCCAGCATAACACGCTATTCTAATAAAGTGGATTTATAGATAGTCAGGAGTCAGGTAAAGCAGTTTGCCCAGTATTGAGTCATTTCTTTTGCTGGCTCCTCTTCTTCCCAGTGCTCCTTAAACAAAAGTATTGTCCTGGATTCTGTTTGGAGATTTCCGGTTTTTCTATCCTTCCTTTCAGAATCTCAGCCTTAGACTGGACTTTAAAAGCCAGCTGGTCCAACCCGCAGTAAACTAGGGGAGCCTTGGTGACACATCTTAACAGTCATCCAGCCTTTCTTAACTCCTCTTCCTTTCAATGGCTTCCCTCCACTAATGATCTCTCATGTATTTATCCTCCATCTAGTTTGCTTTGTATAGATTTGTTTGTGTGTTTTCCCCACCATTAAATTGTGAGCTCCTTGAGGGCAGAGACTATCTGTTACCTCTTTTTGTATCCCCAGTACTTAACACAATGCCTGGCATGTAGTAGGTATTAAAAATTGATTGATCGATTGAAGACTTCCAATGAATGGGACCATATTCCCTCTCAAGGCAGCCTGTTTCGCTGTTGAAGAGCTCTAAACATTAGGCAGTCTTACTTTACATGGAGCCTAAATTGGCCTCTTTCCATCTTGTACCCATTGCTCTTAGTTCTGTTCTCTGCTGTCAAGCAGTGCAAATCTAATCCTTCTTCTATGTGACAAACAGAATTAGAGAAAATCACAGCCCTTTTCTAAATATACCTGCTTCCTTCAGCTGATTCCTATGAGGCAGGATCTCGAGACCCTTTCCCCTCCTCTTTTGAATGTTCTCCACCTTGTAAATATCTTTCTCAAATTGTGGTGCTCAGAACTGAACACAATACTCCAGACACAGTCTGACCAGGACAGAGGAGAGCTGTCCTGTCACCTCCCTAGTCTTGGACACTCTTCTTTCAATGCAGCCTAAACCAATCCGCCTTGGCATACTCTTTCATTTCCCTTGCTCCAACTATCACCTTTGTGTAAATGATCCCCATATCTCTTTCTCTAACTCTGAGCTATACTAGAGCATTGGACTTTAAGTGAGGAAGACTTCAGTTCAAATCCTGCCTCAAATATTTACCAGCAGTGCTACCTTGGGCAAATCACTTAATCTCTGTTTGCCTCAGTTTCCACCTATGTAAAATAGGGATAACATTAACAACCTAACTTCCAAAGTTATTGTGAGGATCAAATGGGATATTTGTAAAGCACTTTGCAAACTTTAAAATACTATAGAAAGGCTAGCTATCATCCTCATCCTCATCATCATCATCATCAACATCATCTTTCCTTGCATGTCTTATTGGTAGGTCAAACTTAACATATCCAAAACAACCTATGTTCCCCCAAATTTGCTCTGCCTTTTAACTTCATTACTTCTGACTATGGTACTGCTCCACTCCAAGTTATCTTGGTGGTGCCATAAGTAAAATGTTTTGCTCTGCAGCAAATTCATTTAGGGGTGGAGGGGACAGTCTAGCTCAAGTCAGTGCAGTCAAGCTATGAGGAAAGGTTGTCCATACCTGAAAGAATCCAATCCAAGTCCCCATGTCATGACTTGTGATCCTTGTGATCCCTAGACTTGAAACTCTTAACTTAGGGCTAGGTGTAGGGATGGAGAAACTAAGAAGTGATGGTGAGAAAACTCAAGCCAAGGGGTGGGGGAAGAGAAAGAGAGAGACAGAGACAGATCAGACAGACCGCCAAAGAGAGGGAGGGAGGGAGGGAGAGATACAGAGAGACAGAGACAGACAGAGATAGAGAAAGAGAGGGATATATATATATATATATATGTATGTATGTATGTATGTATGTATATAATATGCACACACACAGAGGGACAGAGAGACAGAGAGAGACAAATACAGAGAAGACAGAAAGAGACACAGAGAGAGGGATGGAAAAGAGAGAGAGAGAGAGAAAGAGAGAGAGAGAGAGAGAGAGAGAGAGAGAGAGAGAGAGAGAGAGAGAGAGAGAAAGAAACACCTTTGGAAGTGGTAACCAAGGACTTGACCTGAAGAAGGATATGATCACTACTTTCGGACGGAAGGATAATGGAGGGCTAAGAGGTACAAATATATAAGAGTAGAATTGACCGGACTTAGTAGTAGATTTGATATTGACGGTGAGAAAAGATGAGGAAGACATTAAGGTTATGAGCCTGGGAGAATGTGGGTGCCCTTGACAGTATTCTCAAAATTAGAATGAGGGGAAAAGAAGAAGCTCTTGGCACAGGACCTCAATGTTTTCATTGAATCATGAGGTAAGACTCTCCACTTAGAGGGTGAGGGGAGGATGAGCCATAAGAGGCTTGAGAAAGGATGATAATTTTTAGAAAAGCTTCTGTGGTAAATGTAGCAGGACAGTGAATCAATGAAGGAGGTATAAAAGGATTGCCTTATCACAGTGAGGGCCCAGTTGAAATAATGTAACCTAAGTTTGTAGTAAACTCAATCAACATGGTTACATGATTCTTCTTAGCTTTGTTCAGTAGTCAGGAGTGAAAGCATTGAATGGTGGGAATGATCCAAGCCTAGGGCTTTGTAGGACAAGACTGGTGATGGGACAAGGGACCTGAGAGAAAATATTAGTGCAGAGTTGGTTTACAAAGAGAACAAAATGGGGAATGGAGAGGTGTGGTCACTGAAGCTTTGAAAGCCTGGGAAACAGCAGGTATTAGAGGTCACTGTGAGGATGAAGAACCAGATCAGGGGGTGTTAAAAGAGAGGGAAAGGTGAAACAACAACATATTATGACGAGATAAAAGAATTTCAGAGTTCATGAACATGGAAATGGAACTTTTGTGGGTGATATGGAGGTCAGGGGTATGGCTAGTCTCTGTGTGTGCCTAAATTGGGGTGGATGAGTAGGTCATAGGAAATGGGCAAGTTGAGATACTAGGAAGTAAAGATGTTTGAGGGAATATCGATATTTACGTTTAAGTCCCTTAGAATTGGGGCAAGAAAAACTGAGAGTCAGGCCCTGGAATCAGTGAGGAAAAAAGGAGAGTAACCTGGAGGCAGGTAGATAACAGCTCCCAGAATCTTAAATGGGGGAGAAATATGGATTGGATGAACCTCAATGAAGAGGTTACTGAGTGATAATGGTACAGAGTGGAGAAGCAACAACAGGGAGCAGGGGCAGGGTATGAGTGAAAGGTTAGCCAATGGTCGTAAGAAGCCAGGTCTCAGTGAGTGCAAGAAGACAAAAGGAATCAGAAAGGAAAAGGTTTAAGATCCAAGCAAGTTTGTTACCTATGGAATATTCATGTCAGAGAATGTAATGAGTAGACCTTAAGTGGACATTGGCGGTGGTGGTGAGCATCTGGTTGAGGGAGATAAGAACTAGGGAGTGGGTGGCTAGGGATCTGAATTTTGCAGTGGGAAGTGGATAGGATTTAGAATCAGAGAAGCATGGTGGAATATTCTACTCTACTACTTATGACTCTAGGCAAGTTCGTTTCTCTGAGCCTCAACTTCCTCAACTGTAAAATGAGGGGTTTGATTTTCAATCTCTAAGGTCCCTTTCGGATTCAAATATGGGAACTTTCTAACCTTGACTTTGTTACTGACTTACTAAATCATAGGATCATAGTTTTAAGATCAGAAGGAATCATCTTTCATCTACCATCTAATTTAACCCTTTCATTTTACATATAGGTAAACTGAGGGTCAGAGAAGTGACCTTATTTAAGTTGTAGATTCTCTCTGCACCCCAATCCTATACTTATAAAATGATGATCATTTCACTAACCTGCCTCCCAGGAATGTTGTAAAGAATAAATAACCAATGCTGTATTGATAAATGTCAAAAGCTAAGGAATAACACAACTTCATAAATTTGTCTACACCAACAAGTGAGTGAGGGAACCTATTTTTCAAACTGTGTTTCTATACTCTTTTGGCCTCTAGAAGCTCCTGGGCTTTTGCTATAATTCCTCTTTTACTGTTCTTAAGACACTCCTTTGAAGACTACTTATTAATAAGTCCTGCCTGCTTCTTATTTAGAGGGCTGTCTCTTCCCTCGACTCCACCCCCAGCCTCCCACAACAATTTCCCTTGTTTCCTTAAACATTTTGGATCTCTATGCCCAGGAAAGTAAAAGAATAACAGCACCAGCTAGAGACACTCGATGGAAATAGCACTGGCAAAGAGCAAATTCCCTTGCAAATCCCTGCCAGGTTGCTGAGTCCTGACCTGTGTGACCTGGCTGTTCCAGTGCCAGTTATTCCTGATCAGAAGCCAACGATTGTGTGGCACGGGGCTAGGCCTTCTGGTTGTTTTAAGAACGTGGTCAATCACCCACTAGAAACAGCATTGATACCACCCAGTTTGCAGTCTCTCGTGGGCTGGTACTGAAACACACTTCAGGAAATTTCTTTTTTGTTGTCTGATTTTTTCCTTAGGCTTTGACAAGCTCTCATTTCTTCTGGCCATACCCAGAGTCCAATCAGTCTTCAGCAATAGTCATTTTAAAAAAAGAATCCTTGTTCAGCTAACTGATTTCTGACTGGATTTCCTAATCAATTTCTCATAGCAAAGTCAAGTAAACATGCATTTGTTAGGTGACTAATATGTAAGAGCCAGTCACCTCACTAATCACCAGGGATAAAGAGAAAGATAAAAACGGAGCCTGCCCTCAAGGAGCACACAGTCTAATCAGAGAGATAACATGCAAACAACTAGGTACAAACAAGATATTCTCTCTCTCTCTTCTCTGTCTGTCTCTGTCTCTCTGTCTCTATCTCTGTCTTGTCTGTCTCTGTCTCTGTCTCTCTATCTGTCTCTCTCTTTGTCTGTGTAAAGGCAATCAGTGAATGGGAAGATCACTGGGCTTTGGGGGCAGGGCTCTCAGGGTCCTGGGGGGATTGGCTAAGACTGGAGCCAATGGTAGGCACCTGAGTTCTGGTCCACGTGATGAGATGAAGCCTGTGGTGGGAGGAGCTTGCTGAACTGTTGGAGCAGAGCTAAGAGGCAGTTCGTAAGGCAGTTGGAGAGGGCAGTTCAGAACTGAAGGAGAGAGGAAGCAGTCAGCTAGTTGGAACACAGTTTGGAGATTGCCTCGGAAGTGGCGGCAACAGCAGCAGGTGCTACAAAAAGGCAGGACTGATCCTCATGGAGACCAGAGAGTGCTGAGCAGGGGCTTGAGGCCAGTGGTGGTCTTCTTAATGGAATGCCCTGGCATTGGCGGGGGGAAGCACCAGTATGGCTTGGCTTGCTGCCATAATGTTTTTCCGTGGCCTCCTGGTCACTATTGTGAGATGGACCCACTAGTTTTGGAAGATTCTTGCCAGGATGTTGAATTGGGGACACTGGTCCATGGGTCTGCTGCTTTTGAGTTTCAATAAATGTTTTAACTTCTCTGCCTTCTACTTAGAGAATTCCTTATATCCTGTGATTCTGGACCATTCAGGCCTATTCATGGTTATCTTTGAAGTCATGAATTCTGCCTTAATAATATACTCTGTCTCTCTTTCTTTCTCTCTGTCTCTCCTTATCTTCTCTCCTCTGTCATTTCCCCTCTCCCCTCTCCCCGCCCCCCTCTCTCTGTCTGTCTCTCTTCTCCCCAAATTGGAGATTTTGGAGATTTTTCCTATAATTGCTATCATGGGGGATCAGGAGAGGCCTATTGTAAAAGTCTGGGACTTGAAGGAAGCCAGGGAAGTCTAACATAGGATGTTAGGGCTGGAAAGAACCTTTGAGCTCATCTAGTCTAATTCTCTCATTTTAAAAGTAAGGAAACAGAGACCCAGAGCAGTAAAATAATGGGTCCAAAGTCACACCACTAGTTACTAGCAGAGCTAGGATTAGAGCCTGGGTTTCTGGATGCCTAGCTGTATTAGCAAGGCAATAATCACAATATAGATGATAATTATAAATATGCCTATGGAGTTCTATATCACAAAATATGAGACTCTCCATATAGAAGGTAAAAGAAGTAAACCATTTATTTAGACACCAGAGAACCAGATCCCAAAACCAATAAGTCCAATTCATCATAGCAGCAAAGAAATTAACACATTATCACAGCAGAGAATGACTCCATCTCAAAACTATTTCGGCCCCCTATTGGGGCCTTCGCACAAACACACTCACTGCACAGCTAGCACATGTCTGCTCTCTCCCTCAGCTCTAACCACTCTGAGCATTTCCTGCTCCACCCTTTCCTGTTCCTCTCATTCAGCAAGTTCCTCCTACCACATTGACTTAGGCTTCTTGTGACATAAGCAGGTCACATGGGCCTATTAATGGATGGGAAAGATCTTCAAATTTATGTTACACTAGCTGGGTGTATGTCCCACTGTACCATGTTCCCTCTCTCTGGTGATATTTCTGATGTGCTCCCTTAGCTTATACAAGTCTATTCTGCCACAAATTGAGCTTCATATGGCTTCGTTATCTAAAGCATTCACCTAATTTAATCAGTTTCAGGTAAACATCACTGTTTACTGTTTTCTCTTTAAATATGAAGCAACTGACATTTTTTTACTTGTCTGTTATGTGCTTAGGGAATTATTTAGATAGACTTATTTTCCACAGTGTCTACTTGATACTAGAAGACGATTTGCATTGGACTTCATAGAGTCATTTAGTAGCATATGACTCCAGGCAAGTCATTTCACTTCTGAGTCTCAGAGTCTTTATTTATAAGATGCGGGAAGAGGAGGATGAGACCATATCTCAGGACATTTCCAAATCTAACAGTTTATGATGATTCCAAGGTCACTCCAGCAATCTGTCAGGGTTGAAATTCTAAGAATTAAAATGTCGACCTCTTACTGATTTTTTTTCAATTTTTTTTTCCTATAGAATGACACTAAATTCACAGTAAGGATGGCCAAACCCCAACAACTAGATATCTTAAATATCTTAATATTTTATATTATTATCTTAATTATAATATTTCAAAATATCTTAATTATATCCAATGAAATTAAATCTTAATATATAAGAAATATAAAATCTTAATTATAGTATGTTGTATTATCTTAAAAAAAACATTCCCCGTAGAAAGGTATCCAATAAAGTGACTGTCAATTTCCCCTCCCCCTCCCTGCTGTCCACAGCACCAACAACAGTGACACCCAGTGGTCGTTCTCCATGCTGACATGCAGACTGCTTACATCCTAAGCCTTTAGATTCAGTCCTTACAAGCTGTGATGTGCATGTAGTTAGTAAGGGATCCTCTGTCTAAGAATTGAAACCTTGGGGCTTTGTTTCTAGAGTCTGCAACCAAAATCTTTGATAGTTTTCCCTCACTGACAATTCTTGATTTGTGTTTCATGCAATTGGAACATAATTTAATTTTTTTAAGATTAAATTAAAATTTTTTGGAAAGAGTTGCTCTATAACATTTCAGCTTTGAAAACTTAGCATAAGTCAAGGAGCCAACCGTATGCTGAAAACAGGCAGTATTTTCAAAACAAAACATTTCGTGTCTTAGCAGCCCCACCATTTATATCTTTGTGTCAATCCTTTTCCAGAGGAAAGAATAGTGTGTGTGTGTGTGTGTGTGTGTGATGCTTTCTACCTAAATATTGGCAACCTCCAAGAGGAGATAAAATTTCCTTTAAGTGTTTATTCCCCCTGCAAGGAGGAAACATGGCAGGAAATCTGCTGTCCTTTTAAGTGACTCTTTGTTAGTGAATCACTAAAAGTTATTGTAGCTTCTGAGTACAGGGAGTTTCCCCAAACATTGTTACAGCCAGGTACCTTCACTGTATCAGGAAGGAGGTGTGAGGGAGCGTGTGTGTATATGTGTGTATGTGTGGGAGTGTGTGTGTGTGTGTGTGTGTGTGAAACAGCTGGAGGCAAAACAAGGTCAGACTTTAGTGAGCAAAGTAGAGGTGGTTGACTCTTCATGACCCGGTTTGGAGTTTTTCTTGGCAGAGATTTCCCATTTCCTTCTCCAGCTCATTTTGCAGATAAGGAAACTGAGGCAAACAGGGTTAAGTGATTTGCCCTGAGTCACACATCTGAGGCTGGATTTCAAGTCAGAGCCTCCTGACTCTAGGCTGGACACTATTCTCTGTGCCACCTAGCTGCCCTAAGCAAAATGGTATTCAGGTCCTAATTTACCCCATAACTTCCATAGGTTGATTTGATTCTATTCCCATGCCAGTCCATGTGTCTCCTCCCTTCCAAAAGAGATTTTGGGATGATGTGAATTGATTTTAGGTTAGTCAGTCAGTCAACAAGCATTTCTTCAAGTGTCTCCTATGTGTCAGACACTGGGTGCCAGGTGATGGGGGTACAAAGAAAGGCAAACAGCAGTTCCTACCCTCAAGAAGCTCACAGTCTAATGGGGGAGAGAACATTCAAACAATGATAAACCACATGTACACAGAATAAATTGGAAAGAGTCAACAGAGGGAAAGCACTAGCATTAACTGGGATGGCAGGAGAGAGGGTCAGTGATGGCTTCTCATAGAACTTGGGATTTTAGCTAGGACTTGAAGGAAGCCAGGAAGCAGAAATGAGGAAGGAGAACCTTCCAGGCCTAGATGACAGCCTCTCAGTCTGAAGCTAGTGTGTCTTGTTGGAGGAACTGCAAAGAGGCCAGAGGCACTGGTTTTCAAAGTACATGGAAAATGAGTAAATAATGAGATAAGTATAAGTATGTAGAGAATAATTTTAGACACACACATATAACATATATACACACATATCTGGTGGGTGGAGGGAAGAAGATAAGAAGTTTACGCAATAATGTGTTGTATATTTGAAAGGAATAGCAAGTTGTGTAGTAGTGAAATAATAGATTGGCAGCATATACAATCTTTTTTATTGTACTGTTATAGAAATGCTTATTTTATTCCACAAATTTAAAAAAAATTAAAAAAGAGAGAATGAGTAAGGTGTAACAAGACTGGAAAGGCAAGAGGGTGATAGATTATAAAGGACTTTGAATGCCAAATAGAGGATTTTATATTTGATCCTGTGGGTGATAGTTATTGGAGTTTATTGAATAGGGGAGGTAATGCTGTCAAACCTGTACTTCAGGAAGATCACTTTAATAGCCGATTGCAGTAGGGAGAGACTTGAGGCAAGGATACCTACCAAAAGGCTGTGGTAGCAGCTGGGTAGTGGTGGTGTCAGAGGAGAGAAGAGGGCATTTGATAGAGGTGTTTTGAAGATAAAATCAACTCCTCTTCCCCTTCCCCCCCAAGTGGAAGGACCCTGAGGAGGTGTGGGCTGATCTAGCACTTTGGGTTGTCTTTGGAGGATCTCTGATCTCTAAACTCTGTGCCTGGGCTCCCTGGACCACTATTAACCAATGCAGATGTCTCTGGTACACATCACTTCAGGTTCACACCCTTGTACCTGCATTATTAGGAGACCTCTCTTTCCTCCCAATTAGCTTACCATTCTAGATTTTTCTTGATGTTTGATGTTCCTGATTACTTGATTCACAGCTTAAAAGTCAAGGCTTAAAAAATGGAACTTATAGGATAAGGTTGAAGGGCCTGAATTTTTTGTTGTCACCTTGCTTAGTTCTGTTGGACTCTTCCTAATCCCATAGACCATAGCACTCCAGGTTCTTCTGCCCTCTGCTATCTCTCAAAGTCTGCCCAGGCTCGTGTTCATTGGTTCCATGATACCATCTATCTATCTCGTACTAAAGGACAATTGCATAGGATCACAACATTTTAGATCTGAAAGATTTTAGAGACTTTCTACATCATCTAGTCTAATTCCCTCACATTGAAGATGGAGCAAATAGAGCCTAGAAATGTAAAATAGCTTTCCCAAGGTGACACAGGGAGTTGAGTCAGGATTCAATTCTGGTGTTTTTTCTACTGCAATGTATCTGTTTTTAAGGGTTTCAAGCAATGCTGTGCCAGTAAATGTTTAACAACTGGATCTCTGAAGAAAAAAACAAAACCCTGCACACCACTCACATTTAAGTATAATCTGCATTCACATTTCCTCCATCACTTTTTAAGTCAACAGCTAAGAAAACAATAAATCAAGCCCTGATTTGTAATATTTGCCTGTTTTCTAGGATGTAAATGCTTACACTGGAAATTTAATAATTTGCTATCTAGAACCTAGAAGAGCTGTCTTCAGCAGACCCCTGGTTTCAAGTTTCTGAGGGTTATTTTACAGATGAGATTAACAAGCCTTTCTCTATCTCCACTAAAGACGTAGCAAGAAAAAAAAAAAGAACTTCAGTTGCAGTATGGGCTAGGCTACCTATAGAGAAGATTTTCCCCATGCTGAATATTTTTCAATCATTTGTTAGAACCCATAAAACTTAGCATTGCAAGGGATCTTGGGGAACATCTCGTTCAATCTCCTACACTACATGTCAGTACACAAAGGTACAGAAAAATGAAGTCATTTGCCCTGTGACCCACAGGTAGTAAGCAAAAGGATCAAAAGAGCATAGATTTAGAACTGGAAGGAACCTCAGAAGCTATGCTTCTGAGTATAGTTTCTGTCCAGCCCCTCTGTTTCCTAGATGAGGAACAGAGACCTGAAGACCGAAAGGAAGTCCATGTCTGAGCTGGGACTGGAGCCCAGTTTCCAGCACTCTTCCCGTTGCACCATGATGCCTTTCCAAATCTCCTGTCTTCTACAATATTCCACTTCAGGGACCTCAGAAAGCTTGTGGAGTCTCCTTTGATACTATTAAAAACAGCATGCATTATCAGTTATGTTTCCAAGTTACTTGCATTCTTTTCCTTTTTTTAATCTGTGTAATTAAAAATGTTTTATTCATGCTCCATTTTCCCTAAGATGACCACTCCCCACTAACCCGCCTCTCTCTGCCCCTCTCCTTTTAACGATTATGTTTAATCAAGGAAATCAGACCAACCCACTGACCATATCTGAAAACTCACATCTGATTCTATACCTCTCGGCTATTGAGTTCTTTTGGCTGAGAGGTGGGATGCCATCCTCACACTTGTGAAGTCATGCTTGGTCTCTATTTTGGTCAGGGCTGAGTTCTTCCAAAGCTCTTTCCCTTCATGCTCTTTTCGTGGTCATCATGTAAATCATTCTCCAAGTTCTGCTCATTTCATTCTCCATCAGTTTATACAAGTGTTTTCATATTTCTCCATATTGATCATGTTCATAATTTCACAGGATGTGCTAAAGTTCTATTACCTTCATGTAACTCCATCAATAGCAAAGTAGTACAGGAGAAAGAGAATTTAGTTTCTAGAGTCAAAGGATCTGAGTTCAAATGCCACCTTGGATACTTACTGCTTGTATGACTGAGTAAGTCCCTCCAACTCTGTGAGTTAAGGTTTCCTCATGTGTAAAATGAGTGAGTAGAAATAATTGGCCCCTGCATTCCCTTTCTCTTTTTTGCTATAGATCCATGATTTGTTTCATTATCCCCCAATTGCTAGACACCTGTTTTGTTTCCAGTTCTTTGCTACATTGAAAGGAGCTGTTTGTTTTATTCTATAAATTAAAAAAAATAAAATTGGTGATAAAAGCTTTCTGACCAAAAAAAAAAGTGCTGCTAAAAATATTCTTGTACATATGGGTTCTTTCCCCCTGTACTTGACCTTCTTACAGTACATTCTAATGGCAGTACTACTGGGTGCAAAGGTTACGTACAATATAGTGACTTTCAGCGTATAGTTTCAAACTGTTATCCAGAATAGTTGGAAAGAATTCACAATTTGACTAAGAGTGTATTAGTGTGCCTGTCTTCCCGTAAACCTCCCAACAATTGCTATTTTCCTCTCTTGGTATCTTTGCGAATCTGATCATCTGAGGTTATTTTAATGAGCATTTTTCTTATTATTAGTTGTTTGGTACATTTTTCATATGGTTGCTGATAACTTGAATTCCTCATTTATGAGCTGACTGTTCAAATACTTTGACCGTTATGGGGAAGCCACGGATTCTTACGAGTTTGGGTTTTTTAAAAATAAATGTCCTTTTTCTCCTGAACAAAAATGTTATCGATGCTCTTCATCACTTTTCTTTCCTAAAGACCCCCCTAAACCCTTCCTTACTAAAAAAAAAACCCCACCTATAGCTAAGCAAAACAAACCACTATTATACGCTTCACTTTATACCCGCAGTCTACCACCTTTCTGCTAATTCGAGGAAGTTATGTCTCATCGTTAGTCCTTGGGAGTCAAGACTGGTCACCACTGAATTGACCAGAGTTCTGATATATTTCCTTTATGATTGTGGTGGTCATTGTATAAATTACTCTTTTGGTTCTGCTTATTTCTTTTGCATTTGTTTATCCAAGTTTTCCCAAATTTCTTTGAATTTGTCATATGTGAGAGTCAGTGGGCAGGCATAGTGGGCAGAGGATTTGTGGTTAGGACGACCTATGTTCGAATCCAGCCTTTGGGACTTATTACTTCTTTGACCTTGGCAAGTCATTTAATCTCCGAACATCAGTTTCTTCATCTGCCAAAAGTAATATCTCCATCCTAGGGCTATTGCGAGACTCAAATAAGATCTGTATAAAGCACTTGGGAAGTTTAAAAGCAGCTTATATAAATTTTAGTTATTATTATTGTCATATTTGTTGTTTCTGCAGCACAATAATAGTTCATTGAATTCCTATGCCACAATTTGTTCAGTCATTCTCCAATAGATGGGCACTCACTTTGTTTCCATTTGTGTGTGTGTGTGTGTGTGTGTGTGTGTGCGTGCGTGTGTGTGTGTGTGTGTGTGTATACACATATATCACTGAGGGGAAATTTGGAAAATTATGATGATCCCAGTAGGTCATCATCTAAAAATATGCTATTTATGATCACTTTCAATATTTCAAGAGATGATCACCGAGGGAAGAGTTGGAAATATATATATATATACATGTATATATGTATATATATGTACACATATACACACATAAGTATACTTATACGCTGGCACATATGTGTATGTACGTGCATATGTGTGCATATATGTACATATATATGTATATTTCTAACTTTTTTCTTGGTGATCATCTCTCGAATCATTAAAAATGATCACAAATAGTATATTCTTTAGCAAATGGCATTTTAATTACTTCAAAATGCAAAGAGAGGTGGCCTTACACCAAGATCTGACTGCTGAGAGAATGGTATTGTAGACTTAAATTTACTTGTGGCTAGCTGTGTGACCTCTGTCAAGTCACTTAAACTCCCTGAGACTCGTTGAGCATCTTCTTATTATTGTATAACAATTATACCTTTTCCTTTTAGAGCTTTCAGGCAAATTCTAAAAATAAATTTGATGACACTACTTCTAGGACAGTCTCCCAATTGAGATATGGGGAACCTCTGGTACAAAGAGAAGCAGCCTTCCCTTTGACCTCAGGTCTTCCATCTTCTACTGAGCCTGTCACTTGAGAGAAGAGGAAGAGGAAAGTTGGTGGGAAATGAAACTTCTTTTTAATGCTGTGCCAGTTTGACTTCCATCTCCTGCATTTCCTTTTATTGCCTGATATCTACTCTTCAGAGGGAAGAGGAGTAGTGAAGCTGGGCCTCCCATTTGACCATCTGATTTTGTGCCTCTCATCTCATACTGATTTACCTCCAGTCCAATCTCCAGCCACCTTTGGGAAGAAGAGTGGTGCCCACCACTCAATGATCAGCATTATTACACCTGGTCATTCCCTTCATATCCCAGGGATTCTGAACCCCTGTGGGTCATCATCCAAAACTCATTCTCCATCCCTCACCACTATTACTATGCCTCTCAACTCTCTTATTGCAAAGTTTCCAGGAAACACCACCCAGCCCTGCTAGTGTGTGCTATGGAATGCCAATTCCATAGGCAACAAACTTCCCTTCATACTAAATCTTTTCCTCTTCCCTTCCTTCTACCTATTAACTATTACTAAGACTTGGCTCCCTGAGGATGACACAACCTCCCTATCCACCCTTTCCAGTACTAACTGCACCTTCACTCATTCCCCTGGACTCATTGGTTGAGGCAGGGGAGTTGACATATCCCTTGTTCCTCATTGCTGCTTCCAGGTTCTCACCCTACCTTCATTACTTGGTAATCTCTCCTTCTTTGAGGTACATGCTATTTATATCTACCACCTACCAAAATACTAGTAGCTATTGCCTGTAGACTTCCTTCCTCGATGAGAAAGGCTCACAGTTTTTCTTTCCTCCTCATCTGCTGCCCTCATCTTAGAGGACCTCAAAATATATATTGGCACTCACTCAATAACTCAGGGTTCTTTTGCCTACTCAGTTCCTATGAGTTACTCCTCACTACACACAAAGATGATCATGTCCTCAGTCTTGCAACAATACACCACCTGCAAGTTCAGGAATTCTGAAATCCCCGTATTCCCCCTAATCCTTCCCTGTTCCTATCTTTTCTATTACTGCAGAGAACAACACTATCCTCCTACTCCCTCAGGCTCTCAACCTAAGAGTTATCCTAGACTATTTACCATCTCTCACCCTTCCTCCCCTTCCCTCATATCTAATCTGTCACCAGCGTCTGTCAATTTCACATTTCCAAAATCTCTTGAATACACTTCCCCTACTCTTCTTGACGTTGCCACCACTCTAGGGCAACCCCACTCTGTCACCTTATGCCTCTATTATTGCAGTAGCCTGCTGTTGGGTCTGCCCACCTCCAGTTTCAACCAAGTCCAATACATTGTCCCTAGCCACTGAAGCGATTTTCCTAAAGTGCGGATCTGATCATGTTAGCCCTCTACTCAGTAAACTCTACTGGCTCCTTATCACCTCTAGGATCAAATACGAAGCGATCTGTTTGGTGTTCAAAACCCTTCATAACCTAGCCCCCTCCTACTTTTCCAGTATTCTTATACCTTACTCCCCAACACATAATCTTCATTTCAGGAACACCGGATACCTTGTGGTTTCATGTGTGACACTCTACTTCTCAGCTTTGGGCATTTTCTCTGGCTGTCCCCCGTGCCTGGAATGCTCCTTCAACTTTGCCTACTGGTTTCCTTGGCTTCCTCGAAGTCCAAACTAAAATCCCATCTTCTTCAGGAAGCTTTTTCTCATCCCCTCTTAATTCCAATGCCTTCCTTCTTTCAATCATTCTTTAAATTTATCCTGAAGATTGTTTGTTTGCATGATGTCTCTCACGTTAGATTATGGGCTCTTTGAGGGCAGAGGCTGACTGTCTTTTGCCTCTTTTTGTGTTCCCAACACTTAATACAGGGACATAGTAGGCACTTAATAAATATCGATTGATTGATGATATGGAAGCTCATTGAACTTAGGAACAAAGTACTATATGCCACATAG
Source organism: Phalanger gymnotis (assembly GCA_028646595.1). Classification (NCBI taxonomy): domain Eukaryota; kingdom Metazoa; phylum Chordata; class Mammalia; order Diprotodontia; family Phalangeridae; genus Phalanger; species Phalanger gymnotis. The sequence goes on along the minus strand of CM053622.1, from coordinate 627,344,302 downwards.
GGAAATTCCGTATTAGACAGCATATTGAGTTATCTGGCTTATTCTTCATGAAAAAGTTGATAAGAAAGAAAATATTCAAATCAATTCAGCATGCATTTATAAAGTGCTTAATGTGTGCCATGTGTTGTGTAAAGCAATGGAGATAAAGGAAAACAAAACAAAACAAAACAAACAAAAAACCTAGGAATAGGCCCTCTCTTCAAGGAGTTTACCTTACACTAGGAGGGAATAGCATGCATGCAAATAAGCAAAAAAGAGCAGTGTAAGTCAAAAATAACATGATCTGAAGCCAAGGATAAGGGCTGGAGGAAGGCTAGAGCTGGGAATCAATAACAGCTGTGGTGGTCAGAAAGGGTCTCATGTAGGAGATGACAGTAGAGCTGAGCCCTGAAAACAACCAGAGATGAGGAAGGAAAGCGTTCTAGGCATGGGGTGCAAATGCATGGCCCTCAGGTAAGGCTTCAAGGCTGAAGATGGTGTGTCTTGTACAGGGAACCACAGGCAGGGTAGAATGGAGATAATCATGTTCAAATAACCTACAGGACTGTTGTGCATAAAGGACTTTGTAACCTGAAAAGCACTATAAAAATGTGAGCTACTGGGGCAGCTAGGTGGTACAGTGGATAGAGCACCAGCCCTGGAGTCAGGTGGACCTGAATTCAAATCCAGCCTCAGACACTTACTAGCTGTGTGGTCATGGGTAAGTCACTTAACCTTGATTGCCTCAAAAAAAAAACCCAAAGTGAGCGACTATCATCATCTTTACTATCCTCAGGGAAGCTCAGTGACAACTGGAAGGACCCTCAGGAGTGACCTAATCCAACCTACCCATAAATCCCCACCACACCATCCCTGACAAGTGGTCATTCAGCCTTCACTAACAGACCTCCGTGATGGGGAGCTGACTACATTTCAAGGCAATCCATTCCACTAAGGAACATGTTTCATTATTAAGAAATTCTTTCTTCCATGGAGCTAAAATCAATTTTTCTGTAACTTCTCCCTATTGGTCTTAGTTCTTCTGCCCCTGGGCCCAAGAAGAATGGATCCAATTCCTTTTCATAGGACAGCCCTTCAAATACACAAAGACAGCTATCATGTCTTCTGTAAAATGAAGGGGTTGGACTAGATGAAGTAGCTTCTATGTGGATCCCACCCAGCAATAAAGAGTATAGAGCAGACTATGCTGCTTGGAGGTCTTCCCTCACTCTCTTCCATATTTTATCAGATACTGAAGGTCCAGAGTAAATAAACCAAGAGGGCATGGAACCAGTCCAACCCTGCCCAGATCCCAATGGCACTTCCCTTTTTCTCCCCTTGGGCTGGACACCAATTTTCTTATCTCCAACACATAGGAAGAAGCCCAGAGTGCTTACTCCATTCCAAAATGAGGTTTCATTCTCTAATTCCTTACTATAATAGGCAGCTCAAACTGATTCAATGAGCAAAGAGTTACTAAATACAATTGTTCCAATAAGATCACAGACCATTGCACCTTACCAGATGCCCTATAGCTGTGCTCACAAACTCCTACCCTTCAAGCAAGTTCATCAGCTCTGCTGCTCAACTCTTTTTCTATGACCAGTCCTTAGAGCTACAGGGCAGCTGTACCAGAAGCATCCTGGGCGTTGCCATCTATTTGGGTGGCATCTTAAGGAACACCAGGCCTGAAATTGTACCTTCTGTTTGTGTTCTCTCTCTCCGATTAGAATTGAGATCCTTGAGAGCAAGAACCATCTCAATTTTCTGTTTGAATCCCCAGAACTTAGCCCAGTGTCTGGCACATGGCAAGCCCTTAATAAATAGTTGCTGATTGGTTGATTTACTTACTCATGGTACTTTATCTACCTTAAGTCTTCTCTTTTCTTTGCTAAGAATTCCTAGCTCCTCCAGAACAAAAACGTTCTCAGCTAGAGAGATGAAAGGTCCACATTCAGCTGCTCCACATATTCCTTCCTGAGACCCACTCTGTCTGGACTGTATCAAATAAGCTCCTAGAAATTTTGAGGGAAGGGTAAAGAGGAGGTAGTGACAAACTGTCACAGAGGGATGGGATTGTGCGGACTGGGCTTCTGGTGGATTTGATGAAAATCAGTGGCAGCCATAAGCATGAGTAGAAGTGGTGACCACCTACATGCAGGGACTAAAGGATCCCCATCACGAGACAGGTCGCCATGAGGGGAAAAGGCATTCTATGAGTGGATGGGAGGAGTAATATTAGGGTTTGGGGTACTGCGGGGTAGGGCAGCCTGAGGTGGATGGAAGGGGAAACTGAGAGGTGGAGGGCAAAGAATAAAAAAGACAGATGGTAAGACAAAATGCTTCTCTCTCAGCTTTGTAGACCCTAGCAATAGGAATCAGAGTATGCTGCTTATCAAGATCCCAGCATGTAGGCCAAGGCTTACTACACAGCTTTAAAGGGTATGTAAATAGTAAGGGTACCAGTTTATAGTCAGGACACTTGGGTTCGAATTCTGCTTTTTACTATTAGCTGTATGGCCTTGGGCAAGTCATCCTACCTCTTTGGTCCCTAAAAAATCTTCCATAAAAAATGGGGAAGTTTTATGACATGATCAATTAATCAATCAATAAAGTTTTTATGATCTTCAATGTCCTTTCCAATTAAAAATTCAATGAATCTTACGGCTTCCCAGCTGAATTCCTAGAATTGGGGACACTCATACCACTTCCAGGGTTGCTGAATTTCCCAACTGGTTTGTAACACCAACCAGAGCCCACTTCTGATCCTCCTCCATTCCACCATCAAGAACCAGCCCCTCTCCCCCAAAATTAAAGAAATAAATTAAAAAAAAAGAATCAGCCCCATCATCTTTTCCATGAGGCTTGTTTTCTGGTCCCTCAACTCTGCTCTCTTCTGTCCTAGGCCCTGCCCAGCCAAAAATGTGAAATTGTGAGCAAAGAGTGAAGTATGGACTGAGGGCATGGGTGGGAGCAGAGAAGAATAACAAACCATCAGTGACATCTAATACAAAATCAGCTTCATTGTCATGTGAGGTACTAGCAATGAACATCTGTTGCCTGGAGCAGGGTAATCAGCAATAACATGGGAAAAACTGAAAACAAGGAATTTAGAAGTGCTAAGAATACTGGGCTTAGCATCAGGAAGACTTGTCTTTCTGAGTTCGAATCCAGCCTCAGACACTTACTTGCTGTGTGGCCCCGGGCAAGTCACTTTACCCTGTTTGCCTTAGTTTCCTCTTCTCTAAAATGAATTGGAGCAGGAAATGGCAGACCACACCAGTGTTTTTGCCAAGAAAACCTCAAATGGGGTCATGAAAAGTCAGAAACGACTGAAACAACCGAACAAGAACAAGAGTTACCTGTTCAGGTTATGGTTGTGGATTCAGAGCTGAAAGAGACTTTAGTGGTCATCTGCCCCCACCTTCTTACTTTACAGATGGAGAAATGGAGGCCCAGAGAGGTAAAGGGACCAAAGGTCACAGGTAGCGAATGACAGAAACAGGTCCCTTTCCACTGGACCATACTGCCAAACAACAATAAAAATATCTTATCCTAGAAGCATCATACTCCATTTAAAATACAATTATCCCTTCCACAATGCAGAGGCTAGGGACACAGTGCCCTCACCCCCCAACCCCATTCCTGGGATCTGGGAAATCCACATAGAATTTTTTGGCCCTCCCTTTCCAATTTAAATGACACAAGATGCAAGAAACTCAAGATGCAACGATCACTGAACCATCACTTCAAAATATCACCTGAGAGATTGCTGTCAACACCTTTGGCATCCCTAGACCAGTGTGTAGAACTGCAGTTTTTTTTGCTACTAATTTAATTTTATGGGAAAAAAATTGTGTACATGTAATTTATGTTATTTAACAGTAAGATGCATGTTGTACAGGTAATAGTACATATGTACATTTTATGGATTTATGAGTAACTAAAGTTTTGAAGATATCTCTACATTTCTAGCCATTTTGTGTCATCTGCTGGCGTTCATGTTCTTTTTGCAAACTTTAATTTTTTACTTATTTTAATTTTAAAAAAGAAATTGTGCATATTTATGGTATTAAAAGGTAAAAGATGTTAACAGTATGCAATACTGTACTATATTTTATGCATTTCTGAGTTTCTAGGCTTTTTCTATGTTGTCTGCTGGACTTCACATGTCATCTGTGGCTTCCACAAGACCCCACCAAAATTCCACTTAATTTCTTATGCCCACCTGTGATATATGGAAACTGTGATGGGGAAAGTCATGATGTGGAAGGGATAACTATTTCTAGTAACAAATAATTCCTTAATATTCATGACTCTGCTCATGTTTCATACTCAGAAGTCTCTACTATTGTGCTCAGAGAGGAGGATTCATTAAATATGAGTGACCTTATTCAGGTCATGTGGAATCTCTCTGGAACACTCAGTGATGTTAAAATAAAGCCTTATGGTGTTAAAATGGAGCCATGAAGGCAGGAAATCAGGCTGCATCTATTGCTTGCAGCCCTAATAAATACTTGGGGCAGCCCTAATAAATACTTGGGGCAGCCCCCTAGGAGTCTTACAAAAAATTGAAAGGCATATAATAAGACAAAAAGCTGCAATTTCCTAATTTCTGGAGGAATTAAGGAATTAAATGCAGCTTAAAATGATTCTTTTTTCAAAGGGTCATTTCTGTTGTGATTTCCTACCTGAGATGTACCTATCCAGTTATTTCTTGGCTTATGTTGAAGTCCTTTATGGTTTCATTTACTGCCACCGGACAGTTTTGCTCTGCTCCTACTTGGGCATTGTTAAATTATGCAGAAAGAATGTTGGTCCAGGTCCAGTTTCAGGAACTGAGTTCAACTTTTGATTCGTCCACTTACTGCCTTTGTGACCTTAGGAAGGTTGCTTAATTGTCTGGGCCTCATTTTCCTCATCTGTAAAATGGGGGGATTGAACGACATGAATTCTTAAAGTCCCTTCCTGTTCTAAACCTATGAGTGAATGAATGAATAAATGAATAAATGAAAGTCACTTGTGAAGCGCTTACTATATGCCGAGCTCTGTGCTAAGCACTGGAAATATTAAAAAAACAAAAACGCAACAACAGAAGACCTGTCCTGCCCTCCAGACGCTTTTATTCTAATAGAGGAAGACACCACGTATAGGAGAGGATTGTATTGGGAAGAGTATTTTAGTTTGGAAAGTTACCAGGTTGGTGAAGAGATTGAGAGGGGAGCAGACTGACTGATACACTCTTTCCAAGAGTAATGTTGCATTGATTTGATTATGGCCCCAGAACCAGAAACGAGTGGGGTAGTGCAAACACAACAGCAAGGCAGTTGTCAAGAAGCTGACCGTTGAATAAAGGGGAGCATGTGTAGGAAGGAAGGCCGAATTTATGATCTCAAAAAGGATCATATAAATATCAGAATGGTTCGAAATCGATGGGTATACAGAATTCTCCAAGCAGAAGGCATCAAAAAATTTATTCAGGGCCCAGAGCAACAAATTAGCGAACCAACC
>CM053622.1:627315469-627338312 GCA_028646595.1 Phalanger gymnotis | reverse complement strand
TTAGCGTTTAACAGGTGAAAGTACTTTCACCATGAACAAAAGCCAAACTCCTCAAGGGCACTCGTTAAACTAAGCCCATTTTGCCTTACTGGCACAGGGACCTGCCTGCAATGGGGGGGTCTGGGAGGTTTTCCCTAGTTAGACCAGCAGGACGCTATTGTGAGAGTTCTGGGGAGGAAAAGATCCAAGATCGTAGATTTAGAACCAGATTTAGAACAATCCCCTAGTTTTATAGGTGAGGAAACTGAGTGTGAGAGGAGTTTAGTGACTTGCCTAGGGTCACACTAGTATCTAAGGCAAGATTTGAATTTAGGCCTTCTTGACTCCAAGACCAGCTCTCTATCCACATTCTTAGGGCAGAGCCAAATAATGATGCCATTGAAAACAGTGACTTTCTTCGTCTTTCATATAATGTTTTCCCCTTTTGACAGAGCCAAGGACTGGGACTGGGATTTCATTGATAAAGAAAGAGAATTCCCAGATAGAAAAACCCCGTCGGTGCACATCCGTACCTTGCGTACGTGCAAGAAGAGAGCTTCCTGGAACACTGAGAGAGGATAAGTGACTTGTCCAGGGTCACACAACCAGTATGTGTCAGGACTTGAGCTCATGTTTTCCTGGCTCCAAGGCCATTATTCTACAGGTGCTTTTTTTTTTTTAAAAGGACAATAAAATGGGGAGGTCAGATACGAAGCCTGGACAAGGAGCTCTAGGTGCCAATTTGCAAGCAGGAGCTGAGCTCACTTAATCAGAATTATAGGAGAGGTATTGTTCCAGAGGGGGAATTTGACCCAACTAGCAGAATGAGGCATCTTTTGGTATAGTGGAAGAGGGCTGCATCTAGATTGGAGTGGTGGTATGGCAGTTCACAAGATAGATTTCCAGCTTTCCTTTTCTGTATAGAAAACGTCCCATCTCTGAAATGGGCTAGATTGGGGGAGGTGGTCCAGGATTTGAGCAAGGTATTTTCTAGGACCTCTTCTTCTAGATCTACTCTTTGGGATATTTGAGTTTTGTAATTGATTGAGGGGCCTGAAAATCATAGGAATGGAATGTTCCACCATCCACCAGGGGTTGACTAACGAAGGGGTGTGGAGGATCTAATCTGTGGTCTCAAGAGCTATGAGGCTCTTTGGGACCAGGTAGGCACTTAGCTACAAAGTTATAATTAAAAAGATGGGGGCTGGAGGACTTTCCTTACTATTTCTGGGGGGTTAAAGAAAAGAAGAATCAATTGAAACTATATAGGTCTAGGTGGTGCAGTGGATAAAATGCTGGTGCTGCAGTCAGGAAGACTCATCTTCCTGAGTTAAAATCTGGCCTCAGATACCAGTTGTGTGGCCCTGGGCAAGTCATTTAACCCTATTTGCCTCCATTTCCTCATCTGTAAAATGAGCTGGGAGACAAAAATGGCAAACCACTCTGGTATCTTTGTCAGGAAAACCTCAAATGGGGTCACAAAAAGTCTGACACACCTGAAAAGACTGAACAACAACAACAACAAATGTCTATAGGGTAGGAGCTAGTTAATGTGGATATGAGTCTTCTCAGACAGTTGTGACTCTCAGTTGCCTGGCCATTACCAGGACAGCCTTAGACAAGTGAGGATCAAAGCCTCTCTGAAGAATGGACTTAAAGTTTTTCCCTTGGGATTATACATATGAATGATAAGTCTGATTGTACAACAGAGGGAAGAAATAAACTTCCAATGCACAAAGATCCTAACATGGAGGAAAAGGTCTCAATGACAAATACAGCCTTATGTATATACTTTCCAGCCAGCAATATAAATTCATTTTCATTGCCCAGAGGAAGAATAGGATTTGTAGTTTCCAAAGAAGGGTCATAGAAACCACAAACCAGACACTATGAATTGTGGCAGTCATGGCTTAAGCGGTAGCTTGGCTTCAGTTTTCTCATCTGTAACAGTTGGATGAGACGATCTCCAAAGCCCTCTAAAGTTCTAGATCTCCAATCTCCTTGGGGAAGGTAACACACTGACCTGAATTCATACTAATGCATTAATAGCTGATAGCAGAGTCTTTCATGATAGTAGATTGTGGCGAAGAGAAAGGTCCTGGGTACCAAAACTAGTGAGAGGTGGCAGAAGGGAGGGAGAATGGTGGACGAAGGAGGCTGGGCACAATGTAATTAAATCATCAACTTCACTACTTTGCCTATAACCAGCTCTGTTTGGTTCTTGAAAACAGGGTGGGGTGGGGGTAGGGGTGGGGGAAGAAAATGCTGGGAAAGGGCCCAAAGGCTGAAGGAGGCTGCCTTCCAACAGCAGTTTGGAGTCTTGTAATTCTATACTCTGGTAGAGCCCTTCAATAACTCATTTAAAATTTCCCACAAACCTTCTGGGGGAGTCCACCCCCTTCGCTCCACCCGCCCCCAACAAAGTGTGAGAAATACTGCATTGTATTAGGTCTAAGTTTCACATCTAGTATGTACGGCTAGTCCAAATGACTGGCTGCCCCTGAGGAGGCTTATTCTGGTGGTCAGCCAAGTAGCTCCAAAGTGTGGGTGGGGAGTGGGAGAAGAAGTGATGGGAAGGCCATTTCAGCCCTGCCTCCTTCTCCTTTCTCACAAGTCTTTATGCTGTGTCCAGTACCATGCTGGAGTCTTTCTACCAAGGGGAAGGAGTCCCAAGTGCCACCCCAGACTCCTTATGCATTATGGACCCTGTGATCCAGTCCAACTGGACTTCTCTCTGCTTCTCACAAATGACACTCCATTTATGTTTCCATGTCTTTGTATTGGCTGTCCACCATGCCTGGAAATGCACTTCCTCCTCACCTGTGCCTCCTAGACTCCCCCTCTTTCAGACAGACCTCAAGCAGTACTTTCTACATGAAGACCTTCTTGATCCTCCAAATTGCTAGTGCCCTTCATCCCCAGCCATTTCATATTTAACTGCTTTGTATTTATTCTGTATATATTTTTATGGGCACAGATTATCCATCCATCTATCTAATCTATCTGTATATTTGTTATTTATCTATCTAATCTACATACATACACACACATACACTCACACACATACACTCGTGCACACATACACATTCTCGCAGGGCTAGGTGGCAGCTAGGTCACTGGACCTGGAGTCAGGAAGACCAGAATTCAAACTTACTAGCTGTGAGACTCTTGGCAAGTCACTTAACCCCTGTCTGCCTCAGTTTCTTCAACTGTAACACTGGAGACAATGACAACATTAACCTCACAGGGTTATTGTGAGGATAGAATGAGATTGTATTTGTAAGGCTCCTAACATAGTGTTTGGCACGTAGAAGGTGCTTAATAAATGCATATTCCTTCCCTTCCCTCCCCCGTTAGAATGCAAGCTCCTTGAGAGTTGGGATTTAATTCTCTGTATTTATATTTTCAGTGCCTAGGAGAGATCTCGGCACATAGTAGGCCCTTAATTAATGCCTATTGATTGACTGACTGATCAGTCCCTGAAAGTCTGGCCATTACAACAGCTTCTAAGCTTCTGAATCAAGTAATCCCCACTAGTTGTGTCGCTGGGGATAGAAAGGAGGATTCCAAAGCACCCTGGCTGAATTGGGGGCTCTCCAAACATGTGAAGGATTGCCAGATGTCTCCATAGAGGGGAAATTGTTCTCTTTCTCTCATCAGCACGGCTGTTACAGTGACTCCTGGTTGGTGGTAGTTCTTCATGTTTGTATGGTATAACATTTCACAGTTTCATAAAATGCTTTTGTGTCCAGTGTCTCATATATTCCTCACAATAATCTCATAGGACAGACAAGGCAGGCAATATTACTTTCATTTTACAGGTGAAGAAAGTGAGGCTCAAAGAATAACAGTATTAATAAGAATAGCTATGACAAAAATAATTTACATTTATAAAGCACTTTAAGATTTGGAAAACTCTTTATATTGATTTTCTCACAGAAAGTAAGTGACTTTCCCTTGGTCACATGACTTGGAAGTAACAGACTTGAGACTAAACTCAGGCCTCTGAGTGCCAGTACGGTACAGTTCTTTCCCCTCACTTCTCCAGGCTGTCTCCTCAGTTGACACAGGCCTCCTCGTATAGTCAGCTCCAGTGAGATGTGAACCAGCAGCCCACCTGCCTTCATCCCCTACAGCACTGGCCTCCCCTTCTATACAACTTCCTTCACTTCACCCAAATGCTTCCTCTATGTGCAGAGGACTCTGTCCAGAAAGGATGACTTGTGTTCACGTTTTCCCAATCTACTGTCATTCCTTTTTAAGGGAGTGGTTTGAAGTATGGCCCCAAAAATACCACTGAGTTGCTGTATTGGTCAGGAAAATATGAGTACTACGGTTATAAACATACTGTCCATCACCTGGAAATGGATAGGAAACAGGTTATTTTCCCTAACACAGGAAGGAAATGTTTTTCCCTCCTGGCCCCCACCATCACTTCCTTATGAATCTGGGCCATTCACTTATTGTTAAAATGCCTTGACGTGGCAGCTGCCAGTTAACTGTGCTTTATTAGAAATCTATGTTGACTATCACACCATGAGGCTTGGAGAAGGAATACTCTTACTTACATTTCAGCCCTACTGAATTGAAAGAACAGACTTCTAAATTTGTTTTTCCAGGGGACATTGATTAAAAGAGTCCCCAAAGCTGCTTGAATGCAAAATTTCCAACTGTCTAAAATGAAAAGCTTTCCCAATCTCCATGCATTAGGCTGGGGAGAAGGTTTATTTTCCTACTGTGTGTAAATAATGGATTTTGCCTTTTATAGGAATCCATCATCAGAGACTATGCTGAACACTCAAACAACGACAGTCTAAATTGTCCTGCAGTGACGCTAACTAGCTGGAACTAATTCAGAAATGTGTGTGGAGCATGATTAGGGTAACTTAGTGTGTGGGGAGACCATTTCACCTGACTCCATCATCTCTCAAACACGACAAATGCTGTTTGGCCCAAAATGACATAGAAAATAGAGTAACCTTGTTATAAATTACACCTAGAGTTGTTTTGTGGGATTTTTTAAAAAGTCTCTTTCTTTGTCAGATACCAACTGTAAAAGCCAAAAATATTTCACCCTCATTTCATTGCTGAGAGCTTCAGGCATAACCAGCAGCAACGGCAAGTAATTAATCTTCCCTCCAGAGATGGAAGCACATGTTCAAAGAGATTTTCAACCCACTCAAACAAACGTCATGGATTTAAAATTCAACCAAAGAACTGAATCCCTGGGTAAGATCCTTTGCATTTTCTATGACTTTGAGATGTTGACAGTGTGTGGTCAAAGATGGGTTTGTGACAAGTCATCAGGACAAGGTAAATAGGAAATCTAGTTCCTGTAAGTAGCCCTGTTTAAGCACAGTACAGGAGGGGAGGAAGCAGGAATAAATGCATTTACACTGGGCAAAGGGACTGGTGGTATTTTTGCTCTGCAACTAATTAGATCCTTCAGTGTGATAGACACTTGTATCAGATACCAGACCTCCAAGAAGACATTTTTCTTTTTAAATTGGGACCTTTTGACTCAGCCTTATTTAGATGCCTGTTTGGATGTGGAAATGATGCTGAATCCTCAAAGGTTATGCCAGCATAGCATACTCTGTCAGGATGGACCGAGCTGACCTGGTTTCAGGTATAGGCACAGTGATAAACGGTGTGTCTGTCATCCAAGGACCAGCAGCACTATGATCAGAGAGTCCCATGACAGAAGGATGTCAACACGCATTTAAGTATCTACTATGAGCAGGCACTGTGCTAAGTACTGGGGATACAAAGAAAGACAAAAGGCAATCTCTGCTCTCAAGAAACTCATGGTCTAATGGAGGAGACAATGTAAAACAACTAGGTACAAGAAAGATATATACAAGATGGATTGGAGCTAGGCTCAGAGGGATGGCACTAACATTAAGGGGGACCAGGAAAGGCTTCTTATAGAAAATAGGATTTTAGCTGAGTCTCAAAGGAAGGCAGCCAAGCCAGAAGGTAGAGATGAGGAGGGGGAGAATTCCAGGAAAGGGGGCTGGCCAGTGACAGTGGGAGATGGAATGTGTAGTTCAAGGAATCGGCAAGGAAACCGGTGTCACTGGATTGCAGATTACGTCGAGATAAGGTGCTGATTTATTTTTTGGCCAAATCACCAGAAAATCGTAAGGTGGTCTAATACTAAGGAACTGTGATCTGCTTTGGTTAGGGAAATCTCCAGACTAGTTAAATCATAAATCTTTTGATATACTAAAATGAAGCGAGTCAATAGGACCACAAGGAAAAAGTGGAGAAGGACTCAGGGGACAACTGAACAAAGCAATGCATGATAAGAGAAGAAAGGGGGTGGGGGTGGGAAGCAAAATGTGTTTTGGAAAGTGCTTAGCACTGAAAAGGAACCCCAGAAGAAAGAAAAAAGATTTATGGCTTTTAGCTGTTGAGAGAAAGATGAAAGGGTTAACTAAGTAATCCAAAGCTAGGCTACCTGGCCACCAAGAAATGTTTGGGGTTTCAGGCTTTGAAATTAATTCTTCCAGCTTAGAGAATTCAGATACATTTATAATGCATTTGGAACTGCTATTCTAATATCTCACATGTGCTCTGAAACAGAACACCAGTTTCTCAGAACTTTCTGGGTCATCCTCTAATCAACATTCCAGGATGTGGCCCTAAAATTTCCCCAGTTTGTTTCAAATGTCGATAGTTTCCTGATAGTAAAAAAAGAATGGGAGCACTGTCTCATCATTCCATTTATCTTTCAGGAATCCTAGTGCTAGACAAACCCCTTACCTTACCGTGTTCACACTGCCGTGGAACATGGGCTAAGGGAAAGACCCTTTGTAACCTTGCCATGCTGCTATAAAGCCAACCTGCTGGGTGGTGACCTGCCCTGCCCTGAATGGTGAGTATGAGAGGCAGGATGTGATGACTTCATTTCTACTGGCATCCAGCAGACTTTAAGCTTTTCACCATAACTGTGAATAACAAGCTTGTGACATCATCTCTTGCATCATTTTAATATTAGAACTGGAATCCTTGAAGCAACAATGTTTAATTGATAACAAAATTACAAGGGCTGCTAGTTGTTGTTGTTGTTGTGGTGGTGGTGGTTTGTGCTTCATTCTCAAAGAGGACCATGACATCAATAACATGATGCCACGACTTGAAAGTGAATTGGATTATAGTGAGGCAAGGCTGTGCAAAGTTACCAGCCTCACTTTCTCCTCTGGAGCCATCTGGGTCCAGTGGCAAGATATAGATCAGTATGACTGAAGATGGCCTAAAGAAAAGGAACTTCCTGAGATAGCTTTGCCAAATAGGTATTCACTCTTTCTCTACCATCAGCTCTTGTGATTAAAGCTAGAACCTTAATATTAAGCTAGTAGAGCTGTTAGTAGGGAAAGAATGAATAACTATTTGGCAAAGCTAGCTCCTTTAAACATACAAATTAGCCTGTGATCTAATCTAGGGGTGGGAAAATCTGCAGTCTTGAGGCCACATGTAGCCCTCTAGGTCAAGTGTGGCCCTTTGACTGAATCCAAACTTCACAGAACAAATCCTTGGTATAATATCAGGATAGTAACCTCTCACCCCCATCTCCATGGATGAAGTCTATCAATATATTGCAGGTCATGAGACAAAAAACCAAGGCATGTTTTACCTTTTCTGAGCTGGGAAACCAAAGTCACAAACCGGTGAAGCAGTTCCTCAGAGGCTGTGATCCTGAGCCAAATGGATGAGTATGAAACCAAAACTGCCCAAGGAATGTAACGATAATGATGTCTCTCCTTCTCGACCTTCACTGTCTAGCAAAAGAAAAAGAGTTGATCAAATGCAGCTTTTAGTTTATGAAAATAATAGAAAAAAATCTGTCCCACCTGATGTGATCCAGTTGAAGGGGGCTGGTTTGGGAACTAGAGAACCTGAGATTGAATTCTGGCTCTGAACTTACTACCTGTGTGACCTTGGGCAAATCGCTTCATCTCTACAAGCCTTGGTGCCTCATCGCCAAAAGAAGGCATTCCAACATGGCAGCTCAGCTCCCTTTCAGCTCCAATCTATGATCCTAAATAGACTAAGCTGGCTAACAATTTGCTTTCCTCTAGTAAAAACTTGCTGTCTTTGGCCTAAAGAAGAATGGAATTATCATCACCTGCTTACTTCAAGACTGATACAAATAAAAGCATGAAATTAACTATTGTTAATCTTCCTTCCTTCCTTTTTCTTTCTTTCTCTATTTCTTTCTTTCTTCTTTCCTTTCCTTCCTTTCTCCCTCTTTCCCTTCTTTTCTTCCTCCTTTCCTTCCTTCTTTTCTTTCTTTCCTCCTCTCTCCTTTCCTTCTCCTTCCTTCCCTTCTTACCTTCCTTCCTTCCTTCCTTCCTTCCTTCCTTCCTTCCTTCCTTCCTTCCTTCCTTCCTTCCTTCCTTCCTTCCTTCCTTTCTTCCATCCTTCCTTCTTTTCTTTCATTCTTCCTTTCCTCCTTCCTTCCTTCCATTTTTCCTTCCTTCTATTCATCCTGACATCATATACAAAAAAAAAATTGGATCCCATGACACACTGATTTGGCCAAAATCACACGGCTAGTTAGTGGCAGAGTTGAAACTAGAACCCAGAGCTCCTGTTTCAGCTCTTTCCTTAGCTAGCTGTGTGACTTTAAGCAAATCAGTTCTATTCTGTTTGCAATGTCTTTGACTGCAAAAGAATAGGAATGCTCTTTTTTGAGGACAGCTAGGTGGCAGTGGGGCACAAGCACAGGCCTGGGGTCAGGAAGACTCATCTTCTTGAGTTCAAATCTGGCCTCAGACACTTACTAGTTGTGTGACCCTGGGCAAGTCACTTAACCTTGATTGCCTCAGTTTCCTCATCTGCAAAATGAGAAGGAAATGGCAAACTAGTCCAGTGTCTTTGCCAAGAAAACCCCAACCAGGATCACAAAGAGTTGAACACAACTGAAAACAATTGAACAACAACAGGGTTGCTCTTTATCTCTTAAGAGTGTTTCTAGCTTGAGAGTTTCATGGTACTCTATTGTAGAATTGGTCAACTGCCACAGGAGGCCCTCCTCTCAAAATTTTCCCCGGTGGACCATCAAACAACAGGAGTATATGGCTGTATACCTCAGCCCTTCACCCCCCACCTCTTCCTTATAGATTCACATTCCTTAATTAGATAGTAAACTTCTCAAGGACAAAGACCCTGTCCTCTTTGTCTTTAGTATCTTTCCACAGTGCCTAGCTGGTGGTGTACAAGGTTAGGTAAACAGTGAGCTTTAAAACAGTCGTTGACTTATTAATGACTGATTCCACCCCCCACCCCTCCCCGGCCACCCCTCTCACTCCATGGTGGACCTTAGATCTAAGAGTTAGGTCCTTGGAGACTGGAGAATGGCATTCCCACAGAGATTTGTCTTCTTCCTCCTTCTCTTTTAAGAACTAATTAGGATGAAGGGACAATGGTAGGCTCATGTACAGTGGATACCCCATGTATTTATGAAAGCTTCTGGGTCTTGGGCAGCATGTCTCCAGACCACCTCAGGACACTGATCTTTTGCTTGTTGTTTTCAACTCCCCCCCCTTTTTTCCCTAGTTTCCCTTTTTTTTTCCGGGAGCTGACACACTTATTTCTACTCAGGGTGCTCGGCTTCGCTCTTGTGAGCTTCATTTTGTAACCCATAGCAACAAGAGAAGCAGGTGATCACATTCACTCTGCCGCTGGGCTCAGGGCAGAGCTGCTGAGCTGAGGCTCACAAAGGGAGGAGCCTCTGCTGACTGCAGTGCCAGTAACAGACTGAGCCTTGTGACTGGCTCTGGGAGCTCAGGCCTTCTGGGTCACAGGGAGGAGGCTGCTGCTCTGGGGGGAGGCTAGAATATCCTTCTCCCCACTGCTTCTTATTAAAGCAAGTATTCTTAAGCTTCTTTGTGTCACGGTCCCCTTTGGTGGCTGGCTAAGAGGATGAACCACTCCTCAGAACGATGACTTTAAATCCATAAAATATACAGGATTATAAAATAAACCAGTTATGTTGAAACACAATGGTCAAAATATTTTTTTAAATTCATAGGCACAGATGAGAACCCTTGCTCTAAAGTCAAATGTGACCTTGCACACCCCTGTTAAAAATACTCTTTCCAGGGTTATCCTAAAGGAATCGTCAGACCTGGTCACTATTTCGAGTATTTTTGTTTGATCATTTTTCTTTTTCTGTTTATTCTATTTAATAAAGTATAGTTGTTGACTTGTTGGGTTAGGAAGAAGTGTATCTTTAGAAATGCTTATAGTGTGATGACAGAAAGTATCATTCGTATATATATACACATAGGTATATGTGTGTATATGTACATATATATGTATATATATACATATATGTATATATATATATGGAAAGAGAGAGAGAGAGATTGAGAGAGAGAGAGAGAATGCGTGTTTTTAAAGGCCGCCTCAGTAGCCCAAGACCCCTATTTTACTATCTTAGCATTGTATTGGGGGAAATTGCTGGAGGATAAAAGAAGCTTTTTTATTTTTATTTTTATTAGTGGGGATTTAGAATTTCATTAAGATTAGAAAAGGATATTTGATTTGGGGGAGGGGTATATTTCAAAAGATGGTTATAATAACTACACAATTTACTTGCAGTCCAAAATCTTTCTCGCTCAGGACTTGTGAGATCTGGAAAGAAGGTCCAGCCCAGCTTAGACGAAGCAACTAGTTTTTAGCAAGGTCTTGCTTTTGCCTAATTTTCCAGCTGGAGTGACAGAAGGAACAAGGAGGTCAAGTGATCTGCCCAAGGACACACAGTGAACTAGGTTTGCCAAAGAACATCCTGGCTTTAAGGATCTAATTAAATTTTGCTCTGTAGATTGTCCTTTTCTTTTCCTATTTAAAGCCACACTTTCAGCCTATCAGTGACAACCAGAGACATCCCAAGATGGCTGCTTATCAGGGGAAGACACTGGCTGAGCCATGCAGAGCTCAGGTGTTTTGATTATAATATGACCATGTCAGTTATACCACCCTTAATACACTTTTGCTGAAGCAGAGTCCACATTGCTGTGGCACAGAAGGGAGAATTCTGTTCTGAATGATGCTTTGTCCCACTGAATTCTGGAGTCTTTGCTCTGGTGGGCGTCTATGGAATATATATTGAGAAATGCACAGCAATTCCTGAAAATCTTGGGTTTCCACCTACTGCCTTTGTCTCCTTGGAGGGATGCTAGCCTTATGATGAAGGGGAAATCTCTCGTTTTGATCATCTTGGCTTGCTTCAGAGACACAGTGAACCTGTCACTGCAAGATAATGGAGATTTATTCAACACACATTAATTGTCTATTATATGCAAGGCACTATATGGAGGGGGAGAAGGGGACAAACATTTATTAAGTGCCTACTACATGCCAGGCAAGCTGGGTGTTAAGCAATTTACAAATATTATGGGGGATACAAAGATAGATATGAATGAATAAATTAAATGGACATATCAAGTGCTTTCTGTGTGCCAGACATTGTGTTTAGGGTGAGAATAAAAATAAAAAGTGTGCTTGGAGTGCTTGTATTCCATTGAGGAAGACAACCAGAGATATGCAGGTCAGTGTTTAACAACCGACTCTCAGAAAGAGTCGGACATAATTGAAATGACTCAACAATAATTTCTAGTTTTTATTTCTTCAAAATAAAGTTGTCAAGAAAGCCTAAGAAGCAATAGGTTTTAGAAATAAGGCAAAACAATGTAGAAAAACTTGATTTCTGCCCTGTGCAAGAGCTCCCTTTGTCTCTTCCAGTGCTCTTTTCAAAGCAATAGTGAAGAACTGGGAACGACTAGCCTTGTTACCATTGTCATTATCATTATTACTATAATGAATAGCTTGCAATCATACAGAATTTTATACTGAATCACGAGCATTCACCTGCATCACCTTAATTAAGAGCCTAGGCATTTAAAAGTGACTACTTGGGGCAGCTAGGTGGCGCAGTGAGTAGATCACCAATCCTGGAGTCAGGAGGACCTGTGTTCAAATCTGAACTCAGGCACTTGACTCACTTACTAGCTGTGTGACCTTGGGCAAGTCACTTAACCCCAATTACCCTGCCTTCCCCCCTCAAAAAAGTGACTATTTGTAATAATAACAACCAGTCCTTCCTCTTAGAGCTTGGAGGATCTTTGTAAAAGTGAGGGATTGAAAGAAATTATCTTTAAAGTCCTTTTAAACTCTTAATCCTGTGATCCTATATACCTACCATTGTGTTACATATACAATGAGAAACTAGTGTACCTACTTGTTGAATGATCCCTAGTGAGAGTAGATCTGTCTAAAGGGAATTATGATATGTGATGTCTTCCTAGGAGGACACATAATCTGGTGACTTCTCTGTGTGCTGGGAAGGAGACGCTATAGTTTTCCCTTCCACATAGCAAGGTTAGGGGCGCAGTGCCCCCACAATCTGGAAAATCTGCGTAAAAGTTTTTGGCCCTCTCTTCATACCAGAGAAGAAATCTGAATTATTATGGCATTAAAAGATAAAATGTGTTGATATTATACAATACTATACATATGTTTTATGCATTTCTGAATTTCTAAACTTTTTTCTGTGTCATCTGCTGGCCTTTGTGTGTCATTTGTGGCTTTCACAAAACTTCTAAGGAATTCCCATTTGATTTCTTCTGCAACCCACAATATATCGAAACCATGATGGGGAAAGTCATGATGTGGAAGGGACAACTGTATTGCGCTTGGCGTCTTACACATCTCTCATGGAGTACTGTACACCTGTAAGAACAGACATTGACCCAAATGAACCATAATTTTTGCAGCCTCTGCAGTCTGATGTTTAAATCTGAACATAGTGTTAGAGAATGTTTTTCAGCAGGAGTTGTTGATAACTACGATGATAACATAACAAACTCCCACCTGTCCATTAAATGCCTCTGCCTGCCATTTCATTCTATCACTCCCATGGAGCTTCCAGTAAGATGATGTGACCCCTATTGATGTTGCCAAGAAAGGGACCCTAAAACAGTTCATTAAATCTGGAAACAACATTCAGTTTTTAGATCTAGACTAGGTGCTTTCCTTATGAACCAAAACAGCTGTAACAAGGTCTCATTGGCTATAATTTCCTGAATCCCTTGTTTATAACAAACGATCAAGCTAATAAAGGTTTATGACTTGGCCACATCCGAAGCCTTTCCCCTTTCCAGAACAAATTCAAAAATGCACCCAGACCTATTTCATGTCCTTAACATTAAAAACACTGGTGATTCCAGGGAACAATAGAAGGGGAATTGAATCTACATCACAAACTGAGCAAATCAAAAATTTCCTTGTCACTTTTTTTTTTCTGTAGGCCTGGACTTTGGAAGTGCTAGTTAAGGCCTTTTGGCCCTGCTATGGGAAGCTACCATTAGCAAAGAAACATCTGCCATGCTCCCTCTGTGATCATTGCCAGAGGAAGCTTCAGCAAAATCAATTACTCCACTCATTCTCTTGGCTCATTCCTTTATTTCTTTGGTCCCTTTCCTGTCTTATATCAATAGTAATCACTTCATCTTACCCTGTATTGCTTTGGTGCTTGCTTGTAACCTCAAGGGACAAGTATACTAAATCTGATATTTATAAGGAGGAAGAAAACGAATGAAGAGAGTTGTGTCTAGTTTGAAAGATGCCCAATCTGGGCTCACCCTTATAGGTGCTGGTGGTAGTGAGGAGGGTGAGAGGAGTAGAAGAATGTCCCTCCTCTCTCGCCTGCTAGGAATGGGGGCATTTGAACCCTGGGAGGAGTGGATAGAATGTGGAGCTTATCCAGTGAAAAGTTGTCTAGGGCTTAAAAGAGTTTCTGTTATCTTAGTTCTATCAATAACTTGGGATCTTTAAAGTCCCAGAAAGAGGAATTTGGCCATAGGTCCAATAGGGGATGAGCTTCCAACAAAGAAAGGGAGGATGCTAATTTTAGAGCAGAGTTCTTCTTCACTGCTTTTGTATCATGAACCAATTTGGTGAAGTCTTTGAACTTCCTCAGAATATCATTTGTAAATGAATAAAAAGAAATGCATAAGATTACAAAGGAAACCAAAGGTTAATTAACATAATAATAATAACTAAGACCACAGCTTCTGATATTTATAGGTTTTAATATTTGACCTTGTGATATTTTACACTTAATTTATATATAACTAGAGAAAAGTAGGATATAATTTTTGATTTAACGTCTAGCACTTTACCCGCCATTCCATGCTCACCAACTGTTTGACTATGGGCATGTCACATAACCTCTGTGAGACTCAGTTTTCTCAAATAAAATAATGAAGAAGTTGGGCTGGTTATTCTTCCCAGTCTAATACTAAGTCCTGTGATCTCAGAACTTCTAGTGGACATCAAGTGTGTCCTTTGATGACAGGGGCCATTTGACATTTTTTGTCTTTGTGTTCCCAATGCTTTGATCATAATAGGTACTAAATAAATGTTTGAGCCATTAATTGAATCTAACCACCTTATCTTAAGGGAGGCCCCTTAAATACCTTGCCCTCCACTCTTTACTTCAAAAGACCTAACCTCTACTTTAGTGAAAAAATTGGGGCCATCTAACTTGAACTCCCTTTTTCGCCTTTATTATACACCTCGAAACCTCTCTTATATTGCCATCTACAATCCTCATCTCCTTTGCTCCAGTCTCTGACAAATAGGGGCCCCTCTTCTTGTCAAGGCCAACAACTCCAACTTGCATGCTTGAGATGTGCATCTTCCTTAACTGTCTCTTTATTCTACCTGGATACTGGCATATATCCTTGCCCTCCTTTTTTTTCATAAGAGGAAGGAGGCAGGACACTGTCAAAATCTCATTTGTTGGTACAGAAAAGATGATGGTCTGTGATAAGTTCTGCCTCATAGATTGTGGTCTAAGGCAGAAAACTTAAGACCTCATTCTTAACTGGCAGTATTAGTCCACAAAGACCAGCTCTTTATGATGAGAACAGACTCACTTTTTTGAGATATGAGTTCATTTTGTTCCTTTATTGATTTAAATGACTTATTATTTGGGTATAATGGGAAGGGGGTTGTATTACCTTTATCTGGTATCCATCCCGGGTTGAATGAGTAGTGCAAAGTAAGTTAGACAAACTCCCAAGGTTAATAGGCATTAATGTAGTAGGACCACTGGAACTTCTTCCTTTGAATAAAGGTACAAGTTCAGGTGACCCAATAGGCCACAGGAAATGCCTCATTGGCCCCTGGAAACATTATGGATCCATCAGACTTCCTCCATGGTGATCTCTAAACACAATGGGAAATATTTCCTCTTAAACCGGAAGCTCTACTCCCATAGATAGAAGGCAATAGAAGCCATCAACAAAGGACTGGTTTTCTGTCTTTGCTTATATGGTTTCCATCTTGGGTATTCTTATCTATCTTCTTTTTCCCTATTCTTCTTCAAATATGACCCAGACTCAGTTGAAATATAGACACTAAGAAGTTCAACAGATTAAATGACTCTGTCCAAGTACATCAGAGGGTACGCAGGAGAGGCAATGATGTGTATTGACAAGAAATGCAGGCAGTCTGCCATTTGCCAATAATCCATATAGTAAATTCAAATTTCTGTCCTTTACTGACTCCCCATGTTGTCCCTTAGCCTGTTGTATGCCAGAGCCATCACTAGTACTAACATGAAGCCACTGTGAAAACAGTCATACTTCTTAGAAAATTCATGAGTTTAAAATAGACAACCCTGTGAGGTTGATAATATGAGTATTTCTATGCAGTTTTCAAATGTGGAAATGAAGGCTATAGGAAGTCAAGGGACTTACCTATTGGTAATACAAATAGTATATACATAGGTGGGATTCGAACCTGGATCTCATGGTGCCTGGAATAGCCTTCTTTCCACCATGTCATTACTTTCATGAGATGAGTCTGTGAAAAGCAGAGAAACTTGGAAGAACTGACCTTAAGGATAAACTCCCAGGAAGGACTAGCCTGCCTACGGAATGGCCTATTGGCCATAAGTATCTTATCTTCTACTGCCTGAGTGTATTTACAGTTATGGCTTCCACATCATGACTTTTCCCATCGTGGTTTTGATATATCATGGGTTGGCATAAGAAATTAAAAAGGAATTTGGGGAGAGTTTTGGGGAAGCTGCAGATGACCTAACAAGGCCAGCAGAGGACACAGAAAAAAGTTCAGAAACTCAGAAATGCATGAAACATATGTATAGTATTGCATAATATCAACCCAAATTTTACAATAAAGTACTGTAAACACTCCATTAAATAAAAAGAAAAATTCAGACTTCTTCTCTGCTATGAAGGGAGGGCCACAAATTTTTATGTGGGTTTTCCTGATCGCAGGGATGTTGTGCCCTTAACCCCTGCAATGTGGAAGGGATAACTGTACTTTGATTTATTTTACTGCCTGAAATCTTATGAATTAGAGATTTATTTAGGTTAACAAACACCTTGGTCTAAAGTGACAAAAATACCTAGAAAGGTTAATAGGCTATTTAGTCATTCACATATTACCATAAATTTGTTTAATCACACATTGATTCCCTCCACACACTTAGTCTGCTGCTCTGAAATGGGGCTTTGTACTAACCCTGGAAGCATATGGGAGATTAAAATAACCAATAATAGTAAAAGTCACAAGATTACAGGAGTCTTAACATTCTATCCTATCAAAATTGGGGAGGGGCAAAGGTAGGTAATTTTCAAACATAGGGCCCTTTATGGAGGAGAGGCATAGTGTTATAGTAGGAGAACAGGGCAATATGGCCACCTGGGCAAACAAGAGTTGAAAGGGGCACTAATGTCACTATGGTTTGGACAATAGGGCATTGTTGGGTGCAAAGACAGAAGAGAATGTAGTTGGCATTTTCATGGTGCATGGGAGATGTATCTAGATTATTCCAACGGTACTGAGATCATGAGGAACTGTCGTATCAAGTGGAACTTCTTGACACCATCATTTCTGTTGTAATATTTAGGGAAGCCATTTATTAGTCTCTCCAATGGCTAAAAAGATTAAAAGAGAGTGAATGAAGCACAGGCAAGGCAATTGGGATTGGGAGGCCTGGTGCAGCTATGAGGTCTTTCATTTTGTGTCATCAGGCTTTATTTATTCCCTTGTGGTATCATGGTAAATGCAGATATTCACAGTTTGTATAATGGTCTAAATTTGTGTCTTAACATACTCCAAAGTCCACAAGGTATGAATCAAGAGTAATTGATGATATTGTATTTCATATCCAGCCTATAAATGCCTATCCAAACTGTATTGGCTTCATTACTGTTTGCCTACCATTACAGAGAGCTTGCTTATGCCTGGTGACCAGCACTGGGCACATGACAACCAAGAGGCAAGAAAGGATTAGAGAAGTCTTGCTCATAGTTAACCTTATACCCAGGAAAGGGGAAGGAATCTTTTTTTCTTTTCCTTCCTTCTGTGGATGACTCCTATTTCCTGTGTTACCCAACTGGCCATTTCCAGTTGGGCAGCTACTATTTTCTACTCACAGAGGCCATTGCTTTTCCTTTGTTCTTGAAGAGGACCATGACATCAGAGAAGTGATGCCATGATGTTTAAGTGCATTGGATTTAAGTGAGAGAGGGCTGTGCACTGGTGACTCTGCACAGCCCTGCCTCACTTAAATCCAATGCACTTGCAAGTCATGTCAAGTCATCTGCATTGGTAGAGGTTGATTCTTTAATCAGATTACTTCCTATACTAATGAAATTGCAGCTCCAAACAGGTTGTTCATCCTTCCTTTTTAAAGAAGACCAATGACATCAGGAAGGTGATAGCTGGACTTGAAAGTGAACTGGATTTAAGAGAGGCAGAATTGTGCAAAGTCACCAGCCCCACTCTCTTCTCCAGAGTCGTTGGAGTCCAGTGGCCAACACATAGGTCAGGACAACTGGTGATGGTCCAGAATGCAATGGGAGACCTTGGTTTTTAAGATAAGGCTTTCCCAGGTCCCAGTTTGTCTGAGGCAAACCATTCAGTAGTTAAAGGCTAGGTAAGAATTGAAGCAAAACATGGCCTAGTTTGCTTTCACAAAATAATCAGTCTGGGAGGGGAAGACCCTCAGAGTTTCTGGCCAAAACAGAAACAATTGCTATTTATACTCTGGTCCAGACAATATATTATAAATATATATTATGTGTTATAAAAATTATGTATGTGAATATATTATAAATATTTAATGTCTATACACACATACATATAGACACACATATTTATACATGTATATGTGTGTATATGCTGTTTCTATGGGGAAAATGCTTTCTGAGCTCTGAGCAACTGAGTTGTTAGCAAACTTTTGGCTTTCAAACTGTTCATAAATTACAAACGGCCTTTACTATGAGACATGCCCAAATACATTAGCCTGATCTCTTACCTTAATCCAACAAGTACCAATGAAAATAAATCCATACATTAATGTCATTAGAATCAGTAACATATGAGAGTCTACATGCTCTCATGTTTTTTTTCAAAGAAAGACAAAAATATGTGTCAAAACTCCATTTTTAATAGATATCTATAGAATCAAAATTCTTTGGCTAACATTGGGCTCACATTTATTTAGAGATTTGTTCACCTATGTCAGAAAAGATAATTTTATAATAGGGACATTTTCCCTTCATTGATGTCTAGACAATATGTAGGAATGGTGAAATTTCATATAGGTATTTATCATAGCAATCAGTGCATTTACATATCAGGGTGACCACGCTTGCCTTTAAAGGATTGTCTTTTGCTACCATTGGTTTCTACTATTTTTTTCCTGAGAAGTCTACTGAGTTCAGACCATGGTCCCATTTTCCAAATGTAAGAAGTAAAATTGGTACTGTGAAGGGTCAGACATGACTAAAATGACTTGACCACAACAAACTCATCTGTACTACAGGTATTAGTCTGCATAGGCCTTCTAACAGTAAATGACCTTGCATTTGTATAGTGCCTTAACCTTTCACCATAGTCTCACATCTATCCCTTTTTTATTATTTCAATGTATTTGATGTTCATTCAACTTTGAAAAATGGCTCGAGCCACCACTGGGTTCCCATGATAAGCTGTTCTGTTCTTATGGGATCAACTCTTTTTTTTAGTATCTTTCTTGGTTTTCCAATTTGGTTGCACAGATTCTCTCTTCCATATTTCACAATCTATGTTCAACATTTTATACTTTCACAGCAATAAGAAATTCGATGTATTCTCTGAGGCTGCCTTGCTTCCTCCCATTCCTCTAGCTATAGCGAATGCAAAGACTTTCTTGTTCTGACAAAGTCTCAGGCTCGTATGATGGCTACATCAACAGGACTGCATGCATTAGAAGCTGCAAACTTCCCAAAGATCTTGACAAATTCTTTCTTTCTCACATCTGTCATCTTTTCAGGTGGTCTTCCCCAAGGTCTTTCAGATCCAAGTTGTTGAACAGGAATCTCTTGGGGCAACTCACTTAACCCCCTCCTCCAGACCTTAAAAGATGGAGAAAAGCATCAAAGTTACTGTTGGTATAGGAATAATTTCACATCCTGTTTTTGTCTTTCTCCTTTGTCGGTTACCTCAGTAGTTCCACTGTTACATTTACAGGATACAATGGCCATTTCCTTATTTTGTACAGCTATTTTTATTAGGTGGCAGATGCTGGATGTGATGGTTCAGCAAGGGTTAAAACTCAGCTGTTGAGTCGATGTGCAGATAGCCAAAATATGATGCCTTTGAAGTGTGACTGCAGCAGTCTTTTGAAAGACAATCTCTTTAATTCTCTACAGATTCTTCCTGATTAACAGCATAGGAGCGCTCTACTGATTCTATCCATGAGTTGTACTGATGTCAGAAGTGGAGCTAATCCTTTAAAAATGTTTATATGTGTTTTTATTAAAAGGCGATTCAAATTTGAAAGCCCATCCAAGGCACTGTATGCATACCTGATTTACTGCCATATGCTATTCTTGAGCCATAAAGCTGCTGTAAAAATCATATAATGCTAGCAAGAATATCCTTCATTTCTTTGTGAAGCTAAATGAAATCAAATATAAAGTTTGTGATACATTAAATCACAAACATAAATATGTGCTTTACAGCCAGCTGTTACATCTGAGTGTGCACATTTTAAAATAGAAACATTTATCCAACATGCTGATTAGCAATTTCAGTCCTGAAAAGCCTGGTTACATTTAAGATGCAAAAGATTAAAACGACCCAACAGATAAAGTTAATAGTTCATCTTCCTAAATGCTTTTCTGTGCTTTAAGTCTTAAAGTTCACTGGAACTCTGCACACTGGCGATGCTTTGATGTGGGGTTCATGTTTAGCTCATGCGATCTTGTGGGAACAGAATCCAATGGCATCGTCGACATTTAAAGGAATGTTCTGCACGTGTGGACGCAGTGTGTGAATGGATGATGTTTGCAGCGATGTGCACACAGACGCATGGAACAAAGGGTTTTCCAGGCATGCATAGCTTCACAATCACAGAGGCTACAATTGCGTAATCTTCATTTGGACCAAGGATCATCTCGATAGAAACCGTTTCCTTTCTTCGTGATTTTTTAAACCTGTGTTCTGTGCAGAAACACTGTGCCAAAGAGCAAACCCGAGATCATCTGGAATCTGAAATGAAGCTCTCTGGGTAGACCTTATTTGCTTGTGCCCGATGGTGTTTTCCTATCGGTATGTGCTGCAGAATGTTAAAATATCTGTAGTCCTTTGGTATGTGCTGGCCATAAGCAGTTCCTAAGTGCACACGATGCTGTACGTCTTAATAGTATTTATCTTCACAAACAGCATAGGATTGTCAAAGAAAATCCTGCATGCGAACAAATGATTGAATGCAGAGGAACTCTTTACTTTAGTCTTTTCTCTTTTGTCCGACAAGCTAATGCAATAAGGCTGATAATAAAAGGTTGTGGACTAGGCCTAAAGCCTGTGACAGATAAAAAAGAAATGTTGGAAACCGATGAAGCTTTTGCACAATTAGATTTTTTTTTGAGGCTGTGCTGTTAGGTTTGTCCTGAGCCCATTCATTTCTGATTGATGGTAAAATCATAACTACATCATATTAGCCGTAGAGTTCACTGACAGGTTACTGCAGATTAATATTGCTACTGCTGTTCACTTACTTACCATCAAAGCCACAGAAATATGAATTGAGCCTTCCCTCTAACAAACCCCGCATATTAAGAGGTAAGGTGTTTTACTGAACAATCTCCATCCTGTCACAGGGGAAAGATGCAAACAATGTCTATTTGAGAGATGTATGTAGATACATAGCAGCATACTAATTAGTTCTGGAGGGAGGAGGTGCTGATCATCTGGCTGCCTCACAATTCTTTTCCTCACCTTCTGGGGGCCTTCCAAGCTCTTGGCTACGTGACTCCTCAAAACACCACGACGTGCAGGGCAGCAAGCCTCGATGATTTAAATGCGGGCTGCCAGGCAAATTGCAGGGACATAAATTTGTTCAGTGTGCTGTGCAGTTTGTGCATATGAAACACAAGGAAGAAATGAGTCCAATGTCTTGTATCGAATGAATACTGAAGGTAAAATGCATAGAGATTTGGCGTGGTGTTTCATGGGGTATTGCCCAGGACAAAGAGGACCTGAAGACAGACTTTGTATCGTCTTTAAATACATTAGTGAATGTTGCTCTCCTGTATTTTAAATGCTTGTGAGGGAACACAGAAAATTAAAGCTAGTCGTTTTTTATTAAGAAGTTTTTCAATTCCCCCTTTCACCATAGTTTTTACTTTTGTCATTCAGTCAGACTCCTCGTTACCCCATTTGGGGGTTTTCTTGGCAAAGATCCTGTAGTTTGCTGTTTCCTTCTCCAGCTCATTTTACAGATGAGGAAACTGAGGTAAACAGGGTTAAATGATTTGCTTAGGGTCACAAGGCTAATTAGTGTCTGAGGCTAGATTTGAACTCATGAAGATAAGTCATCCTGATTCCAAGCCCATGCTCTATCCACTGTGCCACCTAGCTGCCTCAGTTTTTACTTTAGATATATAGATACAGGGAAGGGAAGGAAACAAGTATTTATTAAGCACCTACTACATACCAGGCACTGTGCAAACATGCCTTTATAAATATCCGATTTGAGTCTCACAACTCAGAGAAGCAGGCGCTATTATTTTCCCCATTTTATAGTTGAAGAAACTGAGACTGATAGAGGTTAATTGACTTTCTCAGATGTGTCTGAGGTCACATTCGAACACAGGTCTTCCTAACTCTATGTCCAGCACTCTGTCCGCTGCACAACCCGGTCCCCTAGACTGTGAATCAGGTGACCTCAGTTCAAATCCTGACTCCATTAACTTACTAGCTATATGAGCTTGTAAGTAAGTAATAATACTTTTAAAAGTGAAAAATTCAGTGGAAACCAGACTGAATTAGATAGCACATGTTAATGTGATATATGAGTCTAGCAATGGCAAAGCTGTCAGGGAGCAGCTCATTGAAGCCTAATCGCTTGAAAAGATGGAGTTTTTCACTTTCATCCTGGGTCAGGGGAAATATCCCTGGCCTTGAAGCGGAGACCTGGTTTCTAATCTTGGCTGCGTGGCCTTGAGTTCTGTTGCCTTACCTATAAAATGGGGATGATCGCACTTGCGCTACCACCCTCACAGAGCTGTTATGAGGACATCATAATAAATGATGTTTGGGTAGTGCTGTGAAGGCAGACTATTCTGTATACTTTACAAGCCCTCACAGGCTGGCTACAAATTGCTTTTACATACATTGTAAAATCCTATTGCCCTCTCCTGCTTTATGTACATTGTTCCATTCGATGCAGCAACCCTGTGAGGTAGAGGTCATTTTTTATATATATATATATATATATATATATATATATATATATATATATATATATATATATATATATATATAT
>CM053622.1:627260561-627315369 GCA_028646595.1 Phalanger gymnotis | reverse complement strand
CCACCTAGCTGCCCCCAGTAGTGGTCATTATTACCCCCATTTTGCAGATGAGAAAACCATGGCTCCATGAGATTAAGTGATTTTCCCATGATCATACAGCCAGTAAGCATCTGAGGCAGTATTTGGACCCAGGTCGTCCTGATGCCTAGTGCTCTAGCCATTGTCCCAAACTGCCACCACCCTGGCGAAGACTCTCATACCTCACGCCTGGACTATTGCCATAGACGTTTGGTTGGTCTTGTTGCCACGTCTCTTCCCACTACAATCCATATTCTACTCAGGGGTCAAAGCAATTTTCCCCCATTCAATAAACTCCAATAATTCCCTGTCACCTCCAAATCGAATATAAAGTCTTCTGTTTGGCATTCAAAGCCCTTTATAACTTTGCCTCCTCCTACCTTTCCAGTCTTCTTACATTTCCCCTCATGTACTCTGTGATTCAGTAACCCTGGCCTCTTTGCAGTTTCTCACCCAAGATACTCTCTCTCCCAACTCTGAGAATTTTCTCTGGCTGTCTCCCATGCCTGGAATGCTCTCCCTCCTCATCTCCACTGGCTTCCTTCAAGTCTAGCTAAAAATCCCATCTTTTGTAGGAAGCCTTTCCAGCTCCTTTTTAATTCTAGTGCCTTCCTTCTGAGAATTATTTCCAATGTATACTGCAAATTGTTTGTACACAGTTGTTTGCATGTTGTCTCCCCACTAGACTGTGAACTCCTTGAGGACAGGCAGTCTTTCTTCTTTCTTTGTATTCCTAGCACTTAGCACAGAGTACATAGTACTCAGTACATAGTAGATGCTTAATCAATGCTTATTCACTAACTGACTGTGTGTAAAGTGCTTTGCTGATTTTAAGATGTTATATAAATGTTAGTTCTTATTTTTAATCAAACATAAAGCATTGTATTCATGTGTTATAATTTAAAAAGTGAAGTGGGTAGTGAAAACAAAGCTAATTAATATATGTAGTGATTGGGTGAAAAACTAAGCTAGGGGGAGGGAAAACTCACTTGGGTGAATTAGACTCTTCCAGTGTGCCATATGGGAAGGAGCATTGAGCTGGAGTCAAGACTCAGGGTTCTAGTCTTGACTCTGTCACTAATGAACTGTATAAAGCACTTTGTGTCATTGAAGTCAACCTTTGGTCAAATAAGAGCAATGGACAAGATGCTCTCAGAAGTCTCTTCCAATTTTATAACTGTATCTCTAGTCCCCAATGGTGCATTTTACTTAATGAATTGGGTAAAGTCATTGCAAGGCTAATCGTTTTTTCAGAGACTCTGTGGAAGGTAGGAGTGGTATCCAAAAGCAGAAAAAAGATGATAGAAGCACCTTTATTTGAAAAAGAGGAAAGAGTTGACTTTGCCCATTAACTTAACTTCTATGTCTAGAAAGATAATGGAAAATTTTACCTTGAAATCAATTTTCCTACAATGCCTTAACAAGCCAGCGTGGTTTTGTAAAGAAAAGTTCACGTCAAGCTCCGCTGACCTAGGGAATTGATAGATGAGACAGGAGGGCTTTTTGAGTCTGTCCTGAATGACATATTCACCAATAAGGCTGAAATTGCTGTCTTGATCACTCTACTATTAGGTAGGGGCACATTTGGAATTAAGGTCACCAAGGAGTTGTTATTAGTGTCCACAGCAGGAAGCGTGATAAATGGTGGATGCAAGAAATGGAAAGGAATGGGAAGATAACCTTCAGTGGCGCCTCAATGGCCACAAAACTAAATTCAGCCTCCTGAGCCTGGCATTCAATACCTTCCATGAGATGGCCCTATTTATCTTTGGATTATTCTCTCTCGCTGCTCTCCTGCATAAGTAAAATCCTTCATAATATTAATAGCTCACATGTATGTAATACTTTAAAGTTCATAAAGCACATAACATGTATTATCTCATTTGGGCTTTACAATAACACTAGGGTAAGTGTTTTTACTATCTCCATTTTGCAGATGAAGACACTGAGCCTGAGAGAATTTAAGTGGCTTGCCCCGGGTTCCATAGCTACTTAGATTCTGAGGCCAAGTGCAAGCACAGGCCTTTCTGATACTAAACGATATTGCTACAGTATGAGACTTCTGCTGTTGTCCAATTACTCTACTCCTTTGTGCCTTCTCACTTCCTAGCCTACGATGACCCCGTCCTCCCTGTCTTAAATACCAATCAGACTTGTTTGCCTCTGAAATCCTCTTTTCTTCCAATTCTATATAGAGTATCACCTCCTTTATGAAGCCTTTTCCTACTACTTCAGTTGCCCATGATTTCTCTCTCCTTTAAACCATGTCATTTCAAGATGGTTTGACAAAACTGGAGATATTTAGCTTAGGGAAGAGACCATTTGGAGAGTATTTGATAGGTCTATTCCAGAATGCGACAGGCAAGAATCACTAAGTTACAAAATCTAGTAGTTGGAAGGAATCTTGGGGAGATCTGGTATTCTTTCCACCTTTCTACTTTTCCACCACATTCCCAACAAGGGATCAATCAATCTCTTCTTGAGGCCCTCTAATAAGAGAGAAACTCTCTAACTCACAAGGCAGCTCATTTTGCTTTTGGACAGCTCTAATTGTTATGAAGGTTTTCCTTAGGTTGAATCTAAATCAGTCTCTCAGCAGACTTCCTCTAGTCTTGGCAGAACAAGTTTGCCTACTCTTTATAGCAGTCTTTCAAATCTTTGAAGTTAGCTATCTCATCCTCCCTAAGTCTTCTCTTCTGCAGGCTAAACATTCCCAGTTCCTTTATCCATCCTTGCCTGGTAGCATCTGTAATCTTACTATCATGCTAGCCATCTCCTTCAGCTTGTCTATGTCTTTTACAAAAAAAAAATGTGCTATCCATAACTGAATACAGTCCTCTATATGTGGCCTGTCCAGGGCAAAGTGTATGTAGAAGAGCTCTTACCTCTTTTGTTTTGGACATCATGATTCTCTTAATACAACCTCAGATAATATCAGTGGTTTTGAGTGCCAGGTCACACTATTGGCTCATATTGAGTTATTTGGAAGGTAAGAAAACAAATTCTCTCTACTGAGCACTTTTCTCCTAACATATATAGTCTTCTTTTAAAAATTATTTTTATTTCATTCAATATATCCCAACTATATGTAAAAATTTTTTACAATCTTTTTTTTTATTGTGAGTTCTAAATTCTCTTGCTCCCTCCTGGAGTCTCTACCTCCTCCTTAAGAAGGAGATTTCATTTGGTTTCATTCAATTTGTTTTCATTTATACACGTGAGATCAAGTAAATCGTGTTTCCATATTATTCGTGCTGCAGCACAAAACGCAAAATAAAATAACAATTAGTAAAATTTTTAAAAATTCTGTTTCAATCTGCATTTAGAGCTTGTCTATTCTCTCTCTGGAGGTGGATAACATTTTTAATCATGGGTCCTTTGGGATTATCTTGGATCATTGACTTGATCAGAGTCTGTCACAGTCTATCATCCTTACAATATTTGTTGTTACTGTGCACAATGTTCTCCTGGTTTGGCTCACTTCATTTTACATGAGTTCATATAAATCTTCCCAGGTTTTTCTGAAACCTTCCTATTCATCATTTCTTATAGCCCAATAATATTTCATCACAATCATATACCACAACTGGTTTAGCCATTCCCCAGTTGTTGGGCATCCCCTTAATTTCCAATTTTTTGCCACTACAGAAAGATCTGTTATAAATTTTTTTTGTCCCTATTAGTCCTTTTCCCTTTTCTCACTGGGATACGGACCTACTAGTGGTATTGCAGGTCAAAAGATGTGCAGTTTTATAGCCCTTTGGGGGCAATTCCAACTTGTTCTCCAGAATGGTTGAACTAGTTCACAACTCTACCAACAGTGAATTAGTGTCTCAATTTTTCCACATCCCCACCAGTATTTGCCGTTTTCCTTTTTCTGTCCTGTTGGCCAGTGTAATAAGTGTGAGGCGGTACCTCAAAGTTTTAATTTGCATTTCTCTAATCAATAATGATTTAGAGCATTTTTTCATGTGAGACATATATGTATGATATATATGTACATGTATATATATATATATATATATTTATATAGTCTTAGAGAGTGGGGGGGCACTGAGAGATTAAATGGATTGTCTAAGTTCATAAATGTGCTTCTTACATCCTATATCTGCAAAACTGATTTTTTGGGGGGAGTGCAGAACTTTACATTTATTCCTAACAAATTTCATCTTACTTAATTCCACCCACTATTACAGCCTATTGATATCCTTTTGGATCCAGATTCTGTCATTCAACATTTCTTGTTCTCCAATTTTTCTTCCATCTGCCAATTTGTCAAGCATATCACTAAGCCCTCTTCTTTTCTCCTTCTATGCTGCTTCACTTGGTGATCTCATCAGCTCCCATGACTTTAATGAACATTCCTATGATAATGATTCTTAAATCTACCTATCTAGCACTAACCTCTCCTAGTGCCTAGTAGACACTACTACCAGTTAGCTGTCCCATCTTAAACTCAACGTGTTCAACACTGAACTCATCTTTCTCCTGAAAACCCTCCCTTCTTCCTAACTTCCCTTTAATTCTCTAGGATACCACTGTCCTTCTAATCACTCAGGCTTGGTACCTAGGATTCATCCTCAACTCCTCACTTTTTCTCACCCCCTGTATCTAATCTGTTGCCAATGACTCTTGATATTCCCTTTGTAACATCTCATGAAAATCCTTCCTTTTCTCCTCTGACAGTGCACTCTGGTGCAGACACTCATCATCTCAGACCATTGTAACATCCTGCTGATAGTCTCCTTGCCAAGTCTTTCCCCACTGGAGTCCACTCTCTACTTAGCTATAAAAGTGTTCTTCCTAAAGCACAAATCTACTCCTATTGCCACCACTACCCCCAGTTAAAAAAACTCCAATGGCTCCCTGGTAGCTCTGGGATCAAAAATAAAACCCTCTGTGTGGCATTCAAAGCTCTTAATAACTGCCTGCCCCTCCCCCACCTGTCTCATCTTCTTGACTCCTCCCACCCACCAAATACTCTGGATCCAGAGGCACTGACTGGCCTCTTTGCTGTTTTTCACACAAAATGGACACACTATTTCCTGACTCGGAGCATTTTGGGTCACTATCCCCCATGCTTGGAACTTTTCCTCCTCATCTCTGCCTCCTAGCTTCCCTGATTTCCTTCAAGTCCCAGCTAAAATCCTACTTTGTACAAGAAGCCTTTCCAGCTCTTCCTTAATTCTAATGACTTCACTGTTAGTTATTTATCCTGTAATAGTTTGCTTGGTCATAATTATTTGCATGTTCTCTCCCCTATTAGACTGTGAGCTCCTTGAGAGTAGGGACTGTCTTTTACCATTTTTTTGTATCCCCAGTTCTTAACATAGTCCCTGGCACACAGTAGGTACCTAATAAATGTTTACCAATTGACTGACTGACTGACAG
Organism: Phalanger gymnotis; assembly: GCA_028646595.1. Lineage (NCBI taxonomy): Eukaryota > Metazoa > Chordata > Mammalia > Diprotodontia > Phalangeridae > Phalanger > Phalanger gymnotis. Next base: position 627,309,960 of record CM053622.1, on the reverse strand, counting down.
AGGCCTTTATCCAAGTCATTAATAAAGATGTTGAATAGCACAGGGACAGGGGCAAATACCCATGATCCTACATTAGAGATCTCCTGCCAAGTTGAGTTGTTTTGGTACTTCAGTGATCTCAAAATCATGGATGTTTTAATAACAATAATAGCTAGCATTAATATGGTACTTTAAGGTTTGCAAAACACTCTGTGAATATTATCTCATTTGATCCTAACAACAAGCCTGTTAGTGGAAAGTACAACTGTGGGTACTTGTAAGCTACGAAGTATTAGGAGTTCATATGCATAGCCTTCATCATTAGAAACCAAGTGGTTGGCACCTGGTGATCTAATCCATGAGCACAAGTATGAGTTGGAGGAGAAGTCCAGAAGAGGTGTTATATAGACAATAAGTATTTTTCATCCATTTGGTTTGCCCTGTGTGGATTTTTTAGGCTGATCTCTTTTGATCAATGATGGCTCTTGTTTAAGAGGTATAATAATTTTCTGGGTATTAATGATATCAGAACAATATCATTGGCAAACTAGAACATCTAAAGGATCTCATTATGTAAAAGGAATCCCTCTACCATTTAGACAACATACAAAGCAACACCTGTGACATTCATGAACAACTTTGGAGAACATACATCTCCTTATTTTATGCCTCATTTGAGACAATTGTATGACTATAAAGCTGTGTAGCAGTAGCTACATAGGCACTTCCTAATGGTTATGTGGTTATAAAGCTCTGTAACCTATGAAAGGTACTTATTATAAATAATCTGTTTCAGAATTCAGCTTACCCTCTTTTGGGTCCACCCACCTTACCACTTCCTGGAATTTCTCCATTTGGGGCTAGCCTTCTCCATCTGGTCATGATATGGCTCCTACCCCAAAGCAGATGCTGTGTCCCTTGCTCTGAGGGAGATTGGCTGTGATTCTTTAGTGATGAACTTATGACTATACTCTGGCTTATTTGTTTGTAACATAAGACCATACCCTCATATGAGAGACTTCATTAAAAAATTACAACAAGAACACCCCAGTGTGCTTTTTTTCTTGTCTTTGTTCCATTTGTTCATTGTTGTTCAGTCATTTTAGTCATATCTGACACCTTTCTTTCAGAGAGTCATTCGTTATAACAAAGGATTTTTAAAAAAGACAAATTAAAAAGAAGAAAAGAAAAACCCTAGTAAAACTTATCGATACATTTTTTAAAATTGGCAGCATATGTAATGTCCCACATTGGTAAACCCTCTGCTTCTGAGAGGGTGTGGGTGTTTTTTTTACATTTCTTCTTTGGGGCCAAGATTGTTCCTTGTCATTTTGCAACATTCATTTTTGAATATTTTATTGTGGTTGTTTTTCCATTTATATTTTGTAGTCGTGTATCTTGTTTTCTTGGCTCTGCTCACTCCACTCTGCATCAGTTCATGTAAGTCTTTACATGCTTCTCTGTATTCGTCATTTCTTATAGCACAGTAATATTCTATTATGTTCATGTGCCATAATTTGTTTAGCTATTATGCACCTGCTATTTTCTGATTCTTTACTAACATAAAAAATGCTACTATAAATATTTTGGTGTATATGAATGCTTTTTTTTTTTAACAAATGACGTCTTTGGAATATATGCCTGGCTGTGTAATCTCAGTATCAAAGGATACAACATGTTAGCCACTTTATTTGCATAATTCTAAAGTGCTTTCCAAACTGGTCATAGTAATTAACAGATCTACCAACAATGCATTAGTGTACCTGTTTTCTCACAACCCCTTCTACATCGACTGTTTGTATCTTTTATCATCTTTGCCGGTTTTCTGGATGTGAAGTGAAACTTTAGGGTTGTTTTCATTTGCATTTTCTTTATTATTAGTGATTTGGAGCATTCTTTCATGTAGTTGTTAATAGTTTGCAATTCTTACGAAAACTGTTCACATCCTTTGACCATTTCTCTATTAGGTAATGGTTTTGAGGATTATATATGTCTGTCAGTTGTCTATACATTTTGGATATCAAACTCTGGTTTGAGAACTTTGATATAAAGTTTTTTTTTTCCAGGATGCTGTTTCCATTCTATTTCTAGATACATTTTTTTTAGCAGAAGCCTTTCAATTTTATGATATCAAAATTATCATTTTTTATACAATTGCCTCTCTCTTTTGTTTAAGATTTTATCTCATTCCCATAGCCATGAAAGTGTTTGATCTTGTATTGCAATTTTTCATTGATATGATTGTGAATGTTCAGTCTGTGTGTCCATTTTGAATTTATTACAAAATATGATATAAGATATTGGTTGGAACCTAATTCCTGCCAGAATGCTTTCTAGTTTTCCCAGCAGTTCTTTAAAAAAAATCAGTGGTTCTTTTACAAGTAATTGGAAATTATTAGTAATTTACAAGTTATAAATCAATTTTCTCTTTTTGACCAGGTGTTCTGAAGTGTAAGCCATACAACAATATTGCTTCTATTTCTACACCCATTGAGCCAAATGTTCTCCAACATGTTTCTCCCATCAAGTTCTTGGATTTCTTTCTCTATGTCTATATTTATAATATACAATATTATTTCATCCACCACCCTTTATTTTTCTTATTCCTTTTGAATAAGATACGATTTTACAGGACTATATTCATGTCATGAGTTCCATCCAACTAAGCCTCAGGAGTAATTAGTAGGTCAGATGTGTTTTCTTGCATTATGACCCAAAGATCTAGCATCTAGAAACTTTGTTACCCACACTTTGTGCTCTATTTCTGTAAGTACACCTGAGACCAGATATACAGGTTTACTTCTGTCCCTGAATTACTCCTGGCCATCTCTTCTGCCATTCTTCTTGCTATGTTGTACTTGTTCTTTGTGGTACCAGGTTTTTCAGATCTGTGGCACTTCCTATCCCTTATCAAGAGTCCCATATTGCTATATTTTAAGTTATATATCAGAAATTCAAATCTTGTTCTGACATCCCATATTTCTGAAAAGTCATTCACTTCCCAAATCTATCTTTCTTTTTTTCTGAATCCCTTACCTTCACTTAAGAATAGAAATCCTATCTGCCTTCAACATCTTCATTTTCTTCACTCAGGATGTTATGATCCTTACCCCTAATTTCCAGGTTCCTTCTTCATATGAATCAACATAATGGGTTAGCGGCCATCAGGTCTGACAGCTCTGGTAAGGCAATCTATAATGACCTAGACATATGAACACAAACTAATTAACTCTCTGTTGTTAGAAAAGGATTAGACTTATTCTACTTGTTCCCAGAGGGCACAGCTATAACTAATGACCAGGAGTCCTATGATCTGATATAGAATTCAGAGCTTTGGGTGCAATATTAGATAATATTCCTAATCATTAGAGTTGTTGAGAGGTAAAATGGACTGGCCTCATGGGTGGTGTGGTCCTTGGCCCTAGAGATTTTCATAAAGTGGTGCATTGATCAACAATTTGTTGAGAATATTGTATACCTTCTGAACTTGCGGTGGTCTGATCAGTCCCAGTCGGATACACCGTACCTTGGCCCCAAAATAATGATGTCATTTTGGTCTTCTTCGAACACAAAGGATAACAGCCAATATGTACATAAAGATCCCTGCAGACCACATTTGACTTAGTTTTAAGATGTAATATTATCTATATTCTTGTATATTTTTATTTTGTTAAATATTTCCCAATTATATTTTAATCTGGTTTGGACTGCACTCAGGAGTGTTGGAGGCCACATGCAGGCCATATGTTTGACACCTCTGTTGTAGACAGAGGGTATTCCTGCTTTAGAAAGAGAAGGATTAAGCTAGATGACCTCTGAGATCTCTTTCAACTCTTAGATGCTTTGATTTCTATAAATTCCTGGATCACGCTCCATCAGGCATACACTTCACACGCTACCTTATATTACTAATTATCATTTAATGTGTAGCTAGATCCTGTGCCTGCAATTAAAGTATGAGTTCCCTGAGAATTCCTTTTATCTTCTAGCACAGTACTATGCCTACAATTAGTATTCGATAAAAATTGGTTGATGATTTTGTGATGAAGATGATATGATGCAGTTATCATTAAACTCTCAATTATCTGAGTTAATATAGAGAGAATCTTTAACAAGCATAACTGAAAGTCAAGATTAAGTTATCTCATTGTTTTAGGGTCAAGTGCTTGATTCTTAGGACAGGGAAACTAACCTTTGGAGGTTAGGACTGGGAACCATTAAATCCATTTAGTGTCCCTGTTCCCCGTGGTAGATGCCTGTTCCACTCAGATGTCATTCCCCCATTTTGTGGTACGGGCATACCTCCCCTAATGCCTTTAATTGGTTCTATGAAAACCCAATTTTATAGGCAGAAGTGTGGTGCTGAAAAGGTCACAAATGGTCAATTCATAAAACAATGTTACAGAGGAGTTTTGTGATGTAGCAGCCAAGTTTAATTGTAATATATCCATGGTGTGGGTCAGGACAAATTATTCAGGGTATGGCTAAACATTTTCAGAAAAAATTGACATTCCCTTCCCTGCAAAAGAGGCACAGCATCTGGGGAGTGTAGTCTATATAGACAAAATATGGAAACAAATGTTCTATAGAGAATAAACATGCAAAATAAATATGCTGAATAACTGAGTTGCATAAGATACTGCAAATATAAACTAGTGACCATGTGGTTATATAATAGTTGGTGAAAAATTAGTGTTCCTAATCCCTAATCCTAACATTCCTTAATCCTAGTATGTGGCAACACACTCATTCCATGCCTGGCCCAGCCCCTTCTACATGCCTCTTTCCCATGATACCAGATCAAAGTTTTCATTCTTTTCTCTCTTCCCCAAGTGGGGTAGACTAAGCCTTGAACCTACAAAGGAGTAGGCATAAAGGTAGTAATGGCAATAGAATGTTTATTAAGCACCTACTGTATGCTAAGCACTGTGCTAAATGCTTTATAAATATTATTTCATTTGATTCTCATAAGCAACCCCATGATAGCCATCTTGTAGTTGAGAAACTGAGGCAGACAGAAGTTAAGTTGCCCTGCATCACACAATTAGCGTGTATGTGAAGTTGAATTTGAACTCAGGTCTTCCTGATTCTTAAGCCCAGTGCTATATCCATTGCACTCCTTGGGAGCCCCCAAAAGCCCCCACCTCTCAGTTTCATTGCTTTATCGGCTGCTCCGTTAGCCCAGTCCTGAGCCACTGTACTTTCTAAAATGAAATGTAACTATAAGTAAGAAAGATATTCACCCTATGTTCTAGATTTAAAGACATTTTTGTTTCATCAACCAACATTGATTGAAAAAACTTACTTTGACAGATTCCGCTTGGCGTCAGTGGTGATAATAAACACTTGGAGATTTCTGGAGATCCTGCCGCCAGTAGCTTTGTGACTTGCTTTGATCTGCACAGTCATTATGTGACATCAGCCAATTCTCTATGTCTTTTCCTTCATTTGTGAAATGGGATGTAATGATGCTGATAACCTGTCTGACAGACATATAAAGGGGAACCAAGGTTCCGAAACCTCTCGTCAATGTAAGGAACGATTTGAATAGAAAAGGATAATAATCCATTGGAGTTTTCCTTTGATGATATGGTAGATAGTCTTGGTGACATAATTTATAAGCCTCTATCTCTGTCTTACAAAAGAACTATTAGGCAGAGGTTTTTTTTCTATTACAGGTACAGATATTTAACATGTATTGGGCACTGACCATGACCTAGATATTGAACAAGAAGATAGAGTTTGTCAGGATCAGAACACAGAAGGTAGGACATAGAAGCGATTTTTCCCAGTAGCTAACTCTATGGGGTGCCTTTATTCAATCTGGAGAGGGAATCTTGACAGACTCAGAATATACTCTAGGCAGGGGGCCTTAACCTTGAGTCTGTGAACTTGTTCTTCAAAAAAATATTTTTACTGTGTTTTAGTGTAACTAGTTTCCTTTTTAATCCTATATATTTGGCTGTATGCATTTAAAAGCATTATGCAAAGGGATCATCAGTAGGATTCATCAGACTGCTAAAAGGGCTCATGATACAAAATAATTAAGAACCTTTATCGTTTAGGAAAGGTTTTCTTTCCTGATTCTAGACGGACTCTAGTTCTCCACCTAATTCTCAAGGTTAGACATTATCATGCATGAATGGATCATGAATGAACATTTCACACATGTGTATATTTCATTGACCTTTGCCTCTGTTATTGTCAAAGATACTAGACATTGTACACCTAAATGAGGATTTGAAAAAAAAAAGCTTGTGTCCTTAAATTGAAACAGCAAAACGTTCAAAAAATTTCTACAAAACTGTCTTTTTCTTCACTGCTGTTTCTCTTTCTCCTAATAAATGTCCCCATGAAGATATCATATTAATATAATATTCTGTAAAGTATCTATTAAGGGAGATCTTGCATTGAAAATTTTGACCAAGAAGTCTAGAAATGTGAGTTTAGTCCCTGTTGAGTCAGTCACCTGCTCCATGGAAGAGCAGCTTTCTGAAATTCAGTAAAAAAAAATGCATGTACAGTATTTACACAGAAAAGAAGAGCTTATAGAATAAGGAGTGCCCACAAATATTTGTTGCCAAAGGAAAAAAAAAAGGTCATGGCGTAAAACAGTGCCTGCAATTCTAGAAGTTTTTAATTAGGTTTTTGACTGTGGAATTTGCCTTTGCCTGGAGCCAAGAAGCCCAGCTGTTTTACAATAGGGTCTCTTGCCTCCTAGCAACTGCTACAGACAATGTGTGGGTTAAACAGCAAGCATGTTTGTTTGTTAGAGGACAAGTTCCATTGGTCTTCTAGAAAGAGTCTATGAACTATTCCCTAGTGTTATTAAGGCAGGCTGCCCACATGGTATTCTTTTTATTTGCTTTTTGGAATTTCAATTCGACTTTGGATTCCAGAGAGAGAGACACACACAGACACAGAGACAGAGAGAGACAAAAACAGAGACAGAAATGGAGAGATGGATGGAGACAGACAGAAGCAGAGATAGAGATAGAAAGAGAGTCAGATAGAGACAAAGAGACACAAACTGAGAGAGACAGAAATGGAGAGATGGATGGAGGCAAAACAGAGATAGAGACTGAGACAGGAAAGACAGAGTCAGAGAGACAAAGAGACACAGAGACAGAGATATGTAGCTACAGAGAAAGAAAGAGAGAAGGAAAAGGAGGGGAGAGGAGGAGAGAGAAAGAAAGAGACAGAGAGAGAGACAGAGGATGAAAATGTTACCTTAAAGACTTAAAACACTTATATTTGATGTTCCGATATTAAAAATCACTGATGTTCAAACTGAAAGGCTTGATGCAGTATTAAATTTGATGAATCACGGCAAGTGTCAGTGTTTGTTAGCTTTTATATATCACATTAAAGCATTCATTAATAAAGTGTCACACAACATTGCTTTGAGTGGGTCCTAAAAGGTTAATGACTTGATACAGGCTGGTTGGTGTTCTTAAGCTTTAGTGTCTGAGGGTGGTTTGTGGTGAATTTAGCTCACTTTGAAATTGGAATGCAAAAGACTCTTTTCCTCTCTCAAGTCCAGGAATTTCTTGGCTCCCTCTCTCTTTCCCTCTCTCTCTTTTTCTCCCCCCTCTTTTTCTTTTCTCCTCCTCCTATTCCCCAACTTCTTGTATATCACCTTTTAAGTGGCTTTGAGCAAATGCTTAGTTGCAAGATAACATCAAAAAAATAACCTCCTATCAGAGCTGTAGATTCTTTTTCTTGCTTGGTCTTGTAGTGACTTTATTGTATAATAAGAAAATTACTTAATTATAAAACCACCCATTTTGCAACGAAGCTTCTGCATCCATTTGGAAGCTATACAGGGTGTCCCAAAAGTCTTAGTGTGGTTTTAAGCTATTAAAGTTTAATGGGGATATTAATACCCACAGAACCTATTTAAGCTATTACAGCTTAAAACCGCACTTTTGGGACACTGCACTCAGACTTTTGGGATGCACTGGATGGTAACATTCTGTCCCCACTCCAGAAAATCTGACTCAGCAGCTGCTGCTGCAATATATGATTATATGTCATCAAAAATAACCTGTACAATAATATACCAATATCATATACCTGGTGATATCAATATAAATATCTGTGACTGATCCAATATTTACTGCATTGCTGATGTAAAGACATTGTCACTGAGAAGACCAGAGTAATTTTACCTTTGGGTTGTTTCCAGATAACTGAATTTCAAATGTCAATTTAAGGTTTGCAAAGTCCTTCACGTATTTGAGCCTCACAGCAATCCTGAGAGGTAGCTTCTTTAGGTATTATTATCCCTATTATGCAGATGATGAAACTGAGGCTGAGAGTCAATAAATTACTTCCCCTTGGTGTGGGGGGAGTGGGCTGGCAGTGGTCTGTGTGACAAAAATACTCCAGTCCCAGTGCCACACCAAGCCGCGTCTCTTTATATCTTCCCCGAACCCTACACAAGTTGAGCTTATTTTACACGCCCCATCTCCTCACCCCCAACAACAAAAAGTCAAGCAAGCTGGAGTTTTGTGTCTACTTAAATAAAAGTACGATTTATCCTTTTCTTTAATGACTCTGTAGGCAGGTTTCATGAAATCTAAATTCCTATGCAGGAGGGGAAAATGACAAAGTCAAATGTGAAGGTAATTTTTGGAGAAAAAAAGACATTTGTCTTGTGCCTTGGTTTTGGTCGGAATTGTTGGTTATACAAATTGGTTTTATGTGGGAGACAAATCCAAGCATTTCCATGAAGTTACAGAGCCAACCTGCAGTAACTTAACCATTTCCTGAGCAAATCGACACTGCTCTATTGGACTGCGAGGGTTCCCGCTTCACAGTCATTGTGGAAAGAAAAATGAAAGTACCTATAAAAGAGGCCACCAAGGGTTGTATCGGCTTCATTTGCTTCCAGCGCAGACAACTTTGTATCTGTTTATTATCCTCGGTAGATCGTCCTCTTCTTTCCAAATCTATAAAAGCTAAACTCTTTGGGCAGCTTTATACCAGCAGAGCCTCCTGGAGATGGATGGAGGGCAGTTGAGACAAGGGAATCAAAAATGCCAGAAGAGGGAAGAGGGGTAAGTTGCAGAATAGGTCAAAACTAAATTTATTTCCACAACTTTATAATATTATATATTTATTATATACCTTTGTCTGGGGAGAGGCTATTTCGTGACTGCAAAAAAAAATCCATTAAGGTTGGAAAAAGGAAATTTGAGGGAATTATTTTATTTCTGTCAGAGAAAAAGTAATAAACATCTATAATCAAAACCATTGAATACGACTATCTGGTTAAGTATGACTTTTGGTTAAGTATTTGCTTTTGGTTAAGTATGACTGTCTGGAGATGACCAACCCTAACTTCTTCCTCATCCTTTACACCTTCTAGATATTCTCATGTCTTGGTTTATATGTCATTGTCATTGTGTTTCTCGGTTTATCCATAGAGTTGGGGTAGCTTTCCCATTTTCCAAAGGAGAATTTAATTACAGGTGGTTTTAAAAAACCAAAGCATTAAGGCATTTTATTTATTTATGTTCCCTTTTCCATCTGTCATGTAATTGATGAATATTTCCTGGAAGTCCATAGAACATTTGTTTAGGAGAATGAAGCATTCAAACCAGACAGAACCTTTCCATGTGGAACTTCCAAAAGAAAGACATTTCCTTACTTGAAGGCAGAAAGCTAGACCAGATTTTCTCTCAAAGACTTTCAGTTCATTTATCCCACAGTGGCCCAGTACTGAAGGAATAAAGAAAGAATGCTGTTCTAGGAATTCTTTTTCTCTCCCTACCCCAGACTGGATGGAAGCCAATCAATCGGCAAGTATTTTTTCATTGCCAAGTATACGTATGCAAAGAATGAATGAGCTTACGTTCTAATGGAGGAGACAAGAAGAACATTTAAAAATACAGGCAGCACAAATATAAGGAGAATAAGTACAACTACATACAAAGTAGTTAAATATAAGACAGCATGAGTCCAGGAAGGGCACTAGCAGTTGGAGTGAGTTGCGGATACGAGTTTTCAGGCAGTAAGAAAATTGTGCCTCGGCTGCATCAAGCAGGGACTCGATGAGGCTTAGGTAAGGAGGGAGCCTGTTCCAGGCACTGGCAGTGAACTATGTAAAGGCATGGAGGAGGAAGATGGAGTATTAGGAGAGACAATGAGAAAGAATACCAGTTTGGCTGTATCACAGAATGAATGAGGGAGAGCAATGTTCAGGGAGGCAGGAAAGTTAGGTTAATGTAGAGCTTTAAAAGCTAAACAGAGGAGTTGCTATCTTATCCTAGAGGCAATAGGAAGCCACACAGGGAAGTCACACCAGCAACCTAGTCGATCAAAGGATGGAGTCGTACCATTCTCCACCCCTTCCCGCCCCCAATGCCAATGTTCGCTGTCCTTCCTTACTGCTCCTCACCCTGCAGGAAACCTAATTCTGGCTCATAAAACTATTTCAAAAGAATCTAGCTTAAAACCATTGACGAGGGTGGCCATGAAGAAGAAAGATTCCTCTGGAAACACAACTGGGTGATTGATATAGGGGTGCTATGTAATAACCACAGTAGCTTCCCTAGCCTGCTAAATGGAGGAGCCACAGAGAAGCTGAGTCACTCTGTTGGAATAAGACCACCATTAAGGTTCAAAGTCCCTTTCCCACGGGTGGGGACTTTGGATCTTCACTAGCAGCCAGTTCTTCAGGTCCAGGCTCCTTGTTCCCTTCCTCCAATGCTTTGTTCTGCTGGACCCAAACAAAACCCTATAAAAAAAACCACCAGATTAGACTGGTTTGGGAGAGGATACTTCATTTCCTCTAGGTCCCCAGCAGGATGCCTAACTCCATTCAAGACCGCAGTAGACTGCCCTGTATCCAATCCTTCATTGTATGAGTATCTCTTCTCATTATTTATTATTATTTTATTTTTGGAGGCATTTAGGGTTAAGTGACTTGCCCAGGGTCACACAGATAGTAAATATCTGAAGGCTGGTTTTGAACTCAGGTCCTCCTGACTCCAAGGCCAGTGCTCTCTCCAATGTGCTACCTCGCTGCCCTTATCTCTTCTCATTAAAGCTGGCTGGCTTAACTGTCTTCTTGTGAGCTCCATGTTTTCTTGTAATGGGTCTCTGTTATTTCAAACCTCCCTAAGCCTGTGTTAAGACATGCTATTACTGTCTATTCAAAAGTAAGCTATTTTTGGATTTTTTTGAAAGGAGAGTCTCATTATTTGGGTTTGTAAATCAAAATACAGTTTAGGATCTTTGAAGGACCCAGATCAATAATAACTATTGAGCAACTGAAATCCACGGACGATTCATGGAGAAAAGATAATAGAGCCAATCATCTGCTTAATCATATCTCTAAGGTACTTCAAAGTAAATTATGTAGAGTGGAGATTATCATCTGCAGCTGCTTAGTAGGAATGCATGTAACTTGAGCAGCCCGGTTTTGAAGATAATGGATTTAGGCCTTGCAGGAAGCCAAATGTGTGATAAGTTGGGCCAGAATCTGTTCAGTATCATGTTGCTATTTCCCCCTTCTCTCAACATTTCAGGCCTTATCCCCAAAAGCAATATTACCCAGTTGTAGACTTGACATCAGGTTGCATGGTGTATGCAGCTGGGTCAGAGCTTGACCTTGAAGAAGAAACTGCATCTTGGGGTATTCCTTTCATACCTTATGCTAGACTGTGTTCAGCTTTTGATGTTTCTGGTGCCAGCAAACAAAATGCTTTCAATGTGAGCTGCTTTCTTATGTGTGCTTACATCTGAACTAGACTGGTCAAGAATGAGCATGGCTCCCTCTACTCCAAAGGTTCTTAATCATTTTCGTGTCATGTACTCCTTTGGCAGTCTGGTAAAGATGACAGAGCCCTTCTCAGAATAACGTTTTTAAATCTGTAAGATAAAATCCATAGAATTACAAAGGAATTCAATCATATTGAAATACATTTAACAAAATATTTAAAAAACAAATTCACAGACCCCAGGTTAAGAACCCCACTGTCTACTCTGTGAATAAAGAGTCAAAGAAAAACACTGATAAAGGGGTCAATATACTGCTAAATTTTTATGCCTTACTTTCTTAACCAAATAGAAATTTCATTTAAACAAGACTACTCAACTACTCAATATATTCTTGTCAATTTAATATTGAACATTTATTTAATAAACATGAAGTACCTACTATGTGGGAATCTGTGTCCGGTACTAGGGAGAGAAAATTTAAAAATTAAATAAGAAACAGTCCCTGCATCCCTGCCTTCAACAAGCATATTTCTAAAAGACCATTTTATTTTATTTATGTTGTATTATAATCTTTATATTTACATCTATAGCTGTAGTTATGTCAATAACATCAACCTCTGGCAAGGGATCGGCTGGCCACAAAAATCTCTTGGGTTTACAATTCTTCCCAGTTTGGAAAGAAAGGAAACTACTGAGAGGTCTGTTTTCAAATAAGAGGGTGGAGTTTTTCAAGTCTGGGGACTGTTACGGAGAAAGTCATCAACTGGGTTGTGTAGAAGATAAGATGCCAGGACTAGAGTCAGGAAGACTCTTCTTCCTGAGTGGAAGACTTGTCTTCCTGAGTTCAAATCCTAACCTCAGATACTTACTAGCTGTGTGACGCTGGGCAAGTCACTTAACTCTGCCTCAGTTTCCTCATCTGTAAAATGATCTGGAGAAGGAAATGGCAAACCACTCTAGTATCTTTGTCAAGAAAACCTCAAATGGGGTCACAAAGAGTTGGACATGGCTGAAAAAACTGAACAACAAAGAGGAGAAAACCAAGACAGAAGGGGTGCAGGAGGTGCCGTGCTGGTTGTTTGATGACAGCAGCCTTAACCATGGCAGCAGCCAGCATCTGGCATATCTGAAGTTCCCTTCCTTAAGACCACAAGAGGTGACCATTATTTAAATGGACAAGCTGGGAGGGGTGTTACTGTGTGGTTTTATTGTGGGTATTTGCTCCAGTAATGGAAGCACAGGGAGAAACAAACCAACCAGGAGAAATATGTGGGCCCTTCCTCCTTTCTCTGCCTTATTTCTGCTTAATTGTACTTAAAAAATTTATCTTAAAGAATACATTCACTAGATTTAATATTGTTTCTCATACACAACTATAGCTGGCCATGTCTTCATGTGACCTGGAGTCCATTTGTTTGTGGCCTGAGAGTGCAATGGAAGCAACCTAGGAGAGAGAGACCTTTCATAGTGCAGGGGTGGGAGCTCAGCTCTCAGCCCATTATTAAGAGAGTTTTGTCCTCTAACTGGGGACCAGCTTTTTCAAGAGTAGACTTCCACCTGTAACTAAGGGGCAGAATGGCTATAGAGCTGGATCCAGGAAGACCTGAGTTCAAATTGAGCGACGCACACTAGCTACATGACTCTCGGCAAGTCATGAACTCTGTCTGCCTCAGTTTCCTTATCTTGTAAGACAGGGATAATAATAGCACCTATCTCTCATACTTGTCATGAGGATGAAACAAAATAATATTGCTAAAGTGTCTTACAAACCTTAAGGTCCTACATAAATGTTATTATTATGTATCATACATAATACAGAATTACTATAATGCATACATAATTATAAATCTGCCTTATAGACATGAGCTGATGTTACACCAATCATTTCCTCTTAACCCCTTACCAGCTCACTGAACCCTTCCTTCCTTGTAACAATGAAAAATATTTAAGCAGAATTGATATAGCAACCACATCTGTCATGTGTCATAGTCAACACCCACAGTGCCCACTCCCCCTCAGTCTACCTACTGAGAGGAGAAAGGTATATTATTTCTTTATCAGTTCTCCAGGTTCAAGATTGGTCATTACAATTCACTTGAGTCCAACTGCTTTTTAGCCTTGCTTTTATTTACATTATTGTCATCATTATATATATTGTTTTCATGGTTCATTTTTATCACTTTTAAGGAAAAGTCTTCCCATGTTCTCTTAAATTCCTCATATTAATCATTGCTTATGGTACAACAAGATCCCTTTACATCCATATGTCACAATTTATTTGGACATCTCCCTATGGATGGACATCCATTTTGTGTCCAATATTTTGCCATCACAGAATGTTGCTATTCATCTTTTGTTATATATGTTTCTTTCTGTCATTGACCTCTTTGGGGTGGGATTGTTTAAAAATAATTTTAAAGGCTGGTCTTTTAAAATTCAGATTTTTAATAAAATGTAGCTACATTGAGTTGAAATTCACTTCACTATTTTCTGTTATGAATTAAGGTCCACCATCATTCTCCCTCAGCTACAGTCTTTCCTTAGTGAAGTTTAAAGTTTTTTGAAAAGCTGCCCCGTTTGGATGGCATGTTGTCATTACTGTTGGTGTTTTTTCTCAAGTTTATGTTCATACTAGCTCAGTCCCTCTTCTCTCAAAGTTCACTCAAAGGAGACTTGGAATGCATAATCAGGTAATATCTTATCTCAGTGAAATGCTGAGGCTTGGCATGTATTCCTATGGTGAAAAAACTTTCATTTGCTTTTTTTCTCTTTCCAGTTTAGTAACTCCTTCTTGTTCCTTCCTCTGTGCTCTCCTTATATCCCAAACTTTAAAAAAAAATAGTAAAGCAAAACCAGAATGAAGTTCTGGTCATTACTTGGCTATGCATTTACCTACGAAAAGGTGTAAACTTCAGATGATTGCTTTCCTTTTGGGGGAAATATGTTGTTTTTTAACATGGTACATAAATTTTATTTGCCCAAACTCTCTCCACTTGTGACCATAATAGATCATCCTTTGTATTTAAGTTTTATAGATAATAGTAGAATATCCTCAGTAGGCAGTGACATTTGCTTATGTTAGTGGCCACAAGAACACCTGAAGAATCTGTGATTAATCTGTGGGAGAATTCCTAATGTGGAAATTCTTTTTTGCTAAACTAGATCACAACCCATCTTAGAAGATAAGGCCTATGTCGGAAACATAGAAGTTGGGTGATTTGCAAAGGTCAAACAGCAAGCAAGTGACCAAAGGGAGACTTAAACCCAGGTCTTCTAACTGTCAGGCAAGCACACTATCCACTATAACATGCTATCTACCTATATGTGTCAGTGATTTAAAAAAACTGGATCATGGCATACTAGAATGGGTAGGGACATTAATGATTTTGCAGCCCTTTTCCCTCACTTGGCAGAGAAGAAACTGAAGCAAATGGAAATGAGATGACTTATTCATGATTCCCTGGCTACTTAGCGGCCAAGCCAGAACTCATTTTCCAGGTCCAGGTTCACTGTTCTCTCCCCTACACCATAATGCCTGCTCTAATACTGAGCAGAGAAAACTGGTACATAGAAAAATACTTTTTTTGGCTTCCTGGCTAAAAGTTTTATGTGAGAAAATGTGTAAGGCAGGAATGATATGTAGGAGTACCATACCCTGCCTGACATCATTCACCAGTTCCAAAAAATAATTACCATTTCTATAGCATTTTATAATTTGCAAAATGCCTTACATATATTACCTTGTTGGGTCCTCCCAATAACCTTATGAGATAGGTGCTATTATCATTTCCACTTTACAGCTGAGAAAACTGAGGCTTAGAGCAATTAAGAGAGGTTAAGTTGCACACCCAGTGGTTGTCTAAGGCAGGTTTCTACTCAGGTCTTCCTGACTCCAAATCCACCACTCTATCCACTATGCTAACCTCTAGGAGATGAACTGAAATGACATTTTGGGAAACAGTTACTTCTCTAGGAACAATGTTATATATGACATAATCACAAGGAGACTGATCTTCAAAACAGTTAATAATATGGGGCTCGTGCACTCCCTAAGATTGCCACTGGCTGTCTGATTTGTGCCTTGGATGATTTGCTGAGTAATAATACTCAAAGATTTGGAGTGAGCAGGAACCTTGGAGACCCTCTACTCTGACTCATCTTACAGCTAAAGAAATGGGAGGTGGTAACAGAGCTGGGACTCAAACCTTGGTCCTCTGACAATGAGAAAGTCATAGTTCATTACTCTCATAGTGAGGTTTTAACATGGTCCATAAAGTTTGGGAGCATTCCTAAACACGTATCTTAGCATATGTGTAAGATGTGCAATCACTATTAATATTTATTAGAGGTTCGTGGGATCCCCTTAACTCCATGGTATTTGGAGTCAGAGCACTTAGCTTTGCACCTCAGATCTGCTTCTTACTCTCTGTGTGACCCAGGATAGCACAGGTTGCTTCTCTGGGCCTCAGTTTCTTCAGCTGTAAAATCATCTACTGGTCCTGTGATCTCAGAAGAAAGTAGAACATTTTGTTTTTTGACAATTTCTCCTCTTCCTCCTTTAGTCACTGGGAACATTCCTTACTCATTAAATAGGTTAAAATGTATTCCAACTTGTAGGGTATAATGATTTAATATTTGTTGGTATTTGCCTGATTTCCCAGTGAAAGAAAAGGCCAGTTTATACCTCTAGAATTAACTCTGCTGGTCAGATAATGACAACCGTTCTTCTATCTAAAGACAGCAAAAATGAATTAGTTTCCCATTTTTGGAGTTGGACCCAATTTTCTCTCCAAATCTCTTTTGCTTTCAGATTAAAAGGCAGAACTCAGAGTGCCATCAGTTCCCCAGATGCTTTTTCTCCCCCCAAATGCATCTTATTCCTAATGTTAAACATGATTGCTCCTCCAAACCTTTGGCCTCTCTCCAAATGCCAATAGCCCCACCATTTGCTTGTGAGGTAGACCCATGCCCAGGGAGGAGTGACACAAAGCTTTTGTTCCTCTCTTCCCCCTCCCCAGCCCCCTACCCCACGACCTATATAATTTATTTATAGCCAAAGGTCTACCCTTAACTCGCTATTATCTTGTCCTTCAGGCACCCCTTCTTGCGTGTTGTGGCTCTGGAGATCAGAAGCTGATAACCATCTCTGGCTCCAAGTAGTAGGTTAGGCAGCTTAGTGGCTTCCATCTTAACTGGAGTTTTCCAGTCTTTTTATTACATTTTAAGTATTGTTATCCTTATTTAAGTTAGTATACTCCAAACCGGTAAACACATGTAAACAACAGATGCTGTCAACGCAAAAAGCAGTTTCTTCTTCCCGGTTACTGTTAGACAACGTACAATAAACAGTATTTTGTTCACATAAGCAGAGAGAGGGGAGTGCTTCCAATCTTTCACTACATTGCTAAATCTGATTTTTGTTTGTGACCAGCAGGAACACTGCCCTTTGCCCCTTTGAATGATCTGCCATCTCCTAGAAAGTTCATGAAAAGGTCACTGAGCCTGGCTGACTTCCTCTGAGTGTGCATGGACGTGTCTTTGCTATTGATCTGGTAAAAGCCCTTGCCTTGTCCATTCAGAGCAGTTGTTCGCCTTATTTCTTAATGGAAACCTGGACAGCGACGGTGTCTGGAGCTTCTAACTGGAATTCACACCTGGGTAAGCACCCAAAGTTAACCTTGCAATGAGTGGGTGGGCCAGTCTTTGTTTACCTTGGACGTGGTTTCTCCTTGCATTCCTTGTTCTCTTAAGAAAGCAAAATCTTACCCACACCCACTAGGCACAAGTTCAAGAAGGAAAGAGATTTTTAAAAAATGCTTAAAAACACCAGTGAATGGTCCTTATGAGTGCCTTTCTGTCAAATTCATTTGGGAGCGATGTTTAAGTTTTCCCTTTAGATCATCTTGGCATGATCTAAGAACCAAAATAAAAATGATTTCGGGTATATTCTGGAGGTGATTCCTTCCTTTGATGCTGCCTATCACCGTAAAAGGAGTTATGAATCTCCCCGAGGCAGCTCCGCGGACGCCCTGCGCCGTGCAGCCCCTGGTTTTCCAATCAGGCTGCAGCAACTGGTGCAGTTGGAGGGTTTTAAATCTCTACTTCGAAACTGGCTATTTACAAACAACGAGGAGAGTTCTGAAATGGTGAAAAATGCACTGGAGTCATATTGAGAATGATTGTATGTGGGGTATATAACAATACTTTTCCAGACGGTATATTCCTATCTCGTGCTATTCATCTTGCAGATATACAGCCCTGGAAGTTCTCTGCTGTTAGGCTTGTAGCACTGAAAAGGAAAGATCTCCAGGTTTGTCATTGCCCGTATATCACGGCAGCTGTGCCCTTTGATTACACTGGGGCTCCACCAGTCATTAATAACAAGAGGGGCTTTTTGTCTGGCGGATGTATCTTCGTAACAATCCTCGCCTAATACCTAGGCTTTGGGACGCTAGGAAAGGTAAATTAAAGGTGGAGTTTGTTTATTCTACAGTTACACACATTATCTGGCGTAGATATCTTGGTACAATCCTCTCCCAATACCTAGGCTTTAATGCTCTAAGAAAGGTAAATTAAAGATGGAGTTTGTTTATTTTGTACTTACAACCATTGTGTAACTTGAGATAACCTTTTCTCAGTGAGCTAAGAAGGTGCTAAGCTTCATTTTTCCCCTTCTCACCTCAGCCATTTTCAGATTTTGCATTGACATTGGGGAACAATTATAATTGCATGCTGGTTGGGTAAACGATATAAACACTATGTAGTTAGATAAATTTAATTTCATCATTATTATAGTCATCTGGTTATCTATGGGTTAACAATAGAAAAAATTCAAATGAAGAGATTAGTTGTGCAAATTAAAAATCCAGGTGCACCTTTAGGATCCTAAGCTTTAGAGATGGAATGACTATTGGGGACATCTGGTCCACCTGCCCCTTGTTTTACTATTTTTTAAAAATAAGATTTAAACAGTGCATGATATTTCATTTGATCCCCACACAACAACCTTATGAGGCAGGTGCCATTATTCTACTTATTTTATAGATAAACTGAAGTTGAGATAGATTTAGTGACTTGTCCAGGGTAACACAGATAGCAAGTTTCTGAGGTGGAATTTGAACTCCGGTCTTCCTGGTACCACTTCCAGAGTTCTTATCCACTGTGCCACCTAGCTGCATTATAGATGAGGAAACTGGGATAGAGAGAAGGGAAATGACTTTCCCAACAACAAACTTGTTCAGTCACGTCTGACTCCCATTTGGGGTTTTCTTGGCAAAGAAGTAACAAAACTGGGATTTGAACTCAGGTGGTCTGACTCCAAATCTAGTGCATTTTCCACTATACCACTTCACCTCTAAATGTATGCAGAACACTTGTATAGGGTACCATGGAAATTACAGCTGTTATTATTTTTAAAGTCCTACAGTGATGCCTCATTGTGATATGGAGATGAATCTGGCACCTTAAAGGCTATACCAACAGAAAACAAACTCTGGCAAATCCTACCATGCTGAAAAGGAGAAATCCATCTGGTTAATTTCAGTCTGGGCATCATAGCATGGCCCTTGGTTGGGTCATCACCATCAAGGGGGTCCTCAGCCTCGTAGGTTCAGAAATTAAATTTCATCAACTTACCCATGGGAGTAATCAAGTACTGGTGGCTTGATTCGAGCTAGCCAAACTCAAAGAGACTGATTAATAAACCAGAAAGCCAAATTTTTAATTAATAATAGTCACTCTCTCTGTTACCTAAACCAGATGGTCATTGAACTACTCCATTCCCTTCTTGGTGAATTAATCCATTCTGGCTACCATAGTACAAATGTGAAAGTTGTTTGGCACAGAGATTTTTGCTTCTTTCTAGTAAGCCCCTGCTCTACAATCAACAAATTTCCTTTTTGTTTTAGACCTCTTTCTCTTATGCTCCTTCCATCTTCTGGCTCTCACTGGGACATGGTTCCCTCCTGATGATACTGCATCCCTAGCCACCCTTCCCAATACTGGCTGCAGCTTCTCTCATATGTGGCACTGTCTGGTCCCACTTAGAATTAGAACACTTAGTTGGAGTTAGAACACTTGCTTCCTATGACCAGTAACTACTAACTCTCTGTGTACCACCATCACTCATCTATGACTCATTCTCTGAGGTTTACTCTATTTAAATGTATCACCCAAACCAAACAGATATGTGTGTGTGTGTGTGTGTTATATATGTGTAATGACAAGCAAAATGGGACTTTTCGCTGTTCTTTGTTTGAATGGAGCAGGTAATGTGAGATCTTTTTCCTTGGAGTGTTTCTCAGTCCTAAGACAATCAGGAGTCATTGAATTGTATATGATGTGGCGCTGATGGTTGGAACTTTCACATACTGATTTCTCATACTCTAAATGGTGAGCCTCGAGTGCCCCAGGGCCCTGAAACAGGTATATAAGATCAGAGATTGGCATTTGACTTTTGGGGGTACACTCATTGAAAGTATATGGGTGACGAGACTCTAGGCAAGCCGTTGAAATAACCCGCCCCCTCTCCTCTCCCCCCCACGGCCGGGTTTGTAACCCAGAGAGATGGATGTTGGTGCTTCTCTGGTAACCATGAATTGTGATTTGAATCAGACAAGGTCTGTCTGTTAATGTTTGTAATTTCTGTTTGTATTTGCTCTGAAGTTCAGGGGGCTGATCTTTTCTTCCTGAACTAAGTGAATGATATATGTATGTTTGAATAAACTGAGATTGTTAACCCCTTAAAGTTACTTTCCTTAGGAAAGCAGATCAAAGAACCTGTGATGGCAGCTCTTGTTGCTAGTTTTGTTGGGTCTTACACTCCTGCAGTGGCTGCTAGCCGAATTGTTGTTATAATATGTATGTGTACATTATATACACATATGCATACGTACGTATACACATACATGCACACACACATATACGTGTGTATATCCACCAGGATAAAGTGACCTCTCAAGTATACTCCCAGCTTCTGGGTCTATTCAACTCCATGATTTATTCCTCTTCTCCATCTCATATACAGAAAGGAATGGTCATACTTTTGATCTTGCCAAGTAATCTACCTTCATAATCAAGAACTCTGAAATTCCTTTATCTAATCACAATCTCTTATCATTCAATCTCTATGCCTTACTTCTCCTGAACCTATCCTTTGTCTTTGTTGACCTCTAATCCCTATAGCACTCACTCTAAGCCAAACCATTACTCCTGGATGGGCTACAGTCTCCTCTCCTTCTGACCTTGACCCCTTAGTGAATTGGTTCAACCCCACACTATCCTCTGTACTCAAATCTCTTGCTCTCTTGATCTCTTCCTATTTTTGCTGTGGCCAAACCAAGATTAATCCCAAATTCTATTCTCTCTGCTCCTATTCATGTGTGGATGAATGGAGCTGGAAGAAAGCATGCAAACACCCTAACTGGGACCACTACAAATGTATGCTTTCTGTGGGTTAGACCCTAACCGCAGCTCTCAAAACGATTCTCTGTCTCACTCTCCGCAGTAACTGTTCCAAGACTTCTCTTTTCTTCTCGAGCCTCTCAAAACATCTCAATCCTTTTAAATGAAGTCCTTGTCTCTTAACTTAAAAAAAAAGACAGCATTCCTTCTTATCTCATGAACCATCATCTTTCACTTCCTTGACATCATTCCCCACAATGGCCTTCTTTATTCCAGTCTGTGATGAAGAGGTACCTCTTCTCCTCACTAAGGCCTTTGCCTCCATATTTACCCTTGATTCCATCCCCTTCGGTCTTTGCCAGCAGATATCCCTTCTACCCTTATCGAATTCCCCTTTAATCATCATTCTCTTGTCTTTAATCTCTCCCCACATACCTGACCTATCTGCAAATACACCCAAATGTCCCCCATCCTTAAAAAACCACAAAAAATTTTCCTAAATCCCACCATTTCTACTAACTAAATTGTTTTCTTTGTTTCTCAGCCAAATTCCTTGCAAAAAGCCATCTACATTTAGTACCTTTCCCTCTAATATTTTCATGTTCTTCTAAACTCTCTCCAAAATGGCTTCAGACCTCATCATTCAACTGAAACTGCCTCTTCAAAGTTACTTATGATCTCTTTTAAAAAAATATTAATGTCTTTTGGATTTTATATTACCATAAATTTTCATAGTATCTCTACTCTATCCACTTCCAGAGCACCATCCTATGTAACAATATTTTTTAAAAAAAGAGAATAAAAAAGTGAAGAAACCCAATTGATACATTTTTAGAAGTCTGAAAACATATGTAATGTGCTATACACATGGACCTCTTAACTTCTTTGGAGTCGTACTTATTCTCTGTCATCTTGCCACTTTGACTTTTAATTGTTTTATAATTGTTCTTTTTATGTTGTTGTAGTCATTGTATATATTGTTTCATTGGCTCTGCTTACTTCAGTCTGTACCAGATCATGTAACTCTTTCTATGCATGTCTGTAGTCATCATGTTTGTCATTTCTTTACATCACAGTAACATCTCAATAAGTTCACGTATTACAATTTTTTTGGCAATTCCACAGCCAATGGGTATCTGCACCACTTTCAGTTCTTTGTTACCAGAAAAAAGGTGATGATATATTTTAGTATAAAAGGGAACTTTCATTGAACTCCTCAGGTTCTACTACTACTACTACTACTACTATACCTAGTAGTATAATGGTGGAGGGGGTCAAAGAGTGTGGACATTTTAGCCACTTTAGTTTCATAATTCCAAATTTTCTTTCCCAGATAGTTGTACTAATTCACAACTCTATCAACAATGCACTGGTGGGCCTGTTTTCCCACAACCCCTCCAACATTGAATATTTTCATCATTTGTCATCTTTGCCAATTTGAGGGTGTGTGATGTTTTGATGTGAATTTGTTTTGATATGAGTTTCTCTTATTATTAATGATTCAGAGCATTCTTTCAAGTGGTTGTTAATAGTTTGCAATTCTTTTGAGAATTGTTTCTTCATATCTTTTGACTATCTATCTGAAGCATGACTTTTTTCTTGAATATATAAGTAAGTTGTTTGTATGTCTTGAATGTACAAAACCATTATCTAAGAAATTTGATACAAACTTTTACCCCCACTTGACCATCTCCCTTCTTATCCTAAATAAATTAATTTTGTCTGTGTATAAGCTTTGCAGTTTCATGTAATCAAGGTTATTTATTTTATCTTTGTAATTGCCCTCTATCGCTTATTTGGTTAATAATACATCTTTAACCCATAGCTGTGAAAGGTATATGATCTGTTTCTCTTCTAATTTTATTAATCTTTAATAATAAGACCATGTATCTACCAATGACCTCTTAATTGCCAAGTCTAATCACCTTTTTCAATTATCATTCTTCTTGATTTTTTTGCAATATTTGATTCTGCTAACCAGCCCTCCCCTCATATGCTCTCCTTTTGGGGGGTTTGTATTAGCAAGGCAATAATCACAATATAGACGATAATTGTCAAAATGCCTATATGGTTCTGTATCACAAAATATAAGAGACTCTCCACATAGAAGGAAGAAGAAGTAAACCATTTATTCAGACACCAGAGAACCAGATCCTGAAACCAATAAGCTGAATCCATCATAGCAGCAACAATTCAGTATACAATATCATAGCAGAGAACACTCCATCCCATAACCTTCCACCTCACCACCCCTGCTGGGACCTTCCCACAAACACACTCACAGCCACCACACATCTGCTCTTTCTCTCAGCTCCAACTGCTGTCTTTCTGCATTTCCTATGACACACTTTCCTTTTCCTCTCAGCAAGCTCCTCCCACTACATGTGACTTAGGCTTCCTGTGATGTAAGCAGGTCACATGGCCTATTAATTGATGGGAAAGATCTTCAAATCTAAATTGTTATTATAGGGTTTTATGACACTCTTTTCTCCTGTTCCTCTTCCTATCTGTCTGATTGTTCCTAATTCATTATGTATGCCATGAGGGTCCCTTCTGTGCCCTCTTCTTTTTTAACTCTATACTAAGTTGGTGATCTCCTCAGCCACCATGGGCTCAGATGTTATCTCTATGCAGATTCTTCTTATATCTATATATGCAGCCTTCATCTCTTTCCTGAGCTGCAGTCCTGCAACATGAAATCATGAATCCTTTCCTGACCCACCTAGGGGCTAGTGCACTTCCTTCCCAAACTACCTTTAATTCAGTGTGTGTGTGTGTGTGTGTGTGTGTGTGTGTGTGCACGCACGCGTGTGTGTCTATCATCTGTCAATCATATCTTTCTCTGTCTTTCTCTCTGTCTGGTCTCTGTCCCTGTCTCCCTCCCTGTTGTCTCCTTGTTAGAACAAAAGCTTCTTGATTTCAGGGACAGTTTCACTTTTAAATTGGTATTCCTAGTGATTTCAGTATTTCGGTCTCCACACCAAAGATCTTTTTAATGCCCTCAACTCCAGTTAACACGTTACCCACTAGACTGAGCAAACTTTAGACTTTTTTTTGTCACTTGCAACTGCTCCATCTCAAAAATTCTTCATCTGAAATTTTCCTGCCTATCTATAAACTCTTAGCCATTTCTTCATTTTACTTCCTCAGTCCTACTGAATCTCCTTTTCACCTTAGCTGAGATAGCCACTCAGTTTTACTTTTTATTCTCCCAGTCCATGAACTTGCTTCTGGCTTTTCTTGTTGACCTAGATCTGATGGCCAATGATTTCCTGATGCCCGGTTAACACTCTATACTTCCCTATCTCTTCTGTTATCTTAGTTCAGACCCTAATCACCTCCTATCTATTTAAAGATTATATCTTCATAACTGATGGCATGGTAATAGAGAATAGAGAACTGTTCTCAGAGCCAGAATCACATAGATTCAGGTTCTGCCTCTGATATGTGCTGCTTCCCTCACCTGGGGCAAGTCTTTCAACCTTATAGTGCTCCTGCCAAAGATTTAAGACTATAATTGGTGAAGAGTAGTTGTTGACCTGCATTAGGAGCAAGGGTTTTTTCCTTCAGGAGTTCCTCATACCAATAAAATCATAGATCTAGTCCCTGTCTTTCCCATCTCCTATCTGTCTATCATCATCATCATCATCATCCTCATCATCATCGCTAGCATGTAGATTGTGCTTTAAGGTTTACAAAACACTTTATGTTTAATCCTCACAGCAACCTGACTTGCCTAGAGTCACATAGCTAGTGAGTGTCTGAGGGAGGATTTGAACTCATAAGTCTTCCTGACTCTAAGTCCAGGGCTTTATCTACTGCACCACCTAGCTGCCTCATTCCATTCTTCACGCAACTGCCAAATTAATCTTCCTAATGCACAATTCTGACCAGATTACTTCCCTGTCCAAAAACCTTTGGTGGCTCTATATTGTGTTTAGAACAAAATGCAATTTACATAGCCCTGCATTTAAGGCCCTCTATAGTATGTCTCTCAATTACCTTTATAATCTTATGTCACATGACTTCAGCCTTTCTATCTTCTAACCAAACTGGATTATTGGCTTTACCCTCAATCACATCATGGTGTCTTCTGCTCCTTCATTTTCGTGGTCCAATCCCCATGCCTGACTTGTATTTTGTCCACATCTCTGTTGATATAACCCTTCCTTCAAAATCCAGTGCAATGACATCTTCCCTCATTCTCCTACATGAATGAGATATACGTTTTTCTTCATTCTCTTCCAGTATTTTACCAAATATAGTATTTTACTATATTCACCTTTCACTTTGAACCATTCCTTAGAAAATTATTTTTTTTTCAGTTAAAATCTGTTTTCCTGCTACCTCTCCTTTTTCATTAAAAAAAACCCACTTATAGCAAATATACATAATTAGTGAAAATAAATTCCTGCATTATCAATGCACAAATATATACATACAATATACATATACATGCATATATACACTATATAATCCATACATAAATTACATGTGTATGTGTGTATAAACACATGTATGTA
This sequence comes from Phalanger gymnotis, assembly GCA_028646595.1. NCBI lineage: Eukaryota > Metazoa > Chordata > Mammalia > Diprotodontia > Phalangeridae > Phalanger > Phalanger gymnotis. The sequence continues at coordinate 627,284,326 of CM053622.1, read as the reverse complement.
TGTATATGTGTGCATGTATATATGTATTGTGTATATGTATATATATGTGTGTGTGTGTGTGTATGTATGTCTCATTCTGCACCCAGAGTCCATCACATCTCTGACAAGAGGCAGATAGTATGCTTCATCAGTGTCTGCTGGAATTTTTCTTGGTCATTACATTGATCAGAGTTCCTAAGTCTTTTAAAATTGTCTATCTTTACAATGTTGTTGTTATTGTATTAATTGCTTTCCTGGGTTTTCTCACCTAATTCTACCTCATTTCATATAAGTCTTCCCAGGTTTCTCTGAAACTTATGCCATAATTTGTCCAACCATTCCCCAATGTACAGGCATTCCCTAAGTTTCTAGTTCTTTGCTCTAAACCTAAGAGTTGTGTGATCTGCTGTCACAATCCCCCCACCAGTGGGCTTCTTCTGTTCTTTCCTAAACCTTCAGGTTTATATCCTTTTGGGCATGGTACTTGGCTTTCATTTTCTTCTTTTCTACTGGATCTAGCCTCAGCTATCCTAAAAAACAAACAAACAAACAAAAACCTTCTCTAGATGCCGATACCTCTTAAACTTTTTCTGTCCTTTCGATGACAAATTTCTTGAAAGAGTAGATTACAATTGATGTCTCTGTGTCTTCCACAACTACTCACTCACCAGCTTCTTGATGTCTGGCTTCCATTCGCACAGTCTATGGAAAGTGCTCTTTCCAAGGTCACCAATGACCTATTAGTCAACAGATTTAATGACCTTTTCAGCATCTTCATCTTTCTCTGTTGCATTTGATTCTGTTTTACCAGAATCCCCTCCTTTTTCTTTGACTTCCATGACAAGGAATTCTTCTTGTTCTCATCCTACCTCTCTGACCTCTCCTTCCTAGATATCTTTTCTGGTTCTTCTTCACCTCCCCCCAAACATCAATATTCCCCAGGATTTTGTTCCTGCTCCTATTGTCTCCTCTCCTTTGGTGATCTCATTCACTCCCAATTTCAAGTATTCAGGTGATTCCTAAATCAATTTCCTTAAACTCTGATCTTTTAGTAAGCACCATATGTGCATTTATGACATTCTGTTTAGCCACTTCACCTGACTGCCCTCTGGCATCTTAAATTCACCATGCCCAAAGCCAAAATAACCATCTTCCCCCTAAAACCTGCTCCTCCTCCTTCTCCTGACTTCCTTATTTCTGAGCGGTCTCTCCATCCTCCCTACCACCTAAATTTTGATTCATAATATTGTCTTTGACTTTTCCCTATTCCTTGCTTCCCCATTCAATTGGCTACTATGGTCCTTTTGATTCTGTCTACGGCCTTATCTTTCCCCTCTTTTCCATTCACATCGCGATTATCCTAGTTCAGAAACTTATTTTTTGCTTGGGTTATTGCAGTAGTCCCTCTGCTGATCTTCCTGCCTCCAGGCTCTTTCCCTTTTAATCTGTCTTTTAAATTTGTTAAATTTTAATCCAAATTTAATTGACATTACCTTGCCAGAACAGTCTTCTTAACACTAGCTGTAGTTGTTCATAATTCCTCTTTCATCTTTCCTAACACCCTTCTCCCCTCTTGTCCCACTTAATATCTCACCTTCCTCAGGAAGTGACTGCTATCTGCTTATTGGATATTGTCATTATTATATTATAGCTGCTTATTATATATCATATATATATAAATAAACTATATAATATATAATTTATATTATTATATATTATAGCTGCTTATTATTGGATAATGTCTAAATTCCTTAGTGTGGTGTTCAAGGCCTTCTGTTATTTGGTCCTAATCACCTTTTGAGGGGAGAATCCTTCAATGGGAAACTTTCTGACCAATGTATAGAACTTTTTCGTGAGGGAGAATGGGAAAATGACATTTTGATCATAAGGAATAAAGTCATTGTAGACCCTAATTACTGTCTCAGTTTCCAGAGAAGAAAAGGAAGCACTTTTATGATATCCCTAGCTTTGAGGAGCCTCTAAGAGACTTGGTGTTAACACGTGTTCCTTTAAAATTTGGGAATGGAAATGGGGAGAAAATTTGTAACTCAAAATCTTGTGGAAATCAATGTTGAAAACTAAAATATTAAATAAATAATAAAATAAATTAAAAAAAAAGAAATTTGGGAACGGTAATTCTGAAAGTCAAGATCTAGTCTAGATTTGATTTTATAGAAATTATACGAGTATATGACCTGCTCTCATCTTTTCTACGAAGCAAAACCCAGAGCCTGACATTTGATTTTTGGAGGCTACAAAGATGGGATGTCTCCTGAGTATTCTCAGATACACTGAATCTGCCAAAGTCCCTTAGTGAATAAAGTGATTGTGGGGAAATTTTAAATCTGTTAAGCAAAATCTAATTCTGTAATGAGAACTGTGTGCACAGGAAAACTTTAAAATGTTAGGAATTAGAGTTAGAGTGCTGGAAGCATTTCAGAAAGTACTATTTTCCAAAGCAGTGGTATTCTGAAAAAAAAATTAACCTGGCTAAGTTCTGAACAGTTTTACTTCGATTTAGGATATGATGTGTGGTAGAAAGAGTCTTGGATTGGACTGAAAGTCTGGAGGGCTTGGGTTCAAATCTCAGCTCTGCTCCTTACTATCTATGTGAACTTGGGCAATTTAGGGTCTATGCCTCAGTTTCCCCATCTATAAAATGAAGGGAGTTGAATCTGGTGATATCTATGGTCCCTTCTAACTCTATGTTCTCTGATCTAAACTTTGTAGAAAGCAGTGTTTACTCAAATGTTTTGCAATATTTGAGAAAATATGAATGACTCCTTCTCTCTCTCCTCTTTCACTCACCCCTGTACCTAGGCTGCTTTAGGTTCCCAGCACCTAACCTACATCCAACCTAACTCCAATATCATGAGATGTTCTAAGGAGATGCCAAGATTCTGAGGCAACACTTGTTTGAGTACCAGGGTGAGAGCCTCTGAATGAATGGACACAATGTCCAATCTAACTCCAATATTGTAAGATGTTCTAAGGAGATGCTGAGATTCTGAGGCATCACTTGATTGAGTACCAGAGTGAGACGCTGTGAATGAATGAACACAAGTGGGCAAAGGCATTTCCCACTGTGGCTGTTGGTACTTTCTCCTTGCAACTTCTTCAAGTCTGGATGTCCCCATTCAAATCTAGAGATAACTTATTTAGAGGCAGTATGTGAGTCATGGACTTAAAAGTGTCCTCATTTCCCCATTATTGGCTTGTTTTCAGAATATGCCCAAGTCTCTACTTATTGTCTGTGTGTGTCTGTCTGTCTGACACCTCTTTTTCCTTTTCCCCCTCTTTTATATACATTTTGGATCACAAAATGGTGGAATTATGTATAATATATACTGTGTAACTCCAAGTGCCTAACCTTTTGTCAAGCACCTTGCATTGCTCGGCAAACCTTTATTTTATTACTGATGGATGAGATCACCTCAAAGTTGGATTTATCCCAATAAAGCACATTGGGCAAATTCTTGTGATACCAGGTTACTAAGTAAGGTTTCTGGGAGCAACTGATGTCCTATCCCCTCTTCTCTGAAAGTGTACAAAATGCAAAATCATCAGACAAATACCCAAGTGCCCTCTGGGGGGTAATCTAACCATAGATCATAACAGGAAACTGGTTTAAGGACCATTTCTGGGACAATATCTAGGAATAACATTAATTAGTCAATAAATATTTATTAAGTGCCCAATATGCACCAGGCACTGTGCTAAGCATTGGAGGGAAAAAAAGAGGCAAAAGAAAGTCCTTGCCCTCAGGGAGCTTTCAGTCTAAAAAGGGAAGACAGCATGAAAACAAATACATGAAAACTATAAACTAGGTAAATAGCAAGTAATTAAAACAAAGAAAGCACTAGAAATTGGAGGGGTTGGGAGAGGCTTCCTGTAGAAGATGTGATGATTTTGGTCAGTACTTTATTGTCACGATAAAAATTGTACTTTACCTTTGTACAAAACCTTTACCATTCTCTGGCTATACCTGTATTATGATGCCCGTGATTCTTAAGTCAATATGTAGAAAACCTGTAAAGAATGATATGAAAGGTTACTTTATAATGAAGCACATTGTATACACAGGCATTTCTGCATGTCCCAAATCCCTGGAACTTGGAGTTGGCAGATCATCTAGTGAAGTCCATGCCACACTCTGCTGGGTCCTGCCATCCTCACTGGCCAGTCATGGAACTGGTATAAATGACATTTCAGGCAGTCTTATGCTAATCTATATATGTGTCATAGTACCTGGTGATAGGAATCCGCTCTCAATTAAATCTTGGGAACCTCGGTGGTAAGGTGAAGCCTGGTCTTGGCTCAGATTTTGGACCTTGTCACATGCAGATTGACTTAATTTGTTATTATTTATTTTATTAATTACATTATTTATTATGGTGGCACATAGGTGGCATAGTGAATGGAATGTTAGACTTGGAATCAAGAGCTCAGTTCAAATCTTGCCTAGATCACTGATAGCCCACTTGACCCTGGGCTAATCATTTCCTCTCTCTCCCTCTGTTTCCTCATTTATAAAATGAGGATGATAACAGCACCTACTTCCCAAGATTGTCAAAATGATCAAATAAGATAATATTTATAAAGTGCTTTATAAACCTTAAAGGGCTCCATAAATGCTGGCTATTATTATTTTTTTTAAAGACAACCTTTACAAATTTCATGAAACTCACATCTTGCTAAACTTCTAAGCCAAATGCTATTCCATAAATACTGACATTTTGTTCGGTGCTTATTGTGAAGTTCTGGTTTTCTGTGCCTTTGAAGCTGGATGGGGAAAAAAAAAGATCGCTAAATTTGTTATCAGGCAGCAGTGATATACTTTTCAGAAATGCCCAGCATCTTGAAAGTTTGGTTTCATATCACCATTTATATTCCTGAGGAATAGACATGTCTCTTTCTCTGTAGCAGCGCTTTGTGACATTTGGATTTACAATGTTCAAGTTTAAGTCTCTAGCCCCTTGCAGTCTGTCAAAAATGGCTTCTCTGTCCATTTATTTTTGTCTCCCACACCCAGTCTGAATATCTTTTGTAAATTTATACTTGACAACCCTCGTATTTCAGTAGCTGGCTTTGGTTTCAAAATCTACCTTGCTTGCTCTGTTACATTAGCTGAAACAACAAATTTAATCCATGATGTCAATAGTAAATTATAGCAGCCAAGTAATATATATATATATCTGACATCTCCAGGGTCAAGGCCATGGTGCAAATATTGCAAATTCTGGAGCTATAGAATTTTATTATAGGATGGACTCTTGCTAAGCATCAGAGTTATGAAAAACAGATTAGCACTAAAAGCTGCTGGCTAACCTTGTTTTTAAAAATAATTCATATTCTTTCTCTCTCTCTCTCTCTCTCTCTCTCTCTCTCTCTCTCTCTCTCTCTCTCTCTCTGTCTGTCTCTTTCCACCTCCCCACAAAGGGAAATTCCTAAAAGAAGAAAGTTTTTATAATATAAACTGTGTTGTACGAGTCTTTTTTCCCATGGACATTCACTGTGTAATTATATTTTATATTTGAGAGTGGATAAATAATTAAAACAAGAATTACTTTCCTGAAAAGATTCATTTAGAAGCCACATTTTCTATTACCGTAGCTGTTGGCCGGTGGGGGGAGGGGGCATTGCCGCATACCTACCTAAACTACCTTGCCATTAAAGTATCTAAATTACCTCGGTGAATTCTGAGCACAGAAGTGGTTGATGAATTGCTTTTGCATAAATTCACTTTCCCTTTGCTAGAATCTAATTTTATGAAACACACACACACTCACACTCACTGAGACACACACATAGACCAAGGCAACCAGTGAACTCTCTCAAGAAGAAAAATGGAAGGCAGGAATTTGCTCTTTATAATGAAGTTTTTCTAAATGTTGCCTGTATTATAAGCATCTTTCGACTCTCTGAGGAAGAGCTCCAAATGGCTTCTTTTCTGGTAGGGGCAGGGGAGTTCATGAATCATTGTTTCCATGCAAAAATGTTTCATTGCCTTAACTGCTACTGTCATCTTTATAGGCTGATGTCTTTTCCTTTCCTTTTCTTTTTGGATTAAAATACGATTCTGGCTTAAAATTAATTTGTCACAAATAGGGGGGAAAATTCTCACAGCAGAGCCAACCAGGAAACCATTCGGGGCATGAAAGAATTAGAGATTTCCATCCCTTTTGTCTCCATAATTTGGCTAATTGGTTTGATCTGCCATCAGCAGCATCAGCAGCCAAGGGCTCTTGTTGAGCAGCTTGCTTCTCTAACTTGGCTCAGATGGATTTTCATTTGTTAATTAGAAACACAGATTTGAGTTTCCATGTGTTGCCGTAGCTGCATGTGTTGGATGGAAGGAATGAGTACCATGGAGCTCATCTCCCAGGACACAACATAGAATAATTTAGTGTTGTGTATTATTTCATAGCATGGTTTGGTGCCATTTGTATCAGTCATGTGTGTGGTGTGTGTGTGTGTGTGTGTATGTATGTAAGTGTGTGCCTTTGTGTGTTTGCTTGTCCATGTGTGAGGTTTCACAATCTACCCATCCTCTCAATGAGTAGGCCAGCTATGTTATGGGTACACTTGAGTGGTTGCCCTGGTGACTCTGCTAAAAGCATGTGGGGGTGGGAGGGCAGAAATATAAGAATCCCTTATACATTTCTTCGATGTGTATAACTTTCAAACAGTCTTTGCATATATTACATCCTTTGACCTTCACAACAACCCTGTGAAGTGGGAAGGAAGGGAGAGAGAAAGGGAGGGAGGAAAGGAGGGAGGAAGGAAAGAAGGAAGGAAGGAGAAGGAAGAGAGGGCGGAAAGAAGGAAGAAAAGGAGGGAGGGAAGAAAGGAGGGATGAAAGGAGGGAAGGAGAAAGAAAGGAAGGAAACAGCATTTATTAAGTGCTTACTAAATGCAGGCATTGATCTAAACCTTCCACAAATATTATCTCATTTGCTCTTCACAACAACCTGGAAAGGTAGGTCCTATTATTATCCCCATTTTAAAGCCGAGAAAATGAGGCAGACAGAGGTTAAGTGCCCAGCTAGTCAGCTCACTTAGCTAGTCTATGTCTGAGTCCAAATTTGAATTCAGGTCTTCCTGACTCCAAGCCTAGTGCTATCTGTTGTGCCACTTAGCTGCTTGGGTGTGTACGTTTTATAATCTATATTTTACAGATGAGGCTACTGAAGCCAAGAAGTGGAGCCACTTTTCCAGGGCCACACAACTGGTAAGTGGCAGAGCCAAGATTTAAACCCCTATCATCTGATTCACAGGATAGTGTTCTTTCCATTACACCAGCTCACCTAAAATTAACTCATAGAATCCCTACCGTACTTCAGAGATAGATACCTTCCACTCATCCGACCTCCATCCCTCTTCTACTGGCAGTTGCCCGGCAAATTGGCCATGTCTAGGGCCAAACAGAAGTAGATGTCAAAGTAGGATGCCACCATTTTTCTATGGCAATTCTTTTTTTTTCCCTTTCTTCACTCACATGCTGCTAGCAACCTGAATTATCTATAGGACAGGACAAGGGAGTTCTATCCCATCTTTGTTTTGGCCTCAGTACACTCAGCCCTTATAAGAGGCTATGTAAGTTAATGGTTTAATATGTGTAAAATGCTGTGCAAAGAGAGAATGCCTTATGAATACTAAGTATTTGATTATTATGATTAGCAATTAATGAATTGTTAACATTCTGAGTATGTGCAGCCTGCTTGTTCCAGGTAATGTCAGGGATCCTCTATAGGGAACCGTTATGGAGGAATAGAAAAAGCCCTGTTGTTTGCATTTGGTAAATGTGGCTTTGAATCCAGATCTCTCACATGCCCAGCAGACCCTAACTCTAATCCTAAATTCATGCTGTTCCTCAGTTTCCTTATCTGTACAATAAGGAGATTGTACTGTTATCTAAATAGTCTCTTCCAGCTCTAAAGCCTGTTACTTAATTAAATTAATTAATAATAAATAAAGTAAATTAATAAAATTAATTAAAATAGAGATTTAAATTGTTACAATATTTTAAAAAAAGGAAATGTGATATTTTGAGTCCTACATTGCAATTTCTTTAGCTTGGCAATTAATGTCCATAATGTACCTTAGAGGACATACAAAAAACCACCATCCCTTCTCATCTTCTGGAAACAAAATAAGATGCATAGGGGTAAGCTCCTTTTTAGTTGTTTATATTTGGTCTCCTAGAGGCAGTCATGGTATAGGGGGGACTCCAGAGTCAGGGCCCCTGGTTCACATCTGGGCTTTGTTATTCCCTGGCTATGTGACGCTGGGCAAGAAACTTCATCTTGCCAGACCTTTCCTCCTCTGTGAAAGGGAGATAATAATGTCTATGCATACTACCTTTTAGGGTTGCCATAAAGATCAAATGGGGTCATGTGTGGCAAATACTTTGAAAGCTGTATATAATTACTATTCCTTGTTTTCATTTCAAGCTTATTTTTCATTTCCACATGTGCAATTTAATTCAACAACTAAATGGCTAACCCGCTCCAAGGAAATTAATGACAAAAAGAAAGACCCATGTAAAACAAAATATTTAAGCAGTAGTTTTTTTTTGTAGTAGCAAAGAAACAGAAACAATATTGATGTCCATAGCTTGAAAAATGGCTAAACAAACTGTGATTCATGAATACAATGGATTATTAATATGATATAACAAATGATCAATATCGTGACTCTAGAAAAGCATGGGAAGATTTACATGAACTGATGGAAAATGAAGTACAGAACCAGGACAACAACATGAACAATGATTGCAACAATGTAATTGAAGAGAATAACAACAAAACAATCAAAGCTAAATGCTATGAAGTTAGAGGTATGAGTAGGTTCCTTTTCCTGCTTTGAAGAGATGGAGGACTGTGGCTGTGAAACATGTATGAGGTCAGTCTTTTTTCAATACATTGGTTAGCTTTACTGAAATTTTTTTCTCCCTCTTTTTTATACTTCATTATAAGCAATATCTCTCTGGGGGAGAAAGAAAGGATACTTTGTGAAATGTAGGTGATGTAAAAACATCATAAAATAATATAATTTATATATTTATGAATTAAATATGTACATTTAACAATATAAATTAAAGTTTATTTTAAGAAACTAACAAGTGAGCCATTGTGCTAAGTTCTCTATTTTCATATAGCAAGGCTAATGAGTGATTTGGGTAATAAGCAATGAAACACAGATGTTTTCTTCTAGTTCCCATAAACCAAGAAGGCAGAGGCACTGTATGGAGGTAGTGACAATGAAGGGACTTCGCACTGAGAGGAGCTAGGGGCTTGATTAGGCTAAGGGAAGATGTGCCAGCCACAGTTCAATTGTCTGGCTTAGCTCTTTCCTTGGAGGGGTTATGGTCTGTTATATTGGAAAGGACATTGAATTGGAAGTTGGAGGACCTAAGCTGGAATCCCAGCTCTGGTACATACTACTTTGTTGACCAGAAGAAAATCATTTCAACTCTTGGATTTCAGTTTCCTCATCTCTAAAATGATGAGGTCGGTATATATAATCTTTAAGACGACTAGGTGGTGCAGTGGATAGGGTTGCCATCCCTGGATTCAGGAAGGTTCATCTTCATGAGTTCAAATCTGGCCTCAGACACTTACTAGCTGTGTGACCCTGGGCAAGTCACTTAACCCTGTTTACCTCAGTTTCCTCATCTATAAAATGAGCTGGAGAAGGAAATGGCAAACCCATGCTGATATCTCTGCCAGGAAAACCCCAAATGGGGCCATAAATAGTTGGACACACCTGAAAAATGACTCAATGACAACAAGGAGATCTAAGAGGTGGAAGAGAGAGTACCATCTAGAAACAAGGAAAATCTGTACAAAACCATCAAGGTGGGAGATGTAATGTGTATGGAGAAAAGCAAGGAGGGTGATTTGACAGGTACGTAGAAGGGATATAATATGTAACAAACCCAGAAATGAATCTCTCTGGGCTTCGGTTCCCTTATCTGGAAAATGAGGGGAGTTGAACCACATACCCATCCAACGCTAAATACATAATCCTTTCCATCTTTAAATTCTGTGAACCTACACATAGCTATTCAAAAGCATTTAACAAGAGATTTGAGTGAAGATCCATTTTACGGAAATTTGAAAGAACTTGGAGGATTCTCTAACATTACAAATAAAGCAATGATATACACCTCCGTAACTGAAATTAGATCCATTAGTAGATGAAACATTTCAAGTGAGTAGGTCCTGGATTTGACTTCGGTTTCTTAATTGATTTTTTGTGTGTGTGACCTTGAGGCACTCAGCCTCTCTGGTTTGCCATTTTCTCCAAAAGATTTGTATAATAGTATGTCTATTACTGGGCAGCTAGGTGGTAGAGTGGATAAAACACTGGCCTTGGAATCAGGAAAATTCATCTTCATGAGTTCAAATCCAGCCTCAGACACTAGCTGTGTGACCCTGGGCAAGTCACTTAACCCTGTGTGCCTCAGTTTCTCATCTGTAAAATGAGCTGGAGAAGGAAATGGCAAACCACTCCATCGTCTTTGCCAAGAAGACTCCAAAGGAAGATTCAGACATGACTGAAGTGACTGAACAAATGTCTATTACATGAACATGAAGAATCTTAGCTTCCCTGGGTACCATTTTTTTTGAATTGGTGATAGCATCTTTTCAGCTAGAAGTGCAATCAATACAATGACAGTTTGGGAAAAGACCAAAAATCTTCATGGGCTTTCTCAACTATATCAGAGAGCACCTATGAAGTAGCTCTGCAATCAGAGGCTCTAGGTATGAACCAAACCACCATCTTGATATACGTGTAATGGGAAAATAACTGCTAATCATGGTTACATATACAAATAATGATCATTTTCAGTATTAGCACCCTAGGATGAGAAAATACCAGAACCAAGAGCAATTGAGGCAGCTGGAGGGTACTTTGTATGCAGGAATTGGAGAAGTGGCTTATGTAACAAGACATTCATGATATATATGGGACTAAATAGATGATGAGACCTGAAGTCTATTACTAAATTTCAGATTTAGATTCACTTCTTTCTCATTCATCCTAGTCAATTGAGATTGCTCTAGTTGTAAGAAATCTGCATAGATCACTAATTTGACTCCTTGGGTGTATGAGGCTGGTCTGCAAGGAATGGCAAGATACTACCTATAACTCTAGCTCCACTACTGTGGTGCAGGATAAGATTCCAGAAAGAGCTCCCAGATGTTCACAATTTAATCATCTTATTCTATTCAAGATAAATTTAAGATCTTTTGCACCCCATTTTCAATCAAAGAGGTGCTCTGCTTAAATTTTCATCTAGCAAGTCATATCTGTTTTGGTACATTATTACTGCCTTGTAACAGTTATTTCAAGGGCAGCTAGGTGGTGCCATAGTGTATACAGTGCAGGGGGCCTGGAATCAGGAAGACTCATCTTCCTGAGTTCAAATCTGGCCTCAGATACTTTCTAGCTGTGTGATCCTATTTGCCTCGGTTTCTTCATTGGTAAAATGACCTGTAGAAGGAAAGCAAACCTCTCTAGTATCTTTGCCAAGAAAACCCCAAGCGGTATCAGGAGAGTTGGATGTTACTGAAACAATCGAATGACAATCATTTATTTCCCTACCATCTTGTTCTCTGCTAGACTTTAAGCCCCCTGAGGGTGTAGCATCACAGCTCTAGAGCTTTGAGGGCCCTCAAGTCTAACTCCTTTGGTTTACAGATAGCATCTATAAAATTTAAGAAATTGAGGCAAGGAAAGTTAAGTGACATGCCTTAAGTCACACTGTTAGTAGTACATCAGAATTTGAACCTAGGCTATATGATTCCAAAGTCAGTGTTCTTTCCATTGTACCCTGCTGCAGACACCATGTCCCTTCCTCTGACCTTTGAAAAGGATCTTTTATATAGTAGGGGTCCAGTAAATGTTTAAATGAATGAATGATAAGAATAATGAATGCACAGTAGCTGGCACATAGTAGGCACTAAATAAATATTTATTGATTGATGGATCATATTTGTGAGATTTAATGCATGTTCCATTAGACTTGGCAATCAATAAGATTTACCCAGGGAGTTATAAGAGAAGGTATTGATAGAATATAAGCTCTTCCTCTAGTATGTAAGTGACCTAAGACTAGAAGTTATTATTTTTTTACATTTGTACCCCCAGCACCCAGCACAGTCCCTAGAATATAGTAGGTGATTAATAAATGCTTGTTGATGAATTGATCAAATGAGTGTAGACATGTTGCTGTTAGAAGGGTGACAAAAGTTCTTAATAATCACTGACATTTTTTGTACTACGGACAAAAAAGTCTTAGCTACCAGGGCTGTCCAACTGCTCCCTCCCCCTTTGACAAGTGCTAAATTCAGCTCACATTACGACATCCTCTTGAAATGGAGCCCTGACACTGCTTCTCTCAGATTCAAGGGAACAACTGGAAGTCCTTAAAGATGTAAAAAGCAACAGCCAAGTAATAGCTCAGTTGGGACAGCTGGAACGATCAGTTCATCCCGTCACTGAGAGGGAGCTTGAACGACCTCCTTGTTAGCTACTGCTCTTAGTGAGGGTGTCTGGGAATATGATGTATGATGGCTGATGGTTCCAAGAATAAACAAACTGGCCATTATTCCATTAGTGCTTCCATTTTCTGCTAAGCTTTGCAATTTATTAGTGCTATTTAGGTTAATGTACTGCTGTATAATTTTACATATTTACAATATCATCTTTGAGTGATGTAATGCTTAGGTGTTATAGAACTTCTGTGCAGTTGTTTGGAAAAGCGGTAGATGGCTTAGAAGGCAACATGACTGTGAGTGGTGGGATGACTGTTAATTTGTATTTATGTAACACCTTTTGTCTGAGGAGCTGGGAACACATTATCTCATTAATTCTCCCAGCATCCCTGTGAATTAGACAGGTATAAATTCCAGTACAGCATTAGTAGGAAGCTATTAACTTTGGTTCTCACTCACTAAGCTCTAAGGGTAGAGGACTTGTATAGTGGTCACAAGCTTAGACCATTAGGGCCCTCTGGGTCTAACACACCAAAGCAAACCTTCCTTGGTATGGGCAATTGATTGTGCTAGATTGTTGCTTTTTTTTCAATTCTTAGCTAATAAACACAGTGGTCGAGTTATGGATCCAGTTTTATGGTGGTGCAGAGGATAGCCAGGGCCTCTCCCTTGATTCTGAAGTAGAACAATTCAGGGCAGAAATGAATGGTATGGAATGTGAAGGAGTCCTGAGACCCCCATTACATCCTTGGTGAGATTCTTTGCGTGAGCGAGGGGAGCAAAAACAGGCATCATTGCAGGGGTCAAAGTGCTCATTGACTCTTCTAGGCTATCGAGAATCACCTCAAAAATACTTAAAATTATTTTAGGCTGAAACAATTCAATGACTAACACTTTGATACTCTCATCTGTGACGTCACTGATAGGAGTATTCTCTCCATGGTTACAGGTTTCAATAACTCCACATTTCATGTTGAGGCTAACACAAAAATCATCACCTAGTGGCTAGTCTTTGGTTCTGATCCCTTTCCATACTTTGCTGGGCTTATATTTCAAACACAGACATGCACTCTGTTGCCAGTCTCCTGTTTGGAAGGCTTTGGGGTCTCATTAGGCCTTTTATCAATCAATCAATGAATAAGCATTTGCTAGTTTACTATGTACCGACTGTGACAGATAGGATGCTCTATGCTGGTGACACAAAAAAGGGGCAAAAATGCAAGTGCAGTTCCTGCCCTCAAGTCGCTTATGTTCTGATGCAACTGATGTTATGTAACTAATTAGGTACATACAAGATAGACAGAGTAGAAGGAAGGTAACATTACGAGGGAAGGGTCAGAACATAGTATTACCTCTCAGCCAAGATAAAGCATTACAGAAGGATGTTAGTGGAAGAACAATTCTATTAGTCCTGGAAAATTCACATTAGTTCCACTTGTGCTTGCCAGATCTGGTTTTTCCCCTTCACCTCTTCAGCCTTCTACTATTCCCTGTACCATTAGGCATGCCTATAGGGGCATGAACAGAGTATGATGTAGGAAAGTATGCAAAATTTAGAATAGGGTGGAAGCCAAGAGATTAGTTTAACTAGAGCAAAAAAAAAAGTATATATATATATATATATACATACACATATATGTATATATATATATATGACAAAAGTAATGTCTGGCTTCCTCAAATATATTCTACATCTCCCTACCAACATAGATTCCGATAAGAAGGAAACGTCGAGGGAAGAGAAATAAGAGGCAAAGCATCTTGGGTTTCTTTGGCCCGCTGTCCAGTCACCTTTAGACTCTAGGTCTGTGGGCCAGGATGCTATTTCTTGTTACTGAGGATGGTTAAGTTTCAACTGGTGGTTCTAAATAGAGCCCGAGTGACTCAAAAGACAAGATATCACTCAGGGAGGAGCTTCAGGATAGTGCCTATTGGTCTTGGATATGTTGCTTTGTCTCTGTGACTCAGTTTCTTCTCTATAAAATGAGAGGAGGAGGTGGTAAAAATGATGCCTGGTTGGTGAAGCAGAGCTATTAGATTTAAGGGCCTCACAAAAATAAAAGTCCTAACAAATAAAACGACAGGTGATTACAGGGAATCTAGACCCTGAGATCACATAACTGGAACTAATTAAAGACTGTAATGCACTTTGGCAAAAACCCAAAAGCAGAAAAAAGTAATCAGACAAACAATTGTTTGAATCAGAGGAGGAAGTGAGTGCTGGAAAATGCCTGGGCCTCAGACTGTTGCCTAAAGTCTCTATTAGAAATGTTACAAACCTGTTGGGGTAGATTGTCACCAGTGTGCTGCATGCTCTGACCCACTTCACAGGGATGTTGTGAAGATAAATGAAATTACAGGTGTGAAAGCACTTTGAGCCTTTAGGAGGAAAGATGCTTTATGAACCCAAGGCATTTTTCTTATTATCATTATTATTAGTATTACTCTTATCTGTTCTGGCAGGCAATTTTCTGGAAGGATGCCGGAATGCAGTATAAACTGCAAAATACTAAGCATTAAAGATATCCTGGTGCCAGGCTGGCAGTCAAGGGGCAGAGTACACTTTGATGTCTGTGGGAGCTTAGTTTTGGTTAAGGACTGAAAAGTCAGGGCCACTAAGGTGAGGCATAGTTCTTTTAATAGAATGAAATTGTTGGACTTGCCCATATATTTCTTGACTGGGGTGTATGGGATATTCTGGGAGCACTAGTACATCATGGCTGCTCATCCATTTTGTTTGTCCACCTTCACCCAAATCTCACCTGTTGCTTCAAGAAGCTATAGCACATGCAGTGGTTATACACTGGTAAAACCATCTTGGCAGATGGGCTAAACCACGTTGAAAGTAAACAACAGGCTTCAAAACTGGTGAATTAGAGGGATGTCTACCCCAAATATGTGAAGACTTTCCCCTGGCAGAATGGGTAGATGAGAACAATTTGTCCCAATGACCACGAAGGCAGCCGAAGCAGGCACCGTGGAGTGCTTAGAGCTTGGTCAGACATCAAAGATGCCAAGGTCACCCACTGCTTTCCAGGCCATCGCCCAGGAATCCTGACTTTTGTCTTGCTACTGGACTTTGATGAGTCAGGGAGAGAGTGAGTCTGATGACTGAGCAGCTCTGCCTCACTCAAATCCAATTCACGTGAGAGTTAAGACAGCACCCTGTAATGTCAGTGGTCCTTCTCAAGACGAAGGACAAACAACATGTTTCTTGACCAAATGTCTTTGTTACCCATAAAATGGGCATAAGTGGTGGCTTCTGCTCTCCTTCACCCCTAACCTTCCATGACTTCCTTCTGAGGCTGCTAATAATGGTGCTAGGCTTACATCACTTTTTCATGTGATACTGTACACTGAGATCTGCGACTTCTCACAGGCTACCTCATAGTTATCCAGCTGTAGTGACTTTAAACATACGTGAACATGGCAGGAACTAGAACAAAGAGGCCAACATTGAACGGTACATTTGTTATCAAGGCCATTCCCTATTTCTAGACTGTCTATATAAGCTGGGTATTCTACAGAGGCCTAGAATTTAGATGGGGAAAGATGCAGTTCTAACTGTCTGGGAGCTTATTCTCAGTAAAAGTGACTGATAGATACAAAGTTGTCTTTTTATGGCAGATTTTAAAAACTGTGTTGTGTATGTGTGCATTTGTATGGTTGTGGAGTTCTAAGGGCTGTAGACAGATAGACAGATGGATGGATAGATAGATGGACAGACAGAGAGATAGATAGATAGATAGACAGACAGATGGATGGATGTATATATGGATGGATGGATAGATAGATGGATGGACAGATAGATGGATAGAAAGATGAATGGATAGATAGATGGACAGATAAAGGAATAGATAGATAGATAGATAGATAGATAGATAGATAGATAGATAGATAGATAGATAGATAGATGAATAGATAGATGAATGGATGAATGGATGGATAGATACATACATATATAGATAACTTATTGAGCATTTATTATATCTCAGGCATTGTGCTAAGCACCAAGGATACAAATACAAGTAAGCAAGATGGTCTCTGACCTCGAATAGCTTATATTCTGGTAGGGGAAGATAACCTAAAAGGCAACTACAAAGGAAGGCAGGTTATGGGAGCATGACCTATAAATGATGACTGAGAAGTGATGTGGGAAGCTGGTTCTAGGCAAGAACTAGGCTAAAGCTCACCTAACCCAGTTTAAAGTCCCAGAAAAAGAGTTCAAGGGTCTGGAGGTGAGGAGATAAGGAAGATGGCCCCAGTGCAGGTAGCAAACTTTGGAAATGGTGGCTGAGACAAGGAGAGTAGTTATATTTTGGCTTTGTGGCTACCCCCTTCTTTATTCAAGCCAAGTCAAGCCAACACAGAGTCTGCTAGACAGCAAGTGTTATGTCAAAATTTTCTCAGTATAATATAAGCCTTAAAGGCAGGCATGATTTGTACCTTTGTCTTTGTAATCCCCAGCTCCCTGTATAGTTTCTTTCACATATAATGACTTAATAATAGTTTATAAAACAATTTTTGAGGCCTTTCAAGATCAGACCAAAATCAACAAACAAATTGCTTTAGTTTGAGGTAAAAATTTCCTGAATCAAAGTGAATTGCCAAAGTTTTATTGTTCTGAATGGAGTATTCTATACCTGACAAGATTCTAAATTTATTTTTTTAAGACTTGGTCTTCCAATCTCATCCGGGCTGTAAGTGTAGGGGCTACCCTTAGGCCTGATCCTACTGTGATTGGCAAAGGGAGCTGTGACCTGATCTAAGCTGGCTTATCCTTGCTTAGGCAGCCTGCTTTCTCTCCCACCCCCACTCCCTACTCCACCTTGCCCAAAGGGTCTCACTGTACAGTGTAGACACCTAATTGGTTTAGCCCACTGCAAGTCAGAATTTCTAAGCTCAAGAGTTCCATTAATCTCAGATCTCCAATAATTAAGATAACAGATGTGTGCCATCATGCCTAGCAAGGGCCTTAGTTCTAAGTGTGACCAAATTCTCCCTTTATAACCCATCTTTTTTACATTGTGTCACGTTGAAGTGGGTTCTGCTACTTTTAAAACTTAGTAGGAAAAGAAAGGCAATCTTGGTTGTTGATATCACCTTAGCTAAAGAAAAATGAAATCAAATTATGATAGAAATATTTTGTAGTGAAAGTCAAAAGTTCCTCATAAGCATTGTTTTATGATGTTTTCTTGAAGGAATAATAAAATCTTGATATTGAGAAGGACCTCAGAGGTCATCCTATCTTTTTTGCCACACAAGGCAATGCAGGGATTTCTTCTGTAACGTCTCAGGCAGGCAGTCTTCTAAACTTTGACTTATCATAAGGGCAGCTAGGTGGCGCAGCAGATAGAGTGCTAATCCCGGAGTCAGAAAGGCCTTAGTTCAAATCCAGCCTCACGCACTTGACACTTACTAGCTGTGTGACTCCGGGCGAGTAAATTAACATTGATTGCCTCCAAGAAGAAGAAGAAGAAAGAAAAGGGAAAGAAAAAACTTTGATATATCATGTTGAGTAATAGCAAGCTCACAAAAGTTCAAAGGATATTTAAAAGGGATAACAACATCAATCTGGCCCAACCATACCAGAAAGGAATGCCCCTATACCTTACCCAACAAGCCTCTCAAGGTAATTCATGCTACTTTTGGCTTTCCCCTGCCCTAGATATCAAGCCTAAATTTTCTTTTTTTGCAAATTTCATCCATGTCTCCTGATTCTACCTTTTGGGGCCAAACAAAACAAATTTAACTCTCCATATGATAGCGCATCATATAGTTGAGGACAACTACCATGTTCTCCCTAAGTCTTCCCATTTCTAGGTTTTCAGGCAGTCCAACAATTCTCATATTGTCTCTCCTCGATCCATTCTCCTCTCTTTGTGGTGGCAAAGAACTGGAAATTGCAGGGATCTCCATCAATTGGGGAATGGCTGAACAAGTTGTGATGTATGGTTGTGATGGAACACCACTGTGCTATAAGAAATGATGATGAGCTTAATGATCTTAGAGAGGTATGGAAAGACTTGCCTGAAATGGTGAAGAGTGAAATGCGCAGAACCAACAGAACATTGTATACGGTAACAGCAATATTGTTTTAAGAATATCTTTGAGTGACTACGTCATTTTGAGTATTGTAAATACATAAATTAAAAATACTATGAAGTATTGGACATATGAAGAAAGACAAAAAAAGAAAGAGGGATGGAGGGAAGAGAAAGGAAGGGAAGGGAAGGAAGGAAAGAGGGAGAGAAGGAAGAGAAGGAAAGAGGGAAGGAAGGAGGAACAGAAGGAGGAAGGGAGGGAAAGAAGGGAAAGAGGGAAGACAAGGAAGGAAAGAGGGTAGGAAGAGAGATTAAATTTGTTTTGTTTGGTGCCAGAGGACACAGCTAAGATCAAGGGATATATACTGCAAATAGGCTCACTGAGATTTAATATCAGGACTACTTGCTAATGATTAGAGCTCTCCCAAAGTGGAATGGACTGCCTTGGGAAGTTGTGGTTTACTCTTCCCCAAAGCTCTTTAAGCAAAAGCTGGATGGGCATTTGCCTAGTGTATTGTCTGCTGAAATCCCATACATCTCTGAAGTTCTGTGATTCTTTGAACCCAACAATAGTCTGACCAGCCAGGATTAGATTGGGGTTATTATTATTTCCCATGAGTGGGCAACTATGGGGGCACAGTGGATAAGGCATTAAATCTGGAGTGAGGAAGACCTGAGTTCAAATCCATCCTCAGACACTTACTAGATATGTGACCTTGGGCAAGTCACTTAGCCTCTCCCTCAGTTTCCTCATGGGTACAATGAGAATAAATAATAGCACCTACCTCCCATGGTTGTTTTAAGGCTAAAATGAGGCAATATTTGTAAAGCTCTCTGCCCACCTTAAAGAGCTGCAGAAATGCTTGCTATTATTTTATATGATTTGGGGCTATGTCCTATGTTTTCATTGGTTAGTGAGTGGCCAGGGAGGATACCTCCTCTAGCCATGTAGACTGGCAGTTATTCTAAAACTTGTGCTCTTACAGTTTTGTTTGAGAGCATTGAAAAGTTAAATGACTTTCCCAGGGCAACACAGCCAGGATGTACCAGAGGCAAGACTTAATGGCAGGTCTTCCTGACTCTGAGGCATCCACTTTGGGAAACTTCCTCTCTGGACACAAAATAAATTCCAAAAGTTTTAATCCAATTTTAATAGCTTCAAATAGCAACAAACCTCTTGGAAACACTGTGCTTCTATTACTGTCATCTAAAATTGTGTTAACCTTTTTAGCAGCTGCATCATATCACAGGAAAGTCTTTACCACCATGACAGACTGCTCACACTGATGCCATGGTTCCATCTAAATATCACTTCTTCGCTGAAGTCTTAATCCAGCACCTCATTGTGGCATGGGACTGACTCTTCTTTAACCCCATGTCGACAGAGCATAAGCTCTAGTAACTTTTGCCACATTGAAAAGGCTTCAAGTAGGCTGGGCCAAGGACCATAAGTCTGTCATTCTCAAAAAGTTAGGAGGGGCTTAGCCACTGGAATATAGATAGATAGATAGATAGACAGATAGATAGATAGATAGATAGATAGATAGATAGATAGATAGACAGACAGACAGACAGACAGACAGACAGACAGACAGACAGACAGACAGACAGACAGATAGATAGATAGATAGATAGATAGATAGATAGATAGATAGATAGATAGATAGATAGATAGATAGACAGGTAGATATATAGATAGACGGACAGACAGACAGATAGATAGACGGACGGATGGATGGATGGATGGATGGATGGATGGATAGAAGGATGGATAGATGGACAGACAGATAGAGAGGTGGATGGATAGAAGGAAGGATGATGGATAGATAGATAGATAGATAGATAGATAGATAGATGGATAGCTACAGCACATTTTTTTTTCCTCACAGCCAGGGCTTCTCGTGAATAAAGTCTATTCATGAGATTGCTATCTCTGTTAGTAGAGGGGGTACCCAGATGGATAAAATCAAGGGTACTTGAAAAAATATTCTTCTTAGCTTGGGGTCAATTAAAACCTCCAGATTGCTTTTTCAGTTGAACCTAGACTATGCTGATTCATGTGAAAAATCTAAATTCAGAGCATTTAACTCTGTTAAATTTCATCTTATGGGCTTCAGCCCAGCATTATAGTCTGGAAGAAATTATTTTGAATCTTGGTTCTGTCGACTATCATCTTAGTTATTATTCCCATCCATCATTTTATCATCTTCAGATTTTGATAAGCATACATTCTATTTATTTGTCTGTGTCATAAACAAATGTTGGACAGGATAGGGCCAATAACAGAGGCCTTTGGCAGTGGCACTAAAACTTCCCTTTAGTCTGACACTGACCCATTCATTATCTATACTCTTTGTTTCAACTAGCTGTAAATTGTCCAGCTGTTTCATTGCCCAGTCTCCAGTTTATCATCTTATCCACAAGAATGTCATGAAAGATTTTGTCAAAAGCTTTGCTGAAATCAAGATACATTCTACCTATTGTTGTGGTTCAGTCATGTCTGACTCTTCATGACCCCATGTGGGCTTTTCTTGACAAAGATACTAGAATGGCTGGCCATTTCCTTTTCTGGCTCGCTTTACAGATGAGGAAACTGAGGCAAATAGGGTTAAGTGACTTGCTCAGAGTCCCACAGCTCCTGATCGGAGGCTCAGCACTCTATCCACTGTGGCACCTAGTGGCCCTTAAAACATATTTGGTTGTTATGTCATTGCAGTCACATCTGACGCTTCGTGATCCTGTATGAAGTTTTCTTGGCAAAGATACTGGTGTGGTTTGCCATTTCCTTCTCCAGTGAATTAGGCAAGCAGAGGTTAAGTGACATACAGCTAGTAAGTATCTAAGACTGGATTTGAACTTAGGTATTTGTAACTCCAGACCCAGCACTCTATCCACTGCTCCACCTAGCGGTCCTTGATATGTATAGCATTTAACTTATCTATGACTCCAGGGCCGTGATAGCAATAGCCAACAGCCAACAGCCAGCATTTTATAGCACTTTGAAGTTCACAAAATGCTTTACAAATATTTTCTTTTTTGCTCCTCACAACAACTCTGGGAGGCAGGTGTTATTCTTATCCCCATTTTAACAGATGAGGATAGTGAGGCAGATAGAGATTAAGTAACTTGCTCAGGTTCCCACCGCTAGTAAGGGCCTGACCCTGGAGTTGAACTCAGATCTTCCTGACTCCAGGACCAGTGCTCTATCTACTTCCAAAATTTTCTCCATCTCATACATCGGCTGTTATTTCTTCTTAGATTTCTCCATTCTGCACAACACATGCAATTTCACCACAAAGCATGTGATGGGATAAAATTATTGCCTATAAACTTGAATATAGAGTTAGTTTTATATTTTAAACCTACCATCCTGGTTTCAAGATGCCCATCAATCTCACATAAAATTTAGTACCCAGCAGTAGTCTCTGCTTGAACACCTCTGAGGGGGAACAGAAGACAAATAAGTACCATGAAAATGTTCTCTCTGAACATCAAGTATTCTATGAAGAATCTCTGTCTCTGTCTCTGTCTGTCTGTCTCTGTGTATCTGTCTGTCTCTCTCTGTCTCTGCCTCTTTCTCTCTCTGTCTCTCTCTGTCTCTCTCTCTCTCTGTATCTGCCTCTGTGTGTCTGTCTCTGTCTCTGCCTCTTTCTCTCTCTGTCTCTCTGTTGCTGTCTCCATCTCTGTCTCTCTCTGTATTTGTCTTTGTCTGTCTGTCTCTCTCTCTGCCTCTTTCTCTCTTTGTCTCTGTCTCTCTCTGGCCACAGGACTTGCAGCAGCCTGCATATTGAAAAGTGTCCTGGAAGGGGATTTGGAAGCTTTGGGTTCTAGTCCTCCATCTGTTGTTAACTTGCTGTATGTTCTCAGACGGCTCTATCATCCTCTCTGTTGCTCAGTTTCCTTTTCTGAAAAGCTATGGGAGGTGGACTAGATGATCTTTTGTGATTCCTTCCTGCTGGAGATCTAAGATCTCTTGATCTCACATTTTACAGGTCTATCTGCTGGATCATTGATTCAGAGTTGGAAGGGACCTGAGAGCTCTTGCATTCAAGCTCCCTCATTTTATAGAAAAAGAACCTGAGGCCTAGAGCAGTTAGTTAAATGAATTGCCTGAAGTGACACAGCTAGTAAAAATTTGAAACTGGGTCTGCTAGGTGGCACAGTGGATAGAGTGCCAGTTCTGGAGTCAGGAAGACTCATCTTCCTGAGTTCAAATTTGGCCTCAGACACGTCCTAGCTGTGTGACCTTGGGCAAATCACCTAACCCTATCTGGCTCAGTTTCCTCATTTGTAAAATGAGCTGGAGAAGGAAATGGCAGACCACTACCAAGAAAACCCAAAATGGGGTCACGAAGATTGGACACGATTGGGGCGGTGGAGCCAAGATGGTGTCTGGAAAGCAGGGACTAGCGTGAGCTCCCCACCAAGTCCCTCCAAAAACCTATAAAAATTGGCTTTGAACCAATTCTAGAACTGCAGAACACACAGGGTAGCAGAGGGAAGCAGGGCTCTAGCCCAGGACAGCCTGGATAGTCTCTGGGTAAGGTCTATCCCTCACAGAGCTGGGACCTGAGGGGAGCAGAACCCAATGTGGGCGGCTTGGACCAACGAGACCAGGAGCCAGGCAGAGTGTGCCCTAGTACCCTAGATCAGTGAGCTGCAGCAGTTACCAGACTTCTCAACCCACAAACACCAAAGACAACAGAGTAGGTTAGTGGGAAAAGCTGCTGAGGACAGGGAGTTTGCGGTTTGGTCACCACCCTGGGGGCAGTGGAGGTGGGGCATCTACAGAACTATAGCTGCAGTTGCTTTTGGCCCCAGGCCCACTTGGTGGGAGGAATTAAGTGGCAGATCAGAGCAGGAGTGCAGAGCCTGCTGAAGATCTAAGTCCAGTCCTGGTTGGGGGTTGTTGGGGAAGGAGGAGTGCTGGTGAGGCAGAGCTGGGGCATCCCCTCAAGCTTAGAACATAGAACTCTTTAGTCAACAAGCAGTCATACCCCACTGAAAAACTCAAGGGTCAAGTAAGTTGGCTGGGAACATGGCCAGGCAGAGAAAACTCACCCAGATTCAGTCTCAGACTCTGGAATCCTTCTTTGGTGACAAAGAAGACCAAAACATACAGCCAGAAGAAGTCAACAAAGTCAAAGAGCCTACATCAAAAGCCTCCAACAAAAACATGAACTGGTCTCAGGCCATGGAAGAGCTCAAAAAGGATTTGGAAAAGAAAGAGAAGTAG
>CM053622.1:627234778-627260061 GCA_028646595.1 Phalanger gymnotis | reverse complement strand
TAGGTCAGTAGAGTTTTTATTGCTCCGAGGGAGCCCCGTGGAAAGAGTAAGTGGAAAATGTTTGATTGGGGCTGGGGATTGGGGGACGCGAGGCCACTGGGGTGAGGGGTGGGGTGGGGGGTGTCTGCAAGGGAACCGCGAAGAGAGAAGGATGGGCAAGGGGGGTAGGGAGGAGTAGTACGTGTGCCAAGCTCTGGTTCAAGGACACGTCGGGGCTGGATGGGGGAGGGGATGTTGCTGGACTTAAGGTTCTGGTGAAGTTCTTTGGGGAACAGGAGGAGCAATGCAGGGGCGAAACGCTGCCCGGCCACGGCTTCCCCTCAATCCTGCATTGCTAGTCCCAGTTAGTTGCAGGCAGTCTCTGGGCTTTCTAGAGACTCCTCCCCATCTTACCCCCCTAAACTACCCCCTTCCCTGGGCTCCAAGAGTGCAGGGAGCGCCTCTGCCCTCCGGCGCACCCTAGACATCTGCCAGCCTCAGAGGGCAGCGTGGCCCGACAGCATCCACCGGCTTCTTGACTTTGCCTACCACGCGGAGCCCCCGAAGGCGCCCCCCACCCCCTCCTCTTCCTTGCAGTCTCCCGAGCTCCAGAAGGCCGGACAAGTCCACGATCAGGGAAAGAAATCCTGGACAGAAAATGCAAGCTAGTGCAAAGGATCCTCAGGAAGCCACAGGAAGTAGCTCTCATCTAGCCCTGTCCATTTGCTTCATCAAACGCTATCCCAAGGGAAAGGAGAAGGGGGAAACACTTTAATACCATCCCCCTCACCCTAACACGGCCACCCCTATGTCAAAACTCCGGCTAAATTTGTCAAAAAAGGAGGGGAGAAAATCAGAAAATAATTCTCCAGCTAAAAGCATCGTCTCTAAAGCTCAGAGTTGGGTTGCTGTATTTTAACTAAAGATAATGAAACAGTTTAGCTTGCTTTTGCAAAATGATTTTAATGTTGGCTTCACTCTGAGTCAATAATACCACCTTGCCGAGTAAAATGTAGCCAAACAGGAAACAAATGAACAGTGCCAGGTTTTCATGGCATCATTCTTGCTCAGGATTTCCTTAGTTTCTATGCTACATTTAAAATTGAGCTGTATTTTGCCAGAAAGGAACTAGATGTGTTTTAAGGAACACTGCAGCTACTGTGCCTGGGTGGGGGGAGGGGAAAGAGAAACTATATTAAAGTCGTTATAAAGGATAGTGAAGTTTCACATGTACTGCTGCACACATGGATTGTGTGAGGAAACCTTACAATGAGAGTTAGCCAGATGACAGGCAATTGTTTCTCATGTAGCAAGGCAGATGACGTTCAAGGCCAAATCAAGTAACCAGATACAGAGGAATGTTAAGTTGGGGTTTGTATCCAAAATTATGTATGATGTAAGGTGTAAAATATAGTCTCATGCTATACCGACACTGTAGACGCCCTTATTTTCCTATGAAAGGAATGCTTTTTATATTGTCACTTGCAAAATTAATGTGTATTCTCAAGAAAATGACACAGCATTGAACAAAAGGCTAAAAAAAAATCAAGCCCTCTTAAATTCAATTTGACATTTTCAGTCAAAGGATTTGGGAACTAATGAGATATACAGCTAAAATGAATGAATACATCCTTTTGATTTTGTTTTTCATCAAATATAACCCTAGTGTGGAAGAGATAGACAGTAGGGCTTTGGCCTTCTCAGCCACAAATCTATAAATAATTTGCCACAGCTACATATTGTATATAGGGAAGGGCATATTGTATAGGATTCAGGCACAGAAAGGAAAGCTTTGCATATAAGAGATTCATAATAAATATCAATTCTCTGAAGCTTTCAAATTATACTTTTATCCTGTGGGCATTTCATAGGAACATTCTGTAGCTAAGAAACAAACTGTTCTGTAAATAATAAACACAATATCACAATATTCTAAGCTTTGGATACATTACCGTACTATTAAGATATATACTAGTATAACCCTATTCAAGATATTTTAATGGAGGTAGGGAAGTTTTCCAGGCCATGAGAATGAAGACTATGTAAAACTGTCATATTACATGGTCAGTTATTTTAAGAAATCTGGAAATGAACACATTTTCACAGAACATAAAAATTAATGTTTAAATCCGGTTTTTGGCTGGGGAAAACTGTTTTCAGTATACTCTCTTTTTATGGAAATACTATCACAGATATTAGATAATTATTTCTCAAGTCTACTGCAACCAACAACACTGAAAAATTTTGAACCTACCATGAAAAGAAATCTTTAAAATGCTCTAAAATGCTGTAATAGCCCTCCACATGCAGAATATATCAAAGTTTTAAAGATAGTACAGAACTTTAAAAATGTCTCATTATCAGAAAGAGCATCAAGATCATTAAAATATGGAAGCAATTATAATCTGGCTATATAACTCAAATGCACTTTTCCAGCAGCTGCTTCAGGACTTTGAAATTGTTATGCAATCTTTATTTAGTAGCTTTTCTTTTTTTAAGGTATGGCAAATATTTAATTATATATACAAACTCATCAAAAATGATGGTAGTTTGTTCAATTTTGCATCTTATATAAATCTACTTGAGCCATACTCAATTTTAAATCAGCATCCATTTTACAAAAGACATATCTGAGTATATGCTTTTTCTTGGATTAAAAAAAAATCCAAGTTTATTTGAATTCTCCAAAATTTGACATTGGGTCCACTCTCATACTCTTCTGCTTCTCTTTTACACACTTCAAACTGCTGTTGGAGTCACTTGGATGTACCAGTTAGTAGACAAATACACGCTAAAAAACAATGCAAGTTTTATAGTAGAGATAATGAAAGAAATACAATGTTACCAACACCAGATGATAAATCACCAGTTATGTACTATTTTTAGTAGCAGGATTTTAAAGATGATTTTATAGTTTGAAAGGCTCTCTGAATATGTTGTTCTACTTTGATACTTATAAGCCAAATCCCTACCAAATACCAACCTCATGTTCTGATTGCTCGTAAAGACATCTGACTTGCTAACTTCTTTGCATTATGCAGAGCTCCGACATTTACACCTGCGTTTTAAAATAAATGTTCAATTCTGACTTCCTGACTCAGATTCTTACTGTAAGGTCACTATTTTCTATTTAAAAGCATACATGTAAAAACTACCTCTTCTGCACCCCAAACTTGCATTTTAGTTGCCAGGAATTGCCAAGTCACCATAAAAATATACCACGTGTTAAGGTCCACTTCTTGTGTTGGTCTCACAAGAGTATGTGTGTACATGTGTATACAAAACCTGGATCTAGTTCTAATCAATAAAAGCAAGGAAATTTCAAGTCACAACACCCCATCCTGTTCATAATTCATCACCCCAAGTGCCTACTTCAGGGATATGGGGAACACTAGGTGATCTTACAGACCTAAGAACTGCCTTGCTTGGGTAAGTAAATGGCGAAACAGGGTTCCCTTTGACCTGGTTGCTGGAAGCTTAAGCTCATACATAACTTTATCCAACACAGGACAAGTATGTTGGGGTTTTTTTGCCAGGAATTTTTAACCTCAGTCTTTTGTTGTTGTTATGCAAAAGGGAGGGGGGCGTGCAAACTTATAGGAAAATTTATGGTGCTTTTTTTTTCCCCTTTCCTGAGGTGGAATTCTGCCTTTATCCACCCAGATTCTTTCCACTGACCTACCCAAGTGCCACTAGTCCTGCTAACTACAGGATGAATCAAGAAAATACTTTCTATAAAGCTGCAGGTAGAGAATCTGGGTGCTTCCCACTGCTTTAGCAATTCCCGGCGGGCCCTTCATATTCCCTTTTCCTGCCGCCCTCCCCTATTCGTTTTTGGGGTCCGATTTTGACAAACACCTCATGCCATTATTTTTATGCTTCAAACTGTTACACTCAAAGTCCTTGTTGAAGGTTTGAAAAGAAACACCTCATGTTCATATCTTAAGGACTCAGGAGAAACAGTTAAAAAAAAATCCCGCTGAGTTATCGGAGGGATTTCCAAGGATACAGTATAGATCTTGACTAATCTATCTGCTCGTTTTCCGTGGCTGGCTACCTTACGGACCAGAAAAAAAAAAAAAAAAAAGCCTTTCCAAAGTTTTAACGTTCAGGAATACATTGTTACGCTTTAATTGCCTTCTCTCTAGTATTTTGAGTTTCTGTAACTTAAAACCATGCTAATTGAGATAATGGGGAAGGGGAGGAGGTTGAGGGAGTGAAAACTGGCACTTGTATAGTTTGCGTAGTAAGCTTTGGTCTGCTATGAATTTAAGTGGCTTGGTGATAAGCCCCTTGAAAAGGTGGAGGCCGGAGTTGGCAGGGAGGGGAGGTAGCAATGGAAAAAGTTGACACATGCTTAGCCGTGCTCCTTAGAACCAGTTAATATCCTCCAAATACGCTTCATTAAACTGGAACAAACAGGATCCTGAATCACTATCCTTCCGTCTATTTTCCTGATTGGAGGTCATTTTCTATACTTATAATTTGCTTTTTTGAAGGAATTTCCTAATTTCCTGACTTTGAAGTCCAGGACTCTGTCACCTGATTAGCCAGTGTCCTTAAAAGTCCCCCCACCCCCTTTCCCCACCCCAGCCTTTTTAAATCTTAGGTGGCTCCAAGTTCTTCCAATTAGTTTCTTTAGTTTCCCCGGAATGTCCTGATACCTGCAGCTGTGTGGTTCTCATTTACAAGTCAGTGCCTGTAGTCCGTATTCTAAACACTGTTTACGCTGCATGTTTAGGTCAAAGAGCCTAAAATAAAAGCCTAGAGCCATGCGCTCACCTGGGCACCCCTCAAACCAAAAGCCAGACTTTCACAATGAAGGCCACCAATGGATCATAATTCATAGTTTTTTTCAGGACACGAGTAATTGGTTATTATTTCTGGATTCTAGAACACAGAGCACAGTAACTACAGCAAACCTGGAAGTAGCGAAAAATAGAAAAAAGAGATCTGTATTGTAGTTTATGTTACAGAGCTATCGGTGGGCTTATTTTTTTTTTAATTTGGACACATACTTTAGATTAACTTAGTTTGAATTTTAATTAAATCCTATTTAAGAAGCATTTTTTAAAAATACCTACTTTGAGCAATCTACCAAAAAATTTGAGGATCCAAACACATCCTAGTTTAGAGAATTTGAAGAAGTTGAATATTTTTGTGTCAGACCTCCCTAAAAATAATAATAATAATAATAATAATAATAACTAAAGTTAAGAATTTGTTTTTCCTTCCTATTTGGAGAATATGCAAGCTTGAAATCCAGACATTCAAATAAGAGAGGGAAGGAGGGAAATGGGTTGTGGTTTAAGATCACACACAGAGAAAGATCATAAAAGGAAGTACAAAGAAAAATGAGTGAATTACAGGAAAGAGTGTCAGCCTAAGTTATGTACTTTGTATTTATTCCTTAATTCAGAATCTATCATTTGGATTACCAAAAGTTGTCTTTTTCAGGATATTGACTGCTCCCTTGATTTTGCTTTGCTCAGTAAATGAAAGAAAGTTCTGATTTCCTAGAACTTAGTACAATGCTAGATTATAGTAGATACTTAATAAATTTTTGGTCTATCTGCCATCTATCTGTCTGTAACTGAGTTTGTTCCACTGTGTCTAGATATGTGTGAACACTTGTTCTTACTCAGCTTTCCAGCAAGCATCACATGACTTATCAAAAATGAGCCATCTGTAACAGGCGATGGAAAGAGACCAAGCAAAAAACTTCCTCAGGATATTTGTCTCAAAACAGGTGGTACTAGAAAAATCCACTGAGGCAGCCTTTGCTTTTGATGTTCTCCAATGACAGTCTCTCAGTTTCATTATTTCTTCACCTCTAGTACTTGGGTTTATGTGAGCCAGTATCAGAACAGTTTCTGTGTTTCACAGATTATCCCATCATTCATTACACATACCCACACATTTTACACGGGTAAAGAACTCTAGCCATCCTTTACTTACTTCATATACCACATGAAAACAAGATAGGTGGGAATGGAATACTGAACAGCTGAATATGGAGTACTTAAAAACACTTTGAAGTCATGCAGCTGCTTTTTCCCCTTATTTTTAACTGTCTTCGGTGCATCTCCAAGAGCCCACTCTGGCCCCCCAAAAGTAGTCCACTTTAAGACTACCAAGAGCACCTTAGCTTGGTAATAATCACATATCTCTTAAACTAAAAGGAATTAAGAGCTGACTTTTATGATTATAAACTACATTATGAACTCAAGAGACCAGAACAATGATTTAAAAATGTCTTGTTTATTTAGCACTAATTGAATATGAAATTAGACCCAAATTGTTCAGCTTATGTTCCATGCTTATCTTACAAAACAATATCATATAATAACTCCTAACTCACAATCACGGTTAAGATGTTTTAAACTATACTGCAGTTGCTTCCTTCCCAAATACAGCAACTGAAGTGACCTTTGGCTCTTGGGCTCATAATAAAAATAAAAGCAAGGTGAAAAAGAAGAAAGTTAGAGGGAGCTTATTTCTGGAGTCCTCCTTAGAGAAAATTCCCCACATTCATTAAATACAAATGATTCTTCCTTTTTTCTTTCCTTTTTTTTCTTTTCTTTGTTTTTTAATAGCTAAAATATCAAAACACAAGGGAAAACACAATCTTTTTTTAAAGCCCTTGAATGCTAATATGTAGTAAACCTGTACTTTTGCCATTGTGCAGCCCTCTTTGAAATTGGTCAAAACTAAATTTTAATAATTAGCAGATGTTTTGAGCAAGCCTAACTCACATGAATATGAAATGTTATTATGAGATACTCTGAAAACTTAAGTGTGAAGCAATATAGCCACCCATACATAGGGGCAACAAGAGTGGGCTTATGCTCTGAAATCTGAGAGGCGGTCAAAATATTCATAGAAGCATTTTTGTGTGTGTGGTATTACAGAACTAAAACCAAAGCAGATGGTCATCCATTAGGAAATAGCCAAACAGATTGTGTTGCCTGCATCTAATGGAATACTACTGCCCGGTAAGAAATGATGAATAAGAAGAATTCAGAGAAACATAAACTGAGGCAGAATGAAGGAACCAGAGCCTGTAAGAAATACACATTAATTGCAATGATGTAAAGGCAAAGAACAAAAGCAACACAACCACAAAACCTATAATGAAGTGCTTGTGTAAATGGAATGATCAAGTATGGCCCCAGAGAAAAGATAAAAAAATGGGAACCCCTCCTTTCATTCCTTGCAGAGATGGGGACATTGTAGATACTGTGACATTCAGTTGATTTGTTGGTTGCTTTTGCTGAACTGCTTTATTTTCTATTTTTATTCTTTGCTATGAGGGATGATTTGGTAGGTGGTGGGGCCGGGGGGGGGGAGTTGTATTCGGAAATGAAAGTGACATTAAAGCAAAAGATATCAATAAAAAAATAAAGAAATTGGAAGAGGGAGCAGCTAGGTGGAGCACTGGCCCTGGAGTCAGGAGGACCTGAGTTCAAATGTGGCCTCAGACACTTGACACACTTACTAGCTGTGTGACCTTGGGCAAGTCACTTAACCGCAATTGCCCTGCCGAAAAAAATAAATAAAAAAAAATAAAAATAAAAATTGGAAGAGGTTGCAAAGTTGTTTTTATTTTTTTTCTTTTAGAAGAACAAGACTTCTAGTTTGTTCTCTGCTATGATTCCCTACATACCTGTGTGTGTTTAAGCCTTCGGAATGGGCTGACAAGAGTAGCAGGGAAAATTTGGGAAGAGAAGAAGCTGCCAAGCTCAGGGACCAGGGGTGAGGTTTGCTTATCATAGCAACCTTGAACCCACCTCGCCTAGCACCAACAATCAGAAAATTAACTCAAAATTAACTTGAAAATCAAAATTTACTCACAATTAACTTATTGCAAAACTTCAAGGATCTGTGATTTTGGTGCAGATGGCCAGCTCTCTGTGAATGAACAATGTTGTAAAGGTGCTTCTGAAAAGTTCATCACGTTTCAAGTAACTTAATGAAAAGAGGAGCACTATTTTGTCCTAATATATAATACAGTGATTAATATACTAGAGCAGACTTTGAAAGACCTGAATTTGAATCTCACTTCAGATACTTAGTAACTGTGTGACCTTGGGCAATTAGGGTAAAATAATAACTAACACTTATATAGTGTTTTATACATATATTTTCATTTGATCCTTGCAATTCTGTAACTTACTATCCTTATTTAATGGGAGAGAACGTTGAGGCGGAGAGATGTTAAATGACTTCCCCTGGGTCGCACAGATAAATATCTGACACAGGACTCACAATCAGATCTTCCTGATTTCTGATTCTAGGTTCTATACTCTATCTACTGTGCTACCTGGTCAACCTCTCTGAGTCTCAGTTTCCTCGTTTGGAAAATAAAAGGGTTGGACTTCATAGTTATTAAGGTTCTTTCCAACTCCAAATTTATGGTCTTATAATTTAATTCTGTATTAGTTTTGTTTCACCTGAACATCAGGATTTTTTAGGCCTAAGCCTTTTTTGGTTGACGCCGTCATTAAAATCAATAAGTAATATTTACATTTAAGCTACTACTATATAGGACATCCAACACACCTAACCTTTACTCCAGTACTTAAAAAAATATATCTACAAGTCACATATCAATTTAACTGTATAATGAATGCACGCTAAAATGCAAAATCTTAATGCCTAATTATTTGCAGCTTTCCAGATTTTGGAAAATGAAAATTTGTGAACAGAGTAATGGTGTCATACACACACACACACAGACACAAAAACATGAGACTTAGTTACAATAAACCTCCCTTGCACAGACTGCCCTTCAGTACCACCTGGGACTAGGATTTTTATCTAGCATAGAAGGGACTAAAGTCTACTTAATAGCTGGTAGTAACCTCTTCCATGCAAGTCAAGGTGAAAACTGACCCACAGCCATTGAAGAATATAATATCCTTGGAGGGAGGGGGGAAAATTTAAAGGATATGCTCCTTTATTTTGCTGCCTGTGGGTCACTTTGTCAGAGTTTTGTTTTATTTTTCATTTTTAATGTCTTCTGGGACTTGACTTTTTGTGGCAAGAGTCATCCTGTGATTAGTTTTTATGACCAAGTTATAAACTCTTGAAAATCAAGGCTTGCAACAGAAGTGCTGACACACCTTTAACTGTGGCCATGTGATTGGCATCCTTACCATGCCATAACTGATACACCAAATAAATGTAAGCTAATTGCTACATACATATAGCAGCAGTAGAGCTGTTCTAGCTTTTATGTATGACTACATGACACCATCTAGATAAATTGCTTGATGTAGTTTAGCAGTGTGGTGCCATTTCATTTTTGTAAATCTCAAGAAGGCCTCTGAAAAACATCATTCCTCATCAAACATTCCCTGAAAAAACTGTTCCCTCTAAGACACAGAGATAAAGGATGCAGTCCAAAGAATAATGCACTGTCTTATTATGACTGATTTAATGGACCCTGACAACCAAAGAGAGGCCATATAAAGATTGTATTAATTGACTTAATTGTTAATGAACCTACCTGCAATATTCTCCATTTCGAGGGGAAAAAAGGAAGTAAAAGGTTGAAGAATTTTCCAGACTCATCTGGGGTACATTCCACTCCAAACACAGACCTGCACCCTCTTCTCTCTTTTTTATGCACTTAGATAGTAATTCTAGGCAAAACAAATAACAGCATTCTCTAGGTTTGTGTCAACTAAGCAAGAGCTAATCAGATTTTAAATTATGTTGTTTCTCAATCCTCTCCCCCTCCCCATCAAACATATGACCATAGGATCATGGAGTTATATTTGGAAGAGACCTCCATTTTATAGATGAAGAAAGTGAGGCCCCAAGAAGTAAAGTAGACAATCTGACTAAAGTCACATGGGTAGTTAGTGACAGTCAGGATTCAAACTGAGTTCCTCTGTCTTCAGATTCATCTTTCACTATACCACACTGCAAGAAAAGCCAACACCTGGCTGTGGTTTTCCTATTCCACCAATTCTCCCTACATGATTCCTGGCAACATGAAAAACCACCCTGGAGCCTTATCACACATTGTCTATGTGAGCAGCAATATAACCACACAGCAGATTAACAACTCAAAGGCTTATTCTTTCCCCTGGATTCCTCATTGAATTGATTGTGGCCACATACAAATTATGCAGATTGCCTGGATATAGACTTCCTCCATAACTCAAATAAGGGTTATTACTAATAACAGGTTTGTTAAAAATTATTTTCACCAAAATATTACCTTCACGGATGTTGAACCTCAAGCAATAAATCAAATAAGATTTATTAAAATTCTGACCATGCACTCTGTATTATAGTGGGTGCCGAGGGGCATGGAATGAGTACAAGACATGATCCCTGCCAGCAAGGGGAATACAATCAAATTTGGAAGGTGAGACTAACACACAGAGAATGATCAGTGGTCTGAGAAAGCATACGTTAAATAGCTAGGTGATGGGATACAGACTGCAAGGGCTCAAGTTCACTCTTGAGCTAAGAGTTCAAAGAGAAGATCATTGAGAAATGGCATTGTAAGGGAAGGCAGAAAGACAAGACTTGACCTAGGTCTTTAAGAACAGGAGAGATTTGGCTAGTGAGTTCCTGGAGGGTAGGGACTATTTCCACTTTTCTTTCTCTACCCCTCACCCCAGCACTTAGCATAATGCCTGGCACATAATAAATACTACATAAGTGGCATGGTACCATTTTGTTAGATTCACAGTCAAGAAGACCTGGGTTTAAATCCCATCCTGCCATTTACTGCCCATGTGACCAATGGCCAAGCCACTAACTCTCTAGGAGCCTCAGTTTCTTCATGTACAAAATATGGGTAACTTTGATTGTAGTACCTGCCTCACAAGGTTCTTTTGAGGCTCAGATGAGATAATGCATTGTGCCAACTCTAACGTACTATAAAAATGCCATTATTGTTTGCATAATATGTTCCAGAGGCAGTGTGGACCTCAAAAAACCCTAATATTTCTATCCTCTTTACCTGATACTTTGTTCCAGAATAGGCTTTTTCATCTGTGATTACCACTGAGGTACAGTCATAGGTTTTGGAATATTCTTCACCCATGCTTTTGTTTCAAGGCTCAAGTCACTAATGGGTAGCTGGCACTTTAGATTGGCCCACCTAAGTATACTACTGCTCCACATATGTTTTGTGCTTTCAAAAATACTTTTAATAATTGCATTTCCAAAATAACTAAACATACTAACTACAATTTATCTTAAGGGTCAGTGAATGTGTCTTGGAGTCTAATGTAACCAGGCATAGTTATTATAAATCTAGCGGATAAATATAAACTTGGAGCAGCGAAAAGAGCATTGAATTGGAGGTTAGAGGACCCAAGTTCAAATCCCAGCTCAGCTACTTTTTAATCTGTGACTGTACAAATCACTTCATCTCTTAATTCTATGATCCAGGCTTCAATTTCTTCATCAATAAAATGAGAGCTGGACTGGAAGACATCTAAGGTCTTATCTAGTTCTAAATCTATGATCTTCTGATTCTATGCTGAATAATATTGATATTAATAGCATATATGAATGCAAAGTCAAAATACTATCCATGGTACTCTGTAAGAGTTGCCCATGTGGCTACTGTGTAATAAACATTACAAGCAAATTTCTCACATAAATATTTCTCAAAGAGAGTAGAAAGGCTCCATTCAAAGGGACATCTGTAGGGGAATGCCACAGGGCTCTTTCTCTTTAGCCTTATTCTGGTCACCATGGTTATCAATGCCAAGAATAAAGGAATAAATGGTATGCTTTTTAAATTTATGGGTGATATAATGCCGAAAAGGAGAGCTAATTGACAAGATCAGCATCTAAAAATATTTTGACAGGCTGAAATGATAGGTTGAATCTTATAGCCTATAATAACTGTAAATCCCTGAACTTAGGTTCAAAAAACAAGTTCTTGTGTATAAGAAGGGGAATGTGGGGTTAGATTAGCATTCTTATGAAAAAGATTAGGGGATTTTAGAGGGTTTCAAGTTAACTGAATCTAGTGTTAGGTCAGTCAAAAAAAAAAGACTAATATTGTCTCGGGCTGTGTAGCTGAGTACTGCCTGTATTAGTAGTATATAATACCCAGTCCATGGAGATGATAGTCCCACTACATTCTGTCATGATAAGACCATATCTGAAGTTCTATGTTCAATTCTGGATGTCACATTTTAAGAAAGAAATTGACAAGCTAGAGTCTATCCAGGGGATAAGTAAGTTGGTGAGGAAACTTGAAACTATGTCATGTAAGGAATGGTTAAGGGAACTGGGAATCTTTAAAGTAGAGAAGAAAAGATTTAGAGGGAAAATAACTTCATCACTGTCTTTATTTGCAGGGTTCTCATGTAAAAGGGTAATTAGATTTCGGAGACAGGGAAGAACCAGGAGAATAATAAGGAAAACTGATTTCAGCCCAATCTAAGAAGCTTCTAAAATTGAACTGTTCAAAAATGGAATAGGTAGTGAGTTTCTCATCACTGGAGGTGTTCAAGTAGAGGCTGAAGAATCTCACAGGATGTTGAAAAAGGGATCCATATTTCAGATTGATTTTGGCATAAGTCATTTCTAAAGTTCCAGCATCACAGAACTCCAGAGTTAGCAGGAAGCACAGAGGACAAATCACATCCAAAGCCTTCCAGTTCTAGGATGCTATAATTTATGAATCATAGCGAAAAAACGTGGAGGAAGAAAAATTCAGTTACTTGAAGATTTGTTATTAGAAAGCATAGGAAGAGTCTTTCTCCATAGATTACAACTGTGAAGTGACTAAGCACCTAATAAAAGCACCAACATAGAAAACCGTTTTGTACGTGTGTTTTTAAAGCCAATTATTTGGGGACCTTGTTTCTTGGCTACTTGGGGTATAATTAGCTCTTCTATTAAATGGAAGCAATTACAATAACAGCCACTCCATCAGGTGCCACACACTTACTGTACTTAGCACCTCATCTAATGAAATACATAATTGCTACAAGCACCTCTTTAAAACCAATTTGGGGAAAGGGCCCATGCAGGGAGAAAAAGTTCCTTACTCAGTATATCTCTCTCCTCTCTTGGAGACTTCAGAATGCAGAACTCATTTGGGATACATACATCCCCTCTGTGCAAACACATCTGGCACAGGATTCCCGTGCAGAATGTCACTCATCACCAGCTAGCATACTAACCATGCCTCCCGCATTCCATCAGCATACCCCACAACAACTTTCCTTCTCTCAACACTCCGCATTTCAGCCACTCACAAGCTCCATTCATAGATTCTCCAAAGGAAACCGGGCACCAGAAATGAGGGCTAAACATACAATGTGCCTTTCTTGAAAACATCACAGTTCCCCTTGTCTGTTTCTTTGCACCAGAAAAAGAAATTTCTAGCCTGAGGCTTAACATGAATTATACAAAGGGAAAAAAAATCCTATGTAACTTGCAGTCTCATATTTTTTAATCAAAATTCCATGATACTTGGAACACATTATGTGCCACAGGTAGAGGATGATTACATACAGTGTCGTACATTTTGCTGTTTTTTTTTTGGTCTGGGCCTTGAATTTTGCTGATGCAGGGAACTCCAGGTGAGAAAACTCCCTCTACCAATATAGATCAACTGTTCTACAATGTATAGTCTTAGAGAGCTGTGTAGGGAGCGCTGAAAAGTCAAGTGACTATAACCAGTATTTATCAGAAGAGGGATGTGAAGGCAGGTCTTCCTGCCTGAGACTGGCTGTCTATATTAACTTTGGACTAGGTTTCTTTCTCAAGGACCATGCCTTAAACCAATTCACTCTGGATCTCATTGTCCGAACAGTAATAGGTCCCTGCCCAAGCAACACTTCATGGTTGTTTTTTGAGTCCTCCAGGCTCAGAGTGAATGTAAACAGTAATTGTTTCTCTTTTGGCCAGCAACCCTAAGGGAAGGGTCTTCCCTTCCCAGTTTGATTTTTTTTTTATAAAAGGGGCCATCCCTTGACTCACTTCTTCAAGTGGCCTTTTTGAATGGGTGTTGCCTCACTCAAAATGAGAACCTGGAAAGACCTTAGCTTAAAAGGGTCAAGGTCTCCCACTGCATCTTGGGCCATCTCCAGTTATCCGGATCAATATCTGACACTGGACCCAGATGGCTCTGGAGGAGAAAGAGAGGCTGGTGACCTTGCACAGGCCTCCCTCACTCAAATCAAAGCCAAGTACAAGTCATGTTATCATCTCCCTGATGTCATGGTCCTCTTCAAGAACAAAGGACAAACCACAAAAGTCTATATTAAAGTATGCTGTTCTCCCTTAAGGCAAAAAGCCTCGTTTGGAGATGCTGAATCTAATAATTGTGTAGTCTCGGTTGCAGGAGAATACTGATTGCAAACACCAACTGCGTCTCAAGATATTGCTCTCATGTAGGACATGATCCTGCTATTAATTTTCCATTCTCCCCAAATTCCTTCCTAATTCCACTTTTCATTTTTGCCATGGTTAATAATGGCTCTGGAGTTCAGATTGGTCTGAAATCCCAAAGCACTTACAGCTGCCTTGATCAAAGTTCATGCCTTACATAGATTTGGGTCTGTGCCATGCAAGTTTAGGTAGTGCTTCCAATGGGTCCTTGAAGTGCTTCTCAACCATGTGGGAAATAAGTGCTCATTGAGTTTGATCTTGTATCAAACACACTTGAAGAGTCTTGATTCCTTTCCGTTGATAAGCCCTGCTCAGAAAGCCTGTGCTTTAATTAACACGGCCCTGGGGGCAGTTCAATTTTCCATGTCTCAGCACCTCACTGAGTGTAATCTTATCTTTCCATTTCCTAGGCATGATGGATCTAAAATTGTACAGGTGAAGTTTGTCTGATTTGACAGCTGTAGTCCTTCCAAGTTTCCCTGCCTCCCAAAAGAAAAGTATCTATTCCCAGCCATTTTTATCACGCGACCTTCCCTGAGCATCCGCCATGCCTTAGAGGCTGCTAAAAACTCCACAATTGACATTGTTCCAGAAAAATGGATTTACTAGGCTAAATGTGACCCACTAGATTGACAAAAATGTTCTGTTGAGAAGAAAGTCAATAAGGGCTGCAATGTGACTTTACAACGTGCTCCAGTTCTCCAAATATGGCTCAAACATGCCAAAAGTTTGAACTAGATGACCTCTGTGGTCCTTTCCAAATCTGATATTCCATGATGCTTTGAAATGGGACATTCCTAATGCAAACTAGCATTTCATTGTTTTATCAAACAGCCTTGGATTAGGGGAGAAATGGCATTCAAGTAATGGCTCGGATCCATACTCGCTGTGTAGTCACAAGCAGGTTATATAATCTCTCATTATCACAAGAAACTCTCTGAGTAAGATTGTTAAGTTACAGAAAGGTGACAGACATGCATAAGTGAAGGAATTTCCATACTGGGAGTTCTTCCTCATCAGCGAAATCAGAGATCTAGAACAACAAGTGCCTTCCTCGTGACAACATTGTAGAAGTAGTCTCTGTAGGAAGTACAACAATGGCATGGGTAATACGATAATCTCTGTTTTACAGATGAGGAAACTGAGGCTCATAGAGGTTAAATGACTTGTCTATGCTCACACACCTGGTATGTATCAGAGTTGAGATTCACATCCCAGTCTCCTCACTCCATGGCCAATGGTCTTTTCATTACACCAGTTTGCCTTTCAGAAAGAAGAGACTCCCAGACTGCCATGGCCATAACCTTAGAGATAATGCTATTCAACCCCCCAGTTTACAAATGAAGAAACTGAGGTCCAGAGAGACAATTTCCCAAGGCCGCATGGCTACTGAGTTAGCTAAAACTTAACGTTAGGTCTCTTCAGATTCCATATCCAAAGCTTTCTCCCCACTACATCACTGTTGAAGAAAGGATGTTGTGTGAAGGGCACTATTCTAGGAGATGTATTATATACAAAGACATATAAGATATGTTCCTCTCCCTGCTCAACCTTATAGTGAAGGTGTTGACTTTAGACTGTCTTTGATCCTTCCATGGATCTGTTATTGGAACACTGGAATGGGTACTCCCTCCACCCAATGTTTTCCTGCCCCAGAAGAATATGTGAGCAAAACTGCTGCACTTCTTTGAGCTGGTAATGTCCAGCCCCCATTACTCCAGTCAAGTTTGCTGTAAAACATTTTGGCTGATAACCAGTTGCTATCTCTGTCCAAGTTCTTCCAGTGGCAGCACTGGCATTTTTATTAGCTTTCTTTTCCCCTGGTGTCTTTGCTTAGTAGGGGAATCATTTTTAGAAATGCCATTTTTCTGGAATTATCTAATGCTATATTCTTAGTGGGAGCCATGATCCAGTGAGTGCTCAGTCAGCATCAAATGAGATACCATATGTAAAGGGCTTTTCAACCTTAAAGCGCTATGTAAACTCTAGCTATTACTATTTTTATTATTTCTCTGAAAAGACTAGTCACAATTCTGCCTGTCTTCTGTGGCTGTGAATTTCTGAAGTACTCTGAGCAAGTCGATAAATTTATCTTGCATAGTGTCCACTTAACTATCCATTTATAAGTCTGTAAAAAAAATAGTTCCATAAAATTTCACCATTCATTCCTATAATCAAACAGACCTAGGGAATAAAACCATGCATTTTAATTTAATGTGGTGATAGACTGCACACAAATGTTACTGTGCTGGCAAAGTGAACTTTATGAGCAGGGGTCGTGAAAGAGCCAGAACACCCTAAGAGGAGGGCAAGCATTTGCTCGATACAATGAAATTCAACCAATGCTTGTGAACTCCGACTGTATGCAAGACAATATGATAGATGCTAGGAAAACAAAGACAAAACCAAAACGATCCCTGCCCTCAAGGTGTTTATAGTCTAGTAGATGACATAACATGTACACAAATGGGAAAATACAAGATCACGTGAGGCAAGAG
Source organism: Phalanger gymnotis (assembly GCA_028646595.1). Lineage (NCBI taxonomy): Eukaryota > Metazoa > Chordata > Mammalia > Diprotodontia > Phalangeridae > Phalanger > Phalanger gymnotis. Next base: position 627,243,199 of record CM053622.1, on the reverse strand, counting down.
AGAACACTCTTGTTCTGTTAATTAGAATAATAACAGATCAGGAAAAGCTTTACACCTGAGCTGACTCTTGAAAGAAGCTAAGGAAACGAAGAGGTAGGGATGAGAAGGGAGCATCATACAAGGAGGCAGCCTGTGAGAACAAACAGAGATAGATGTTGGGATACTGAATTCAAGGATCAGCCAGCAAACTTGTCTGGTTGGAACAGAGAGAATGTGAAATAAGGCTGGAAAGTCAGGAGTGAGACAGAATGTGGAGGGTCTTGTATGGAGTTTGAGACACTAAGGAGGCATTGAAGAGTTCCAGTAAGAGCAGTGTTGTGGTCAGACCTGTGTCTAAGGAAACTTATTTTGGCAGTTGTCTCAAAGATGGATTAAATAGGAAAGGTAGGAAGACCAATTAGGGAGCTCTTATGATAGGCTAGGAGGCAAAAGGCATTTCAAGCCTGAATACATAGACAGATACATACATACATAATAGATAGATACATACATGATACATATATATATATATATACATTATAGAGAGATAGAGAGATAGATAGATAGATAGATAGATAGATAGATAGATAGATAGATAGATAGATGTAGTAGGAAGACCGAATTTATAATCTCAAATAAAATCATGTATATGTTTGAATGGTTTGAAATCACAAGGTATGAGAAATTCTCTAAGTAGAAAGTAACAGAACATTTATTTAGGCCCCAGAGCAACGAATTAGCGAACCAGCCTCCCCATTCCGACATCTTGACCAAAGAACCCCAGGCCCAATGGGCCCACCTCACAAGAGTAACCAGGAGGCCACAGAGAAACAAGATAGTATTTAGCCAAATTATATTTACTGGCCTCAAGTCCTTGCTCGCACTCCTGGGTTCACACAGGTCTCCTGCTTTGGCTTTTTTCAGCTTCAGCTGTAGTTGGTCTCTTAGCTTGCCTCTCCTTGCAGCCAGGCCTCTGGCGTTCTCAAGCCCCGCCTCAACAACCAGAGACCAGAGACCAGGTTGGCGACGAGGTTGGTGGGATCTCTAGGTATGAAATCTCTATTTAGAAGCAGAAGAACTTCAGAGGAAGAGATGAATGTCCCAGGGTGGGAGGATCCATTTTATTCCTCCCTAGCAAAGGAATTGGCTAAAAGAGCTGGACCCTGTGAAAACCAGGAACCAATTGGTCTAGCTAAGAGACCAACTACAGCTGAAGCTGAAAAAAGCCAAAGCAGAGCCAACCCGTGTGTGGACCCAGGAGTTCGAGCGAGGACTTGAGGCCAGTGAATATGATTTATGCCATCTTATTTTTCTGTAGCCTCCTGGTTACTCTTGTGAGGCGTGCCTACTGGGCCTGGAGGCTTGTGATCACAATATTGGAACGGGGAGGCTGGTTCGTGAATCTGTCACAGTGGGCCCTAAATAAATGTTTTGATGCCTTCTTCTTAGAGAATTCTATATACCCAATGATTTTGAACCATTCAGATATATATATATATATGATCCTTTTTGAGATCATAAATTTGGCCTTCCTACCACAATAGATAGATACACAGATAGATAGATAGATAGCAATGAGATTACAAAAGCTATAAAAACAAGACAATGATTACTTTCAAGTAGCATATTTTCTAACAGGGGAAGACAAAACATAAAGGGGAACTGGAAGTGAAATAAGTATAGCTGGGGCTCTTCATGAAATAATGATTCTGGCTGGAACTCACCAATCCGGAGAATGGGTCCCCGGACAGTTTGAAAGATGGTATAAAAGTGTATTTACAAAGAGACATATATGAGAGTGTTACAAAGGTGGACTCGATAGGTCTTTGTAATTGATTGTACATGGGGAGGTAAAGGAAGAGAAAAAAGTCAAGGTTGCAGATAGATAGATATAGATAGATTGATGGATGGATGGAAGTTTAGAGGAAGAAAATATGTTGTGAGGAAGATGATGAGTTCTATTTTGGACATGTTGAGTTTGAGTTGTTGATGAGACAGCCAGGTGGAGTTATCCAACATGAAGTACCAGGAGAGATTAAGCCTAAACGTAAAGTTTTTGGAGTCACCCATATAAAGATGACTATTGAACCCTTGAAAGCAAATGAAATCACCAAATGAGAGTATGTATATAGAGAGGCGTACACAGGATGGAGCCTTGGGGAACATTCAACTTAGGAATTTATAAGTCAGGAGATGGATAATAAGCAGAAAGAAGTTGTCAGACACATAGGATGAGAACCAAGAGAGAGTGGTGTCATGGAAGTTAAGGGAGAGAATATCCAGGAGACGGGGGTGGTCAAAAGCTGCAGAGAGGTCAAAGAAGATGAGGACTGAGAAGAGTCCATTAGGTTTGGCATTAAAAAATTATTGATAACCTTTGAGAAGGCAGTCATAGTTAACTCATAAACTCTGGGTGTCACTATTTGGGGTAAGGTGATTATTTGTAATTGTCAATTGCCAATGTGCCCCTGAGTAAAGACATCTCTGCACTGCGTCTGTCTCACTAGATGTTACTCAAGTGTGCCCTGGCTCCTACTGCCTCTTAGCTCTTGGGCTTAGCTTCTTCCTCTACTATAATAATGACTCACATTTACATAAGGCTTTATAGTTACAAAATACTTCACATAAATTATCTCATTTCATCTTCACAATAATGTGAGATAGGTAGAATAGATGAGATTTCAATTATACAGAGAAGAAAATTAAGGTTCATAGAGTTTAAGTGATTTTTCCAAGGACAGAAAGAAGGGGAGAAGAGAGCAAACATTTATTAAGAGCCTTGATCCTCATAACAACCCGGAGAGGCAGAAGTTATTATTACATTTTACAGTTGAGGAAACTGAGGCAGTCAAGCATTTAAGTGATTTGCCCAAGGACAGACAGCTGATGAGTATCTGAAGCCAGATTTGAATTCAAACCTTCCTGACTCCAGGCCCAGCACTCTATCCACTGAACCATTTAGTGGTCTCAAGTTGTGTCCAAAGTCACACATATAGGAAGTGGCAGAGTTAAAATTAAAAAAAAACAGATCTCCTAAATCCAAAGTGAGGATCTTTTGCGTAACCAGTCTATCTTCTCATTAATCACCATCAATTTCTGATGCCATTGTCACCACCACTGGGAGCCCAAACTCACACTAAGGAGAGTAGAAGCTCCAGCACCATATTAACAACGGAAACTGAAGCATCCTTGAGGGTGAAAACCCTCAATAAGTAGTTTCCAAAACCAATCATCCTAGTTGGTTATAGCCCCCTCAAAGCCCATGTAACTACTAGGGCAAGGGGCAGGCTGGCCACAAAGCCCTACAGGATTTGCAATTCTGAGGAAACTAACAGGTGAGTTTTGACAGGTTGATAACAGTCGATGGGCTGATCATGGGGGACTCAAAGAAAGGAGCCTTTCTAAGTACAAGGCTAGAAGCTAAAACCCCAGCCCATTGTTGGAGAGTTCTGGTCTCTAACTGGGGCCATAATAAGCATGAGCCACTTATAAGCACAGAATTGCTATAAATCTGGGCCCTATTGTCTAAATTCACCGGTTAGGTATGAGCCAAGGTTACACCTGAAATTAAGAATAGCAACATTGTGAAAATATTCTCAAATTCTTATACAAAATCACAGAATTTCAGAATTGAATGGGACTTTGGAGATCACCTACTCCATTCTGAATATGAACAAAAATCCTGTCTACGATGTCCCACAAAAGTGGTCATCCAACCTTTGCTGGAAGCCCTACAGGGATGAGGACCTCACTACTTCCTAAAGTAGAGAATCTAAAAGTATAATCCATAGACCCCTAGGGATCTCCAAGATGCTTTTAGGTAGTCTGCAAGGTCAGATCTATTTTTATAATATTATTATTTGCCTATTAAAATATTCCTCCCTTTTTTCAAGTAAAAATCTGTGTGAAGCCAGAATTTCTTTATATGTTTCATCCAAAACAACATATTGAAATAGATTAAATACAAAGACAGATATGAAAATCCAGATGTCTTTTCTCGAGCCAGACATTAAAGAGACTTGAAAAAAATAAGGGAGGAAAGAAGGAAGGAAGGAAAGAAAAGAAGGAAGGAAGGAAGGAAGGAAGGAAGGAAGGAAGGAAGGAAGGAAGGAAGGAAGGAAGGAAGGAAGGAAGGAAGGAAGGAAGGAAGGAGGGAAGGAAGAAAGGAAGGAAGGAAGGAAGGAAAGGAGGAAGGAAGGAAAGGAGGGAGGGAGGAAAGGAGGGAGGGAGGAAAGGAGGGAGGGAGGAAGGGGAGAAGGAAGACCCCCAAACAATATGCTTCACCTTGACAATCGACAAGTAACCTTTTAGACAAAGCATTTACTCAAAAGGCAGGAACAGCAGTTTCAAAGTATTTTGCAGGCGCCCCCTGCAAAATCAGGGGCACATTTTCTCACAAATACCCAAAGAGTCTGTTGTGGGTGAAGACTGGGAAAGAATTAAAAATATAATGTGAATAAGGCACACATGTATGGAACACACATAACCAAGGCAACTCACAACTCTTGAGCTGCAAGTCTTTGCTTTTCTTTCTCCAAATAATTTTTTAGTTTGCTATAGGGTTTGGTATCAGTGATGGATGAGTCCCTCAACTACTCAGCTGGGCTGACTCCTAGTCCTGGGCTTTGCAGCAGGTGTTGTTAGAAGATCTCATCTGAATGGACTGATATATGCCACTGGGCTGGACTAGGTAAATTGTTCAGTCATTGGGCAACTGCTGCCACACTAGGTTGGGCTGACTGTATTATTTTTGCGCAGCTATTCCTGGGGTAGGACAGGGAAATCAGTCTTAAGCCACTGAATCCTTCTCAGGTCGCAGCGCCCCTAGTGGATGAGCTATCTGCTGGCCCCGCCCAGGCCAGTGGCTCAATTGGTGGTGCCATGCGAGATCCTGAGAAGAAACCAGGGTGCTGGGAGGGGAATATGGGTGAGGAGAAAGCCCATCAGGAAAATCAGGAATTGGCATGTACCCAATAGGCCTCTAACATGACTCCCACCTCCTCTGCCTCAGAGGAGATATCCCAGGAACCCACATCCGGGAGCACTGAGAATAGCTGTAGCCCCTAGATGGTGGTGACCTGGAGCCAGTTCTCATCTGCTTATGAGCCAACTGCTAGATTTTCAATGTGAGAATTTACACCTCAGAAATTGGCTAGTCAGGTCTTGATTCATTATTTTGTTGATTGCCTAGACTTACGAAAGTGATGGAGAAAAAATTTTTAATAAAGATTAAACTTAAAAGTGTGTTGTGGTACTTAATTTTTGGTGGGGCGGGGGGGGGGGGCGGGGTGGAGCCAGACGTTAGGTATTTACTAGCACACTCCTGACCCTGGGTCATCATCCCTGTTTCCAACCTGACTCCTGCTTCCATCATCCTGCAGAAAAACCCTGTACGGGCTTGACCCAATAATTGCCTCTGGAGGTGTTACAGACCCCACCTCCTCAGCAGCCTCAGCTACTGAAGGCCAGAAAAAGAGTCTTTGCTATCAAAGTCCTTGCTACTGTCAGATGGTTCAAAGTGAGAAACAGATATGACTTTATCAAGAGAAATGACACTAAAGATGACGCATTACCATCTGTCTTGTCATTGTACCCTAAGGACCAATGGACCTTTCCCTGTGCCCTGCAATTGAACCTTACTGTCTGCTTTGTCACCTCTTCTTAGAATGTAAGCTTGGAACTCTCGACTTTCTGTCTCTCTCTATACACAGTACTTGGTACATAGTACACACTTGCTAAATGCTTTTTCATTCATTCATTCATCAAGGAGGACTAGTTATTACTGGGTACAGCTATAAAAAAAAGAGGGAAGTGAGACAAGGAGAAAGTAAAAGAGAAAGCTGTCGCCACCTGGGCTTTCAAAAGAAAAGAGAACAGAGGGAGAAAGGTACCTGGTTTCCAGTTCTATGGGGACCTGTCTGATCCGAGCCCTGTGGAGCCTAAGAAACCTGTTACTGCCTTCATCTCAGTGCAGCCGAGAATGATGGAGTGTTTGGCATAGGGCTTCCCTGATGCAGGTTGGGATTTCAGCTCTGTGTTCAGTAGACGGGTGGTAAGGTAATAATTCTTTCCCCTGGCTGAGAATGGATTTTCAGCCATTCACTGATTCTCTGAACAGACACTTCAGGTGCACAGTAGACACCCCAGAGGAACTATCGAACCAGCTCTTAAATCACAGAGTCTGAGTGGGAAGGGTCCTTGCAGACCAGTCCAACAACCTTCATTTTAAAGATGAAGAAATTGAGGTGCCCAAAAGAGAACTGACTTGTACAAGGTCACTCAGGTAGTAAGCTGCACAAGCAAGATACAGACTCAGATGCTTGAACTTCTGCCCCATGTGAAAAATAGAATCCCAGCAGTTCAATGTTCAGTGGAATGTAAGAACCTTGAGGATCAGGATGAGAAGAAAGCCCAGGGGGAAAATCAGGAAGTGGCAAGCACCTAGCAGGTCAAATTAGTGGCTCTAACATGACTCCCACCTTCCATCAGCCCCAGTGGAGATAGCTTAGGACCCCCATAGCACTTGGAATAGCAGTGTCCCCCAGGGAGCTGAAACTAGCTCATGAGTTTGCTTTTTTATTTTTCATATTTTTGTCTTTGTCTTCCCAGCACCCACGATGGTGCCATACACAGGGAGTACTTCATAAATCTTTATGGAATCCAATGTAATCTAGGCCACTGGCTCTCCTCACACACAAAGAAGGCCTTTCCAGGATTCTTACACCTTGCTCCCAGGCTTTATACTCCACCATCCAGTGACACCAGCCTCCTCACTGTACCTCACATAAAGACACTCCATTTACCCCCTTTCATTCATTTTCACTGGCTGTCCCTGAAGCCTGAAATTCTCCTTCTCCTCATCTCTACCTCCTGGCTTCCTTCAGGTCTCAACTACAATTTGACTTTCTGCTAGAAGTCTTTGTCGGTCCTCTTAATGCCACTGTCTTGTCTGTGTTTATTATTTCCAATTTATCTTGTAAATAGCTTGTTTGTACATAGTTGTTTGCATATTCTCTCCCACATTAGAATATAAGCTCCTCGAGGGAATGTAAGCCCCTTAAGCTTTGGTGTGTTATCTCTGTCTCCTGGCACACACACAGCAAACACTAATTGAGTTGTCTTGGCTTGTCTAATCCAACCCTTCTCATTTTACAGTTAAGAAAACTGCGTTCCAGGAAGGGTAGTAGAGAAGGCTGTATGGTGAGCATTATACTTGGCATCAGAAATTTGGTGTCATTCAGTAGTTTCATTAGTGTCTAACTCTTGGTGACCACATTTGATGTTTCCTGGCATCAGAAAACCGGGGTTTCAATGCCAGCTCTTCCTTTTCTTCACTACCACTGAAGTGTTAAGGTAGTATGCCTGTGCAGTTTGAACAAGTCTCTTCAGCTATCAGGATCTCAATTCCCTCACCTAGAAAATGAGGATTACATGAACACTACGGTCCCTTCCCCCTGTAAGAGCCTATGCTCCCATGAAAGGACTCGTCAAAGGTCACACAAATAGTAGCCAGGCCAGGTCCTAGAACTTCAGATCACGCATTCCCAGTGCCATACCATTACACCATGCTGACCCCTCCTTGGCTGGCTTTCTCCGTGTTCTTAAACTAGAGAGTTCTTCATGTTCACCATGGCTAATGCATATGCAGCAAAATCTCACCTACTGCAGAGGAATAATACTTCAAGGACTACTACCAAGTATGGTTAAGAAAGAATGAGTAGGAGATTTCACTTTGATAAGGCTTTAGGCTCGTTGTAAACTGGCTTTTGGGATATTTCCCAATACCCAGCAGTCTTTAGGTGTTATCATCCTATCATCCCTCAAGAAACAATGTCAAATAACCAGGCTATCTGTCACACTTCTTCATTTTTATTAGTTGTAATTTTTTTTTCATCTGAAATTATCCTGAAACTTGAAAAATCAGAGGTGAAACATTCTCATGAATAGGTTTGATTGTGTCAGAAACTCCAAGAATATAGACCAGTTCAACACTGGAAAAAAGGCTGAGAAATGTTTTGGTTCAAGCATCTATGTGAGCTTTGGCTTGACATCATTTTATGTGTTTCCTTAAAGACCCAACAGGTGGAAAGCCTTTTCTAGCAGCCTCTTTTGTCTGAAGCCTTTGATAAGGAGAATAGAGTAGATGGATATTCTCTCTGAAGGGAAGACATAGGATGGGTTCAAATCCAGCTGTAGTAATTGAAAATAATTAACTTAGTATACCAAATATATTGCATAGGGGGAATTTCCCCAAAATATCAAAAGTTGCTGTGCAAGTAGTGGATCATTCTTTAAAAGGTAACAGTCTGGAAAATAGGAGGAAAAAAGAAATCCAGACTTACAGGGTCAGAATTGAGGTATGCAGACTGTGCTTTATAGGTCATCTTGCCAAAAGGTCTTCAATATGCATGATGACTGTGCCTAGTCACTGCTGTAAATGAC
>CM053622.1:627170945-627234278 GCA_028646595.1 Phalanger gymnotis | reverse complement strand
CCCTATTTGGAGAAAATGTTACCGGGGGGGGGGGCGGGGCGGGGGAAACAGTCCTAACATGTACTGTAAATATAAATTGGAGGAAACCGGGGTGCAGGTGGGGGTGGGGGTGGGTGGTAGGGGAGGCGTGTGAACCTTCTTATTGATCTGTTACTCGTAGAGATTGTTTCTATAGGTCCAACTCCGTTCTATGGAGATTCCTAGTCTCACAGCGCACCCTAGTGGACCATCAGCGCCTCCTCGCCTCCTGTCTTCACCCTTCTCCCCCCCAAACCAGCCACTCGCTTCAATCTCCTCTGGCTTATTACAATCTGCAATATATTACTTTCTCCCAAAGTATTGACAACGTGCGAGAGACTCGAGCAACCCTGGGCGGCTTTCCTGTAATCAGCATATTTATTCACATTTATATGGAAGGAAAAAAAATCTGGATTAAATCCCCGTGACCCATATTCAGTTCCAGTGTCATTCTTGCTGGATCCTCTTTAAACCCACTCCACACTGCTTCTCTGTCTATTACATGCTAATTTAATTTTACTATGGACGATATTTTCAGCATTTGCTGAGGACAGTAAATTTTGTAGTTTATGTTATTTCACTTTTTATGACTTTTTAACACTTAATAAAATTTTATTAGAGCACTTTTGTGTTTACAAGGCCACAAAACTCTTGGCAGGTTGTCAGAAGTCCTTTTTATTATGATCCTACTGATATACTGCGAGTAATGAAATAATCATGTCCAGAAATGTATCAAAGGCCAGAGGGATTATCCAACTTAATAGCTCTACAGATGCGCTCAGAAGGATATGGACATGCAGCTCCCAGACAGGCTGGGAGAGAGAAGGAGGCGGCTGACCTGTTCATTTTTTTTTTTTTTACCATTTCTGTTGCTTTCCTAAAAGGCTACATGCAAGGTCATGTGACTTTCTGCTGTCTCAATAAAAAAAAGAATTTATTCTTTTGCAAAATGTGCCTTTCATTTTATTCTTCTTGTGTGGGCATTTAAGGTTCTTCTAGTGACTGTGGGGCTGGCTCAACATATCCGCGGCAGTTACTTTCCTCTTATTTCAAAGTATACTTTTTCTGTGGCAGTTAGTAGCTGAGAGTAACATTGGTGTTGAACAGAGCTGTTTCTGCAGCCAAAGCAGAGAAAATGTATAAGGGGGAACCTAGGACAGCACAAGGAGCTTTACTGTATGTCCACACGTGGCAACAGTTGTTTTGTTTTGTATTTTTCCTGAAAAGGGGAGAATGATTGGAGACTGATTTCTGTTCACGTGTCCAGAGCCACAGTACAATGATTTTTTTTCCTCTAAGGCTTGCTGTGCTAAGGACTGAGATACTGCAGCTGTTTTTAAGGTCATTCCCTTTTATTAATATGTATGTACGTATAGGTACATATATAAGATCATTTGCCCTATGGTTAAGTTCATTGCATCAAAAGGAGGCCATTATACTTCCTGACCCTGAAAGCAAGGTGGGTGGCTTTGTTTGTGTACATTTGCTGTCTTCGCTTTCATATTTTTCTTTCCTTTATTTCTGAAATACTGTGCCAAAGTGCTAAAAGAGAGGAGTAATAGACATACGTAGAGCAGTTTTGAAATTAATGTGGCCATATCCATAGCACGTGTCCTTCGAAACTTTGGCTTTGAAGGACGTTGGCAATCTTTTTCATAAGTCTCTGTGTGTTTCTGTGTGCTTATTCTGCAACACATCCAGATTTTTTAATCTGTCATTGTTTAAAAGAGCCTCTGGGAAGCTAGCAACTCAGCTCTGGATAGTGTCCATCACACACACATGTGTGTGCTCTCCCGAAGGGATATATACAAGGCTGCTCATGTGGGTTCTTTTATTTTGACTTCAAGGGAGTGAGTTTGTTCATTGTGAGCTGTTTGATATCCATGGAAAAACTGATGCTCTGGGAGTGCATATATGTTGGGTGGCCAGGATGTTCTAGGTTCAATATAGAACATATTAAAAACACAGTCCCTACCCCACCCCTCCCTGCTCATAGTGGATTACACTCTTATTAAGCAAATTGAAATGCCGCCTTCTTTCTATAGTATTTTCTATGTGAATGTTGGGGTTGTTTTTACATTAGTGTTTTTTTCTTTTTTTAAAGTAGGGAACAGTCCTCAGTTCTGAATTTGATATATTTCCCCCTATACTTTTTGTTAGTGGTTTACTTTTTTAGGTTTCTTGCTCTTCCTTTCCTCCCTCCTCCTCTCCCTCCCTCCAGACCTCCATCCCTTCTTTCCTTACTTCCTTCCTTTTTTCTTTTTCTTTCTCTCTCTCTTTCTTTCCTTCCTCTGTCTCTGTTTCTGTCTCTCTCTCTCTCCTCTCTCTCTTTCCTTCTCTCTCTCTTTCTCTTTCTCTCTCTTTCCTAGGAAAGATGTATATTCAAATTTTACTCTAAAGTCAAGAGTATTTGAAACAGGAGCTTTGAAGTAAAAGTGAAGTAAAAATGAGCACGATAATTTTAATTCTGCTACATAGCAAGACAGAATCATCAAGTAAAATCTTATTTCAAAAGGAAACAACTAACAAATTAAAAACTGCTATTATTAGGTTATGTGGTAAAAATGGTTAAAATAAGTAAGCTTAGTATAACGAGATCAACATTCTCAATTGCTGCTCACAAAAGAGAGAGATGTGTGTTAGTGTGAGTATCACAGTTGTCCACAGATTACTGATTATTCAATCAATGGAACATCTAACAAATGTTATACTGATGGTCCATGCATGCAAGCTTTTGATGATCTGCTAGGGTCTACAAGTAGGGAATGCTTCATTTCTAATCCCAGAGTCTAGGAAAATCATCCATGCAAAAAAAGAAGTGAGGTTGGAAAAGGGGTCTAGTTATGGTTATGAATTAAACATCAGTGGAGTCTGAACTTGAAATGTTTGTACATGGGGCAAGCAGCACAAATCACACCTGGAATAAGTGCCAAAAAATGTTCCATTAAGGGTACGAGTGAGGGAAAGACTGTGGATACTAATAACATGGTGGGGCAGAGGTGCAGGGGTGGAGAGTGTGTGATGGGAAACTCTAGTGACTACAAGGCCACTGTTGGGAAGATGGGGTGCTATCTGGTAACTTCCTATTTTAAATAATAATTTTTGTTAATTAGATACTCAGTTTTTTCTTACATGGTACTTTCAATACCCTCTAAATTTTGTAACCCTGTGCAAAACACTAATCACCCCACCTTAGTTTTAATGCTTCTTGAGCTATAGTTAGAAATGAGTCTTACTGGGGAGTAAAGGATGAGAATCTGTTGAAACAACTGGTTTTTCCCAAAATTTCCTACTATTTTTTTTTCCAATTGAGGATTATTTACTGCTCTAAATAGGCCCTTTTTTCTTCTGTTGGTGCTAGACTCAGGAAGGCCAACTTATTCCACAGACAGTTTTGCTGACAGTTTTAGATTATAAGGATAATAAAATCATAGAGTGTTAGAGCTGGAGAGCATCTTAGAGGTCACCCCGATTTTATAGATGTACTTTTAGAATATGAGGCAAGGCGAAACATGTAAACTAATTAGTGTGGAACAATCACATTGACTATATTGAACACATAAATAAGCCTATACCCTGCATAAAGTGTATTGACTTGTCATTCATTTCTGGGATTAGTATTTAAAATTTTACTTGTGAATTACTTGAGTCTCACTCCTTTTGTAAGTTCGTTGGGGACAGCAACCCTTCATAAAGTCCTTTGTACTACCTTCCCTTTTTCCCTAAAACATCAATAAATATTTGTTGATTGATTAATTGGCATGATAACTCACTTGAAGCAAGAAAAGCTTTTCTTTAATAAGGCATTATGTATTATAGATGATTTGGGCAGAGAATAACGTAGCAGGTCTGAAGTTAGGAAGACTCATCTTCAAGAGTTCACTGGCCTTAAGACACTTACTAGCTGTGTGACCCTGGGCACTTAAAATTAACCCTGTTTGCTTCAGTTTCCTCATCTGTAAAATGAGCTGGAGAAGGAAATGGCAAACCACTCCAGCATCTTTTCCAACAAAACCCGAGGTGGGGTCATGAAGAGTCAGACGTGGCTAAAATGACACAATAACAATAAATTATAGATGGCTTGGCCGCAACAGGCTTGTGGTTGTTTGGTGCCTTTTTTATCTTTTGGGTTTTTTTGTAAGCTTTTTGGTCTTATTTTTATCTTTTGTAATCAAACATAAGCCCAGTGATGGAGATGAAAATGATCAACTCTAGGAATCCAGGACTATCACTGTTAAATCGTGAGCATATTATTCAATGACCTACCTGTTAGGGATGGAAGGGGACGTGGGAGAATCTCCACTTCTGTGTGTTTATGGCTTCCACTACTCCATGCAAAGTTTGAAAATTGTCAGAAGGGCAGTCAGGCTAACTCTCTCCCTCTCTTTTCCCCTTTTCTTCTTTTGAAAAGGATAATTAGGATTGGTCACTACTGGCTCCAAAACATCAACTATCCCATACATAACTGCACGGTGACCATGAATGAGGAACTTAAAGAGAAGAACAGCTAGAGGTAAGTGACAGAACAATTTCTCCTGTTGGTCTGAAATTCTCTGCCTGCTTTAAAAATACCAGTTCTCCCAGTAATCCCTTGAAGGTTTCTGGCCCCGTCCAGGGAGAACTAAAGTGTCAGGCATTGATAGTCTGACCTAGACTCTTTATAAGCTAACCAGCTCTCATGATCACAAGGGCTATTTTTTTTCTATTTTCTTTTTTTTTAATCACTTTTTTTGGAGGGGGGAAGGCAGGGCAATCGGGGTTAAATGACTTGCCCAAGGTCACACAGCTAGGAAGTGTGTCAAGTGTTCTGAGGCTGGAATTGAACTCGGGTCCTCCCAACTCCATGGTCAGTGCTCTACTCACTGCACCACCTAGCTGCTCTTATCACAATGGTTCTTAACTTGGGGTCTATGAATTTTTGAAAAATAAATGTTGATATCTGCATTTCAGTAGAACTAGTTTCCTGTGTACTCATATATTTTGTGTTAAGTATTTAAAAAACATTATTCTAAGAAGCGGTCCATAGGCTTCAATGAATTGCCAAAGGGTTCCATGATATAAAAATGGTTAAAAACCAATGACTATATAGTATATACGTATATGTATATATATACACACACACACACACATACTTATACATATGTATATGTGTGCATATATTCACATTGTGTAGTCCTAATCTATAAAAGAAAACTTCTCAAAGCTCGGAGTGGGGAAATATCTCTTCAGTGCTTTTCTTTGATGACAGATTGAGTTTTACAGTTTCTGAACAAGACAACCCATGTACCTAAAGAGGAAGTCAGGCTACCAGGTCTACCCACTAGTGATTGTGAACTCTAGATTGAGTTTAAAATTGGTTAGCAGTTATCCGCTTAAGTATAAATTTAAGCCAATGACAATTATCTGAGTAAGTATATATTTGTGTGTGTATGCATACACAATATACACATACATACATGCACACAAATATATATGTATACAAATATGTGTGTATGTATATATATATGTATATATATATTTGCCCAGATATTTTACATACATATGTATGTGTATTTGGGTATGTACATGTATTATATGTATATGTACACACATCTATATTTCTCCAGATAAACGTCATTATCTTAAATTTGTATTATGTATACATGATTAAATAGGATAATATTATGTCTAAAATTTCTATCTAATAGAAACGACTTGATCTTGGGTTTGGGGAGAACCTCACAAAAGCAAGTACAAAGGGAATTTCTCTCTAACCCATTCCTTTGTGATTAACTGTAGGGCAGGGGAGCAAGAGCTCTCTCTTCTAAGATTGTGAATTTTCACTGTTGTTTAATTGGCAGTGATAGCAGCAACAAGTGTGGACAATGACAACTAGAAAGAGGACCGGAGGTTACAAATTTCTAGCATTAGCTTCACATAGCTCTGTTGCTGCCTTAGTGCGTGACCTTGGGTGATTCACTTACTTTTCTACATCTCAGTTTCCCTTCATACAAGATGAAGATAACTGGCTATGACAAACCACTACTTAACAGAAAAGAAAGATGATTAGAGAGTGCTTTGAACTCCACAAAAAGGCTATAAAAATAAAAGTTTTATTTTATAGATTAGGACTATACAGTGTGAATATTTGGTTTGAGCAGGTGACGACTAAAAAGTGTAATCAGCTGGGAAGTATATTCCACACTAGCAGCAGATGTGTGCAAGAAGATTGTAATACACTGTTTTGAAGCCATGAAACCATGCCTAGAAAAAGCATTGCAGGAATTCAACACACCTCGTCACAGACACCAGTATACAATACTATTTTTTCAAATGTTTATTTTCTTTTTATAAATTGATGAATTTACCCAGTTAAAGTTCATAACTGTGGCTGTTTTTTTAAATTAAAAAAAACTTGCATAACTTAAAAAGGATATTTTTTAAAAAATTGTTTTGTAGAGTTAGAATGTATGATTTTCCTTCTTACATAATGTTTAAAAAAACTGCTTTGCAATAGCTGAAATCCACCCCACCACCTCCCAATAATTCACTTAACACATAGACTGAATCCACACCTTTTGTTCTGACAGAGTTTTGAGTGATCTTGGTGGGGCTGTGATGAAGCAAATGGCATCTCAACTCGAATCCAACTGGCTGCCTTTGGTTTATTCCTCTGCTCTTGCTCCTAAAATTTCAGGATAGGAAGATGTTTGGAAGTAATAGTAACAAGCAAACCAATCAGTAACAAAGATGTGATCCATTTGCAGTCACGAGAGGACTTAGGTTAGTTGAAGTCAGGTTGCTAGGAGACACTGGCCTTTCACAGCAGCAGGAAGATGCCCTTGAGCATGGCTTCCCCCATGGCTAGCATGGATAGGGGCTGGATCAACCAGTGTTCATCCTGTTGTTATTGTCTGGCAGGCATTGGCAACAAATTTTGAGAGATCTTCGAGTGGTGATTGGATGATTTCACTTGCCTGACTTTTCCTACCCTATGTCCCTAGTTCTTCTCTATTTTGCTCTTCTTTGCTCAACCAACAAATGATTTACTGAACCTCTACTAGGTCAGTGGTTCTCAAACTTTTGGGTCTCATGAGCCCTATATATGCTCTTTTCAAAGTTATTGAAGACCCCAAACAACTCTTATTTATGTGGATCATATCTATCCTATACTAGAAATGAAAACATTATGAAAATAATTTCGACCTCATTGACCCCCCTTGCAGGTCCCCAGACCACAAGTTTGAGAACCGCTGTAATAGGTGGTCCTCGGCACCACATTGTCTTGTGGGACATACAAAAGAAGCCTCATGTATGGCTCTTGCTTTCTAGGAAAACAAGATACACTCACATGTTAACAAGAATGACCAACACAAGACCAAGACTAGGTGTCGGCACAAAATATAAATGAGGTTTAGAGGAGCATAAGAGAAAGGACTGAGGTTATTCGTAAGAGTTTAGACTTGATCTGGCCCTTGAAGGTTATCTAGGATTTATACAAGTGAAAGGAAATGGATGGGGCATTGTGCATAACAGGACAAACAGTAAGTGAAAGAAGAGATGTGAGCATGGGACAGTGAGGACACAGCTGAGGTCACATGGGGGGCCGGTCTGGGAGGGTAAAGTGGAGTAAAATTATGGAGGATCTGAGGACGTTAGACCTAATAGAATAAGAAATGGGGACCCATTATATGTTTTTTAATAGAAGAGTGAAAGAACAATGGTAAAATGGAAAAAGAACAGAATTTGGAGTCAGAGGGTCTGGGTTCAAGTTCAGACTTCACCTTTTCCTGTTTCTATCACCTTGTGAGCTTTGGTTTCCTCAGCTGTAAAAGAGGAGGTTGGATTATACGACCTCTAATGTTACTTCTAGCCCTAGATCTACAATCCTCTGGTGTTCAAAGAAGTCTTACTTAATTATAGAGATTCGTGATTAAATGGATATTGGAAAGCTTAGTGATACAGAGGCTATATGGGAGGCAGTTGTAATCACCCCTTTGCAGTCTAGAAGAGCCTGGAGCATAAAATGGAAATGAAGAACTGTTTAGAAGAAATTTTATCTTTCTCCTCCTCCTCTTTCTCCCCTTTCTCTTTTTTCTTTCTCTCTCCTCTTCCCTCTCTTTCCCACCCTGTCTTCTTCTTGCTTTATGCCAAAGGCTTGCCAGTGGTTCTTACAACCATTGCTAAGGCTTCTGTGATCCCTAAGCGTAAAAAGCTTCATGAAACCTGGCTTAGGGAGAGGGAGCCCCTGTGTTGACATGGCCACCAGAGACAGTTCTGAACCAATTAATAAGACCGAAAATGTGATGCCTCGTGGTTCTGAAAGATGATACCAGGACTCTATTTTGCTTCTGTCCAGAATATGAGAGAATTATGAGGCTCTTACTAGAGAGGTTGGATGATATATCATCCAGTTTGAAGTATGTGTAGGATTATTAAGGTTTTGAGTCGCAAAATATCTTCTTACTTTCACTTGGTAAATATTCACCAAAATCTTGTGAGGACAAACAAGCAAAAAATGTTATTCTGTTACTAAAGTATAATAAAACCTTGCATTTCAAAGGAAATTTTTTTTGTAATTACAAAAAACGTGATCGCTCATGTGAAACACTCCATTCTTTTTTTCCCTGTGACGTCTGAGTAATGAATTGGCACCTTTAGCTCTTTGGCCATTGCAATTTAACCTTTGCAACGTGGTGTATGTAATAGAAAGATCACATGGATCAAAGAGAGGAGGTCTAGGTTCAAATTCTGTCATTCTCTAGTTAGGATCATTGGACTAGTCACTTTTCCATGAGACTCAATCTATTTAGGGAGGCAGTTGGTGAACTCTACTGAGTTGGACTTGGATTCAGATCTTTACTAGCAATGTGAACAGGGGCAAAGTTTCTCTATGACTCAGTTTCCTCATACATAAAATGAGGATAATAATTCCTGTGTTAACTTTTGTTATAAAAAACAGTATTTTCTTTGACAACCTCTACTCCAACCTGACTTTTTCTATCTTGCTTTTAGTTAACTACATAGCTGCTTAGAATTTGTCCTCTAAAAGGGTCCGAAAAGGGCTTTTAAAAAACAGAACTTAAGAATTATAAACAGATTTCATATGGCATTTATCACCTCTCTCCCACCCTTCCACTTTTTTCTCCTTTCTAAGCCTTCCCATCGTCCTTCTTTTCTTTAGCTCCTCATAGGAGTTGTCCCTAACAGCACCTGCTTAAGGATAGCTGTAGCTGCTCCTAAGATGCTGGGCTAGCTATTGCAGAAGGACCCTGTATCTGCCTGTCTTTACTATTGACTCAAGTAAACCCTGCCTCCCTGCACTCTGTGTCTGTGGATACAAAATAAATTGTCTTAAAAAATTTTATTTTAACATTCAACTCGACTTCACTATATACAAACCACAATGCAACATATATACTTATGTGTGCAACAATAAACATAATATGTAACATGTAATGTAGACACACTGATTCAAACATGCCATGCATGCAGAGCTATATGTTACAGTACATGTTACAGGTATGTTGCATAAGTGAATGCATGTATAGATATGCATGCATATGCACACACATATATATGTATGCATTATGGTATATGTGTTTTTCTATCCAGGTAACCCTTGCTTTATATTTGGGCCAGCACCTGTCGTCTTTATTACATCTAGAGAAAATAAAAGTGTATACCGTGTAAGCTGCATGAGAGCAGGGACCATATCTTATTTTCTCCTTGTATATCTCCCAGCCTAACACTGATAGCACAGTTAATAAGTAATGACTGAACTGAAATACAATCAGGCGACTTGATTAACCCTTCTTTCCCTCATCAAACAACAGCCGAAGGTGTTTTGATTGGTGAAGATTTGATATGAATTTAACTGCTGGACAATGCTTTTCCAGGGATTACAAAAATAACTTAACTTCTCTTCTGAATTTTTTAGCCTCCATCCTTCCTTACTTCCAACATTTGCTCCAACATTCTTCATTCTATGGTCATTCTAAATCTAGATTATAGTTTTCCAGGTTGTGGTCTGGGCACAAGAAGGGTGCTAAGGGTACTAATCTGTATTTGTCTCTTCTGGTTAGTCCTGGTGCTCATACGATGATACTCCAGAATAAATTAATGACTGGCTTGTTTCAATAGAACATAAATTCTTGTTTATTGATGTTATTTAATTAAAAACATTAACTTAACTTAAAATATTTCATAAGATTCATATCTTATCAGTTTTCATTTTTCTTTTGCAAACATGGTTGGCAACCCTTTCCCACTTTTGTAAAGGATTTCACGAGTTTCTGTAGTCAAAGAAATTAATCACCTGTGGTGAAGAACTTCTTCATACATGACCAGACTCGCTTATGGATGACAATAACACAATGTGTCACCAGGTTTCTCTTTGAGACCTTTGCATAGTAGTAGGCCAGAACTTGGCTACTATTGCTATCCTTTGACAATCCAAAAATCAATTCCATCTACCATCAAAAGTACATTCATTCAGGCTACTGACTCAAGTTGAGGTTTTGGGGCAGGGCTGTTTTTTCTTTTTTGCTAACTTCCTTCCTTCCTTCCTTCCTTGCTTCCTTCCTTCCTTTCTTCCTTCTTTCCTTCCTTTCTTTCTTTCTTCCTTCCTTCCCTTCTTCCTTCCTTCTTTCCTTCTTTTCTTTCTTTCTTTTTCTTCCTTTTTTCTTCCTTCCTTTCTTTCTTTCTTTGTTCTTTCCTTCCTTCCTTCCTCCCTTCCTTCCTCCCTCTCTCCCTCTCCCTCTCTCTCTCTTTCTTTCTTTCTTTCTTTCTTTCTTTCTTTTTCTTTCTATCTTCCTTTCTTTCTTCCTTTCCCAGGGTAGGTGAATAGGTAGGATTTTGTAGAATACCCACAAGGGTTGAAAACTATTGTTCAAAATGATGGTAGAACACCTAGTGTAAAGTTTTTTTATGAAAAGAATTACAACAATTTTGTCCATTAGGTGCCAAACATCTCAATTAGTTGATAGCTTCTCATAGAGCTGTGGTGGTAGGTTTCTTTCCCTAACATGGATTGACTTAATTGGCCAATTCAAACTGACCAGCTTTAGATGCCATTTCAAGGAAAACATGTACAGACCTGTGTTGTCTCTTCTGGAGGCACAAGGTAAAGAATTCTGGCTCTAGAGTCCCAAGACCTGAATACAAATCCCACTTCGTCAATTGAGGATCGGACATTTAGCATTACTGCAAAATGTAATTATGTTGGTGTGCCTGAGGGTGAATTAGAGGGCCAACAATTCAAAACATTTAATTTAAGCAATTCTTTACAATCTGGAGGAGGGAAACAGACCTCTAAGAAGGCAACCGCTGTGATCAAGGCAGTTAGGCGGCATTGTAGATAGAGTTCTGGGCCTAGAGTCTGGAAGACCTGAATTCAAATCCAGCTCTCAGATACTTACTAGCTGTGTGACCCAGCATTAGTCACTTAATCTCTCCAGGCTTCAGTTTCCTCGTCTGTAAAATGGGGATAATAATAGCATCTACTTCCCAGGGTTGTTGTGATAATCATTGTAACATGTTTAGCATAATGCTTGACATATAGTAATTGTTTATTAATATTTATTATTATTATTATTGTTATTTTTATTACCAATGAAATTATCAGGAAGGCCTGTAAGAATGAATTGAGGGAGGGACAGCTAGGCACTTCCCCTAAAGGAGATTCAAACCAAATTATTTGAAGACAAGTGAAGCTTGCCTGAGATCTCTTCAAAAACAAATAATTACAAAAATCAATGAACTTCAGGTTTTTATTTACCTGTTAGTGGTAGTGAAAAAAAAGGATCCAATTTTCCTTTGACCCCAGGCCTTTTTTTTCCTGTGTGTATATAAGTAAATATATTCACATGGAGCTACCGTGAAATTCTTTTCCTCATCTGTAAAATGAGGAGAGGTTGGACTAGCTGGTCTCTCCGGGTCCTTCCAGCTCTAAATCTACCATCCTATGACCCTCACCTCAGACAGTTGCTAGCTATGAGACCTTGGATAAGTCAATGAACCTCTCTGAGCCTCAAATGAGGCTAATAATAGCCTTCACATTGCAGTTATTGGGAAGCTAAATGAGAAGATGTTTAGTCCTTTGTAAATCAAAGATCAATACAAATGTTAACCATTATCAATGAAATAATTGGAGAGGGAGGAGGATATCCATGGGATAATTTATAAAGAAAGAAGGTTTTCTCATTCCTAGTGATAATTCTGCGTTTTGAAGAAAATGTCAAGGCTGCTAATGCTTGAGTAATATTTAATGGATTGGACCTTGTAACAAGCCACTGAAGAACTCAGCAAGTCTCCTTCCCTTAGAAAAGAAGGGAAAAAGTAATAAATGGTGCCCCATTAGGCCGAGAGTCTGACCATGTCTTCCAGAGGGTGAACAACAGCACCTCTAGTTACTAGCAGCTGTAGGAGACTTTGGGGCACCACTTCTTAATGACTGACCTGTGTCTGACTGAACTTGTTATTTCCTGAAGCATCTGTAAGAAGCTATTGTATTCAGCCTTCTTTGGACCATTTTTTTCTTTTCTTCCTTTTTTTTTTAACAAGATATTTAATTAGGGCTTGTTAAGGTGGTGCAAATGGCTTGACCACTTCTTTCACCCCTGCTGTTCCTGCCTGTTCAGAGCATTTTCTGGTAACATTTCCTTCGGAAAAATGCACAACGTATTAGTGTCTGTTGGCTGTCTCCTTGGCTGTACAACTGTATCGCCAGACTCTTATGGGAAAAGAAGAGACTGTTACTGGCAGGTTTCTTGTGAATCTGGGGCCACATCGAGGGCTTCTGGATTTAAAATTAGAATTAGGAACCTAAAGAACCAGTGAGGCTTTTGTAATAGAGATACAACTACATTAAATGTGAGCTGTAAGTAAGCTCAAGGAATGAATGTAACAAAATAGCTTATATGTACAAGAGAGAAAGACAGAGAGAGAGGGAGAGAGAGAGAAAGAGAGAGAGAGAGAGAGAGAGAGAGAGAGAGAGAGAGAGAGAGAGAGAGAGATGCAGAGAGGGACAGAGACGGAGAGAGAAAGAGACAGAAACAAAAAGACAAGAGATAGAGACAAACACAAAGACAGAG
This sequence comes from Phalanger gymnotis, assembly GCA_028646595.1. NCBI lineage: Eukaryota > Metazoa > Chordata > Mammalia > Diprotodontia > Phalangeridae > Phalanger > Phalanger gymnotis. The sequence continues at coordinate 627,221,187 of CM053622.1, read as the reverse complement.
AGAGACAGAAAGAATGAGAGAGAGGGAGAGATTAAAAAACATCCAAAAGAAAAATAATTTAAGGGATTTTTGAATAGGAATTTACTTGAGAGAGGAAATATTTGTGGACTTTAAAATGGACTACAAAATAGGATGGATGTTAGAAATGGTACTGATATATATTTTATATATATAATATCATAATACTACATATAGTATTAAATATGTTGAATATACTAAAATTGTTTTGTATTCATTTAATATCATAATCTTTAAAAGTAAAAGGCATCCCACAAAATAGAGGGAATATTAAAATGAAAAAGAATTTACTGATTCTTCTCCCCTCCCTTCAAAATTCTGAACTCACATGAGTAGTAGAAATGTATATAGTTTGCATAGATTTACAAAAATCACCACAATTGTATGTCAAGTCTTTGGTTTCTGTGCTTGTGCCTCTGAGTCTGGAATCTGAATAGGAATGGATAGTCTCTGTCTATATGTCCCTCTGAAGGCATGGAGAGAGATATGAAGAGAGACATTTCAAGACAAAATAAGAAATTTATGTGAAATGCATCAATGGAGCAAAGCATATAGTTAGGTTAAAAATACTCTGTAACTGATTTTAAGAACTGAATTTGGCTCTGATTTATATGTTCAAGTATAATAAATCCCAGGCAGATGATCATTTGACCTAGCACTGAAAACATTTTCTTCTCCTTTGGATTATAATGTGAGCCTATAAATGCATTCCAAAAATAATCCCACTTTGAGAAGGACAGCTACTTGCAGTATACAGTTAGCTAAATTATTCAGATCACTATATTGTATCTATAAAGTCCTTCTCATAGTATTCTATTTTACCACGATAATCTAAACCTTTAAGCATATTAAAGGCTTAACTTTTGGCAGTGGGTGTAAAAACATCTCCCACTGGGCCTGCATCCCCTGACAAGCTTTGTGTTTGGCACAAGGGAGGGGGGAGGCAGAGGAGGTTGATTTGGCCAGCTCTTGACATCTGAAATCTTTATCAGCGATTGCAACTTTTAAAGTTGGTGCTGATGATTTGCGGTATTGTTGTTTATCCGTATATCATTCACTTGGACTCAGTGTTTAGATCCAAAGGTCTCAAGACCATTTGCAATCTTGCTTGGTTTGTTGTGGCAGACAGGCCAGACATCTGGCTGTCAGTTATAATTGCATCTCTGCACCAGAAGTTGTTTTTAAATACTCCTGATTCCCTTTGAAAGTAGAACTGTGATGCACAACAGTTTCAAGCCATTAATGTGAGAGGCAGAGTCAATCCCAGGCTTTAGCCTAGTTTGAAACAAGATTTATGAGATTAAGTGGGGGGGGGATATCCATTTTGCTGAAAGGGTGGCTGTTTTAGCCTGCATGGAATTTAATGATACAGAAGTTTCCTTTCCAGCCAATACAACTTACTCTTTGAACACTGACAGAAATAGTGCATCAGAAAATTATTTTCACGGTGTTGCAATGTTAACTGTTTCCTGTTGTCTTTTCCTGGAAGTTTTTCTTTTAAACAAAAATTGGGGGTGAGCATTAAAAACACACAAGTTAGTGGACGAAAGAGTATTACTGTGCTCCCTTCCCAGGTTAATGTGGTTGCCTGTGATTTAAACCTCATACTCTCCAGGCAGGATATGACACCAATTAGAAACATAGACCTTAATTTTTGGATCTGTAATCATATAATCCCCTTTCTATTATCTGATCTGAGTTATTGACACAATATATTTATTCCTCAGTCACAAGCCTGGATTTATTAAAACCAGCAAACTGGTTTTATTTAAGTTATAGAGTCCAACAAATGTCAGCTATGTTTCCAAAACTGTAAAGCAGCTGTTAAAAAGAGCACGTATTTTTTTCTGATAATTGTCAGCACGGGGTCAAGAATGCTGAACAATGCAGTGCACAGACAGCCTTACAACCCACTCATCTCAGATGGAGGCAAATTTTGATTTAAGATCGGAATTTTGAGCCAAATAAATGAATTGTGTCTTATAAAGTACTACAGGGGGAAATTCAATTTAATAGCCTCTCCTTAGCCTCAAATTCAGATTGCATTGTTCGCAGGAGAGTTTTAGCATTTTATTGGAAAGCACTGTTGATGACAACCACAAAATGATCCATTGTTTTTTTCCTTATGTCTGTGAAAGTCTATATTTTGCCTTGGTGACATTTTAAATTGTAAAACATTTTTTGAGTGGCTGTTTAATTTTAAAGGGGGAAAAAAAGCACAGAAGTGAAGGAATATGTGACTATCAAGTATCAAGTCAGCCTGCCATCTTTCCTTTTTGACACCTGGTTTAAGACCAGCAAATGATGCTATGAAAAGTATTAGTGGATTCAGTTCAGCCCCTGGTGGTCTGTGTCCCATATTACATAACCAGCATAGGCAGCTTTCAGGATTATTTCCAGTTCACAGACAGCAGCTTTTCTCTAAGTTTGTCTAGAGAAGGCAAAGCTTGATCCTTTTCTCTGTCTCTCACCACCCTCCACCCCTCCCCACCCCCCAACCTCCTTATCATGAACTTGGAAATAGCGAAACTCTTTTACCAAGAGGTCAAATACAATTTTCGAGAGATTCTAGCTTCTTTGCTTGTTCACATATTTAAGTAGTTGTGTGCTCAAGAAAAGTTGTTCTATTTAAAAGAAAATATGACCATTCGAGGCTTCCACTGCGTACAGAAAATCACTGAAGACTGCAGTTTTCCTAACCGCGGAAATTCTCATTTCCCATGTGCAGTTGGTTAACTCCTCACTACATCCCTAAGGAGTCTGTCTGAGGCAGAGAGCACTGGGGGAAAATGAAAATTTCCACACTCAGAAAGAGCCAAGGCAGCATTTTAAAGGATTAAAAATGAGACCAAGAGGAGTAGAAGAAGGAGGAAAAAACATTTGTTCTTTTGTTTTGTTTTGGTTTGAAACAGCAAGGCTACATGATTCTCAGGTGTGGGGAAGGCATGAAGATTGCCTCTTATTTTTATAATGCTTTTGAACCAAAGCACCAAGTATTTCAATTTTCCCCAAATCTGCATATTGTGTGGCAGGTAATGAAACCTTGAAAGGAACTTAATACCTTAATATTATGCACTATATATAGGATACCTTAAAACAAATCAAAATAAAACAAAACAATTTTGCTGAATCTGTTTTGTTTTGTTTAGTGTTTACTTAATATGCTTTCTACCTCTGTTCAAGTATTAATTTTTAACCAATGATTTCCTCAGATTCCACACAATTGATCTTGTCATGTGTTTCTTTGTCTTTTTGTTAAGTTGAAAATTTACCGCCCCTTAGTAAGTTTTTAAAAAAAGTTTATAAGGAATTTAGATTAGAAACGAGCCTTGACTCCTAAGGCCACTATACCATGCAGAATGTGTTAGCTTTTTTCTGTACCAACCACCATTTTATTGCTGTGTGGGCGGACAGCAAAATGGTGGTTACCAGCATTTTGTTGCATGAGGGCTCCTTCCCATTAAGCCTCTAAACACAGAACCTGTCCTCCTGCCGACAGAAGAGCTGGGGCTTCTCAGGTCTAGATCTCTGGGACAAATTACAGGGCTTAGCCCAATCTTTGTATACCCGAGGGCTTCCCAGATCCATAACCTGTATTTTTGATGCATTGATTCAGAGGATCCTGACTTGTCATTAAAAATGCAGTCAGTAGCATCTTGCAGTCAGATAGACAATGCCATAGTGGATCCATGTATGCCTGTCATATTTGTAGTTGCATCATATTTACAGTTACTACATAGTCCTAAGAAGGGATCTGAGATCGAGTTAGCAGACAACATGAATGTATTTCTTCTGAATAAATGGTCTCTTCAGATCAAGGTCGAGGTCACTGGCAAGGGAATATGGGTTAGCTTCTTCAGAAATTTGCACGTGTAAACTAGAAATTTTTTTTTATGCCATGACCTTTTTATTCATGGGCAAATCGTTTAGTTAAAATTATTTTTAAAAAAATGAGAAATTAAGTGAATGATGTCTATAGATTGATTTAGCAGCCACACTGTCCCAAAGTGCACCATTAATAGCAAACTTAAGGCTAACCTTGTCTCATCCTCATCTGAACCCCGAATGTTGGATTTAATGGAATTTTTAGGGAATTCAAAATGGACCCTGATCACTTATGGCTGAATTACCACTTTCTTTTGTCTGAACAGAAACAATTTATTTTCAGTCAGGTATGCAGTTCTGTTATCAGTTGCAGTTGCCAAACATTTGAGATGATAGGTACAGTTGCACTCCATAAAATAGATCTGCAGAAACACTGTTTATGGCACACACAACAATATTATTTTCAGCTATTTGGTGTGCAGAGGTTGTAAATAGGAAAATGTGTAAGCTATTAAATCTAGTAGCAACAAGGCTCTTAAACCAAGGTTTATTGTACCAATGCAGGCAAAAGCCTTACTTTTTTGATCTGCGGGTGTTAAATTCCTTGTCTGCAACACAATTTTAGTTCTAGTGTTATTTATCTGGCAGCATCTTAGGGAAAAGGAAATGGACAGATGTCCATAAACAACGGGCGCCACCTGGTGGTAAATAGACAATGTTCAATGTTGGTAAAGCAAAGACAATTCTCATTAAGGCAGCTAGCTACAAAGAATACAGCAAAGGATCCCTTTCAGTATTTGCTCTGCACTGGCTACACAAGGAGAAAATTAAACGAAACAATTTCTGGCATTTAGATTGCAATGTCTATCTATAGTACCTTGCTAACCTCAGGTGATTTTTTTCCAGGTCGGACTTCATATGCATTAGCAATGTCTCTACAAATAATGTTAGCTCATCATTGGTCATGTCCTTGATAAAGACAGTATTTCCAAATGTGCCAGGCTGAGTAGATATCAGAACACAGACCTGACAGAACGCAATGCCACCAAAATCTTGGGCTATGAAATTCAACAATGGGACATAAATTGTTCATGCAATGCAAACATCTCCCTCTTAGTTTGGACTGCTATTCACTAAACACAATTAAACAAAGAAAACATGGGTCCTGAGACTAGAAGCTCATTTGTAGGTCACAAAGCTCGAAATAAGGATGTTGAAAAAAGCTCAGATGGGCACCAAAGAAGTAGTCAGGCTTTTTTAATTTGTTTTTGTTTTTTTTTTGTTTTTTAACCCATGCCAGATAAACAGAAAAATGTTGCCTTTTAAATGGCTTCGCAAGGGCAGTGTTTGCAGTGGAAATGTTGAATTATTTGAAAGTACTCCTAATGCGACTCTTCTACTTTTTCAAAATCCAAAATTAGAACGTGGATTTCATGTATCAAATGCCGTGCATAACGCAGAATAGGTGGTCCGTTTATAGCTCCACACGTAAGGTGGAAATTAAATCTTCAGCCTCCAATAAAATTGTATTTCTGTAATAAAACTGCTGCACCTTGACTCCAGACTACATCGAATCCCAAATTAAACACCCCATTTACTCTACTGTAACAAGCAAATGGGTTTGCTACACTGAGCAATATCATGGAGAGAAAAAACAGATTATTTTGTGCTCTCTCCTATGCACAGCACACCCAAATAAGGTCATTTCCTCCCTCTTTCTTCCTTCTCAGGACAAGAAAGGTTTTGATTGGGTTCGGGGGTTGGGAGGGAGGGAGGTTTGGCTCTACGTGTTAACTTCCTATCTGTTTTTTAAATTATAGAAGTCACCATACGTGGGTAGGCCACTCCAGTGGGCTAAAAAATCAACCAGGTAGGGTATTCGCTACAAAATGTCTTCCATGGTTTCATGAATAACTCAGTGTCATGAGCAGAAACATCTGGCATGCCAAAGGCTGTGTAGATTTCTTTATGCATTATATATAATGTAGATGCTTTCCCCTATAATGCGCCCACTCCCTACCGCTGTCTGCAGCACAAGGATGCTTCTCAATAATAGATGAAGGATTTAAGTTTAGGATCTGTTAATATGGATTGTATGTATTTATCTCTCTTAGTGTACATTTTTTTAAAATGTGAATATATGTAGTTGCACACACACACACACACACTCACACGCACAGAGGCTGGATGTTATTTTAGGCAGTCTATCATCACAGGCTGATTTTTCCCCCCATGATATGACCTGGTCGATACTGACTTTTGGCATTTGTGCACTGGCTCTATTTGAAATTAAAACCCTCAGAGGGTGAGCTTTGGAGAGCAATGAATACTAATGCAGCTTCCTCTCACCAACTAAAGAGCAGGCAAGCAAGACAGGGAGAAGGCTTAATCTGCCTTGAAAATACTCCAGTTGAGCACGGCTGAAGCTACCCTCTAGCGGACCAAGGGTGGAATTTACTCCTTACTGGGGCTTCATTTAATAAATACACTCATCCTCCCCTTCTCTCAGGAGAGTTTAGATGTTAACCTTCAAGCACGATCTGGTGAGATGAATGTTAATCACGGAGGGATTTCTAATCAGGTTTAATGGAGTACGAGAAGTTGTGTTAGCAGTTTCAGCTCTGGCTTAAAGGGCTCCTTGTTATGTTTTTGTGTGATGGGCAAAAGTGAATATGGGAATGACAAGAGCTTTGATGCTGTGACTTGAAAGTTGTTGTCCAAGACTTTGGAGGAAAGATTAGGAGGAGCAAAGAACCGGGAGAATGAGTGCTGTGGGAATAGTTATAGAAATGAGCAAACTTTGACTTAGATTTCAGACTGAAATGTCTGTTGATTCCAAGAATCAAGATCATAGACATGGAGTTGGAACAGACCTTAGAGGTTATCTGGTCCGATCTCCTCATTCTACAGATGAGAAAACTAAGGCCAAGAGAAATGACTTTTCCAAAGTCACACAAGTCTTAAGTGGCAGAATCAGGATTTGAACCCAGATCCTCTGACTCCTAAGCCAGTTCTCATTTCACTGAATTGTGCTGCTTCTTTGCTTTGCATTGAACTTATAACCAAATCACATCAGGAGAGCTGTGGTGAGGAAGCTACATTTCCCTGAGCTAAAGGATCTAGAAACCATGGTGTTAAAAGCGGCCGAATTTGGTCGATTAATATACAGGCCATTTTGACTTGTGTACTTTACTTGTAATCACAAACTGTACCTTGTGCTTCATTGTTTCTACAGACTTCTGAAAAGTTCTCTTTCAAGTTCTTGTTCTTTTTAAATAATTCTCTCTATGTTCTGTCACATTTCCTAGAAATGTGAAAGCTATATTCCTGTCATTTTAGACCTTAAACTATAAACAAAAAAAGAACTTATAAGAATGTTTTCATTTGAAAAAATTATTTGAGACTTAACCCTTTCCTTTCACTACCCTTTCTCTTGTTACTCAGCTCGTTTTTCTCCCACTGATCATCACACTCACTACCCTAATTCAGATCCTCATAACCTCTCCCCGATATTTTAATTGCTTCCTCACTTGTCTTCAAGACTTCAGTAGTTCCTTCACTGGTCTTCCTTTTTCTAGTCTTTCTACAATTCAGTTCATCTTAACAAAATTATATTTTTAATTCATGAGCCTGAAAATGTCATACCTATGCTCAAAAATTTTCGCTGACTCCCTGTTACCCTTAGGATAAAATTAAAAATCTTAGTTGCCATTCAGATCCTTCAAACTACCTTTCTGGGGTTATTGTCTCATTCAATTTCCTGTCCTGACTTTATATTCCAACTATATTGGACAACAAACTATTCTCTAATTTTGTCTTGCTGCCCCAACCCTTTGTACACAGAATTTCCTCAATTCCCAGAACAGACAAACTCCCACATTTCTGCCCCATTTGAAGTCTTTCTCATCTTTACAGATTCAACTCCATATGTACCTTTTTCCTTTAAGCGTCCTCTGACTTCTTCCAGTTAATCTTTCCCTTCTCAAATTTCTTTTAGTACTTTCTTTTCTTTCTCCTTAAAGTTCATAGATCAAAGAATCCTGGGTTTAGAGCTGGAAAGAATGTTATAGGCCATCGATCTCAAACCTCTCGTTTTACAGATGGGAAAACTGAGTCTGAGGAGTTTAAGTGGCTTGCCTGTGGTCACACAGCTAGTAAGAATCTGAGGCAGGATTTGAACTTAGGTCTTCCTGAGTCAAAGCCCTGCACTCTCCCTACTGCATCACTTAGCTGCCCTCTCATTGTGTGTGTGTGTGTGTGTGTCTGTGTCTGTGTCTGTGTCTTTGTCTGTGTCGTGCTTGTTTGTGTAGATCTTCTTTTCTCTGCTAGATTGCAAGCTTGTGGGCAAGGACTATTGTTATCCTCAGCTGTGGGTACAGTGCCTGGCATATTGTATGTGGTTAATAAATGTTGACTTGGACTAGTCTTCATTCAGGTGCAATGGACCCCCTTCAGAGCCCTTCTCCTGAACTGGAGTTGGGATCCAGTTACCTCAAAGCCTCTAATGGTCCAGCATAGTAGTGAATTTAGATATTAGTTGTCCAGCAGAGCAGATAAGCATAAAGAAATAATTGGCCAGATATAGTGGCATATGCCTGTAATCCCTTTTACTGGGGAGGTTGGAACTAGTGGATCTCTTGACCTCTGGAGTTCTGAGAGGCAGTAGCCTAAGCCAATTGCCTTGTCCTCACCAAGTCTTCCAGCAATGTGATGAGGCCACACGATGGGATAAGAATACCAGGTTGCCTGTGGGGACTGATCAGCCTGGATCAGAAATAAAGCAGGTCAAAGCTTCCATGCTGACCAGCAGTGGGATCATGTCCACGAATATCCATTGTACTAACAAACTGGTCAAGATGGGGAGACTCAGTTTCAAAAAAGAAAAATCAGAGTAAATATTATTTTGTGGTACATCAACACCAAATCCAGAGTATTCTTAGTTGCCTTTGCTTTTCCTTTGATATCAAGTACAAGAGTTTGAGTCCTATTTCTCAGCCTTTTATATGTTCATGATTCTGAATCAGACAAAGGTTTGTACATATTCATAACGATGGGCTTAACACAGGCTAGATGAAGCAGAGAACTGGCTTAGCAGCAAAGACCAGTTTAGTATCCAGGGTCTGTACTTGCATCCCAACTCCAGTGTTAAGACCTAAATGTAATTTATAGGTATGAATATGGTTAGACACCAAGCTGACTGATGAACAACAAGCCAGCTCCCAAAAGAAGATTCATTAGGGATGTGAAACAGTGTGGTTAATATAGTCCATTTTATCTGGGCATTCAGTCCCTAGCCACAAATTGTGGCTTTTGTCATGTCTTCTCTAGACCTCTGAAAAATGATCTCATATAAGAGAAGGCTAAAGGAAGGATTCTGGAGTGCTAATGTGAGATTTGACATCAGCTTCCCAACCTCATTTCCTCATCTGTAATGATAATTATACTAATTAGTCTAGGCATCACACCTGTGTAACATCTTTATCCCTATTTTACAGATGAAGTAACTGAGACATGGAGAGGTTAATTACTTGCCCCAAGCCATGTAGCAAATTCACTAAGTATCACAGTCAGGTTGAAAATCCACCATTTCTGCTTTTTAGATCATGGGGGTAATTCTCCTTCTCTGAGAAGAAAGGATATTATTGATTCTTTGTTTCACAGGGGTCTGGTGATGGTTAAGTAACATTTAGGAAGACAAAAATGTCACTTTTATGATTAGGCAATCAGGAGTAGAATATTTCTCTCATTAACACAATGCCTATTGTCTTCGTTAGTATGGGGTTACTATTGTTATAAAGGCCCATGATACATGCTTATAAGATTGAAAACCTGGAGAAAATAATCTGAACCTTGGGGTAAGTCATTGTAGCTTCTTGAATTTTATATGACAGCATGTTTGACAAAGAGCTTAGTTGATTTTCTTTTTTTTTTTGTCCAGACCTGTTGAGTTCATCAGTGTAAGGAACTCCTAGTGTGAAAACTCCCTCCCCTGATCAGCAGCAATTCTGCCAATTTATATTCTTAAAGAGCTGCCTTTGGCACCAAGACATTCTCCAATTAGCCCAGGGTTGCACCACCAGGATGTATCTGAGACAGAACCTGGGCCCACTTCTCCCTAACTGTAGGCTGTCTCTCTTAATTTTTATTTTAACTGGAAGGTAATGGATGTTTTCCCCACCCGCCCATCTTAGCTATAGCTTTACAAGCAGTGCAATCAAATGGCATTTTTGCATGCATATATTCAGAGAACAATGTGAAGTATTTATCCCTTGGGATAAAAAGAAAAAAAAACCAACCCAACTTGAAAACACAGATGGTTCTGATACAGTCTGATAAGAATGTAAACAGGAAAATATCTTTGTTGACTTATTTCTTCGTAATCAGTAATAATTAGTTATTGTCTAGAGATGAATTACATTTTTTATTTCACAAGCATTGCCACGAACAGTTGCCTCAGAAAAGCGAAGTTGGATTTCTGACATTGGTTGAGGGAGAAACGGTACGTGCCAAAACGTCTAATTAATATTCTTCCTGATTGATACTGGGGAACAAAAGCCTTGGGAAAGATCATTTCTACATTCTCATTTATGATTTAGAAATCATGTACCCTTCGGGCAAATCCACGAAGGGATGCATGGGAAGTTGGAATGAGACTTTAATACTTCTCCATAGTGCCTTATATAGAGGAGCGAAGCTTTCATCGATTTTCTTTATATTATTATTTTTGGATGAGTATAATTTCTTCCTCCACTGGAGTCTGGACTGTGTTTCCATAAGTGAATAACATTTTTAAAAAAGCTTTATTGATGTCTTTTGTTTTTATACCAGAGTTATTTATACTTCTTTCCCTCTCCTCCCCCAATATACCTCCTATCCTTTGTAACAAAGAAAAACAGTTAAGTGAAAACAAATAACACATTAATGTGTGTCAGAGTATGCAACACTCTGTGCCCATAATCCCTGTCTTCTCTATTGAGAGGTGTGTTTTATTATCTGTTCTCAGAGACTAAAATTTGTCATTGCGCACATTAATTATTTTAATAGTAAATAAACAAATAACTTCTTTCTTCATTGACAGTGGTGAGAATCTATAGAGCATTAGAAGGAAGAAAAGAGTTGGAGTCAGAAGACCCAGACTTGAATTTCATCTGTCACTCACTACTCATAGGAGTTTGGGGAAGTCACTCTTTGGATCGATTTCCTTATCTGCAAAATGAGGGGGCTGCCCCCAAGATCCTCCTGTGCTCCAGCTCTCTGAAATTGTGGTTTCAGTGTAATAGGGACATGGGAATAATAACTCATCTCCCAAGGCCTTGGAAGAAGGTGTAATGTTTTCTACATCTCAATACTTTTCTTTCCACCCTCACTGTCCCCTCACCTCCCAATAAATGCTGACATCCTAGTCTTTTCCTTCCCCCTTCACTTCTGTGAACCTATCCTCCTAAGAACCACTCTACTGAAATTAGGGCTAAGTATATCCTGAGAGACATGGCTTTCTCTATCTCACCCCACAGGCTAAATTCAAACATCACTTTTATTATATTTAGGACACGACTATAATTTGTAGATAAAAATAATTGTGCATAGGCTTTTTGGCCATGTTCCCAGAACCCCAAAACAATTGGCCAAAGAGTGACAAGTTAAGCCTAAAACCTTATTGTCTGTTCCACTGGATGCCAAACAACCCATTCCTACAGATTTTTTTCCCTTTCCATGACGTGCCTTTGGTTTTGGCATCACCTGGACAAGGCCATAGGGTCCCACATCGGTTCACAAGTTTGCACTGGTATTTTCCTAATTTTTTGAAAGTCAAAGCAATTGCAATATTAAACTTAATATTTGTCTTTATTGTTTCATTCTGAATTGCCATTGAGAGGCTCTCTCTCCTCTTTCCCTTCAAATACATGGGATGGCCAACTAAAAATACTCAAAATTCATATAAAACAAACATAAGCAAACAGTTCAGTTGACTCACTCCCGATACCCAGAAAGCTATTGGGCATTCCTTCTTTTCTTCCCCTTAGCTTCTGGAGAACCACATAGAGGGGACATATCCCCTTCTATGATCTGAACTGGGGTGATTTATATTTAATGATTTAATTAATGTCCTGGCTAAAGGAATTAAAAACATACTCAGCAAGTCTGCAGATAACATGAAATTAGGTGGGATTACTAATACCTTGGAAGACAGTAATAGAATTTAAAGTGACCTAGATAAAATACAGAAATGGTCCATCAGAGATAGGAAAAAGTTTAATAAGGACAAAGGCAAGGAAGTATAACAAAAAGACTGAGAGAAGAGAGATTAGGCACAGGTTTGGCTGAAAAAGATCTGAAAGTGGTAGTGGGTCACAATGACAAGTTGCTAACATAACATTGATATGAAATAGTCATATGATGATGGAATATACCAAATGCAGTATGAATTGGAGACAGGAAGTAAGGGCTTGTGTTACAATCTATATATGTCATAGAATGTTATGTTTAATTAGTGCCTATAACTTTTTAAAAAAAAAAAGGACTGGAGGAACTGAGGAGAGTCCACGGTAGAGAAATAAGAAAATGAGTTAAGGGATAGAAAGTATTTCCTGAGGAAATGATTGGAAGTTATTTATCCTGGGGAAGAGAAGGCTAAGGAGTGACTTAATAACGGTCTGCAAACAATGAAAGATTACTATAAGGAGAATTCTGACTGGTTCCTCTCCATCTCACAGGACCAGGCAAAGGGAATGAGTTTAAGTTGCAACAAGAGAGACATTTCTTGGACAGGTAAAAGGCTTTCTTGACTGTTAGGGTGATTAAATACTGGAAAGAGTGCCTAGAGAGCTTCTGGAATTTACACATTAACCTCCCACCCCTGTCCCCCCGCACACACACACACCCCGGCCCTGCCCAGTGAGCTTTAGAAATAGGACAGAACAGTCTTAGATGCATTGGTGTTAGCCTATCAGGAAACAAAGGTCTGGACCAGATGACCTCTTGAGGTTTTATCAGAATTATCGACTAGCTGGAAGGAGAAAGCAATTTGATGTTCTAGAGCTTTTGTGTTAGAAAAAGGGTAGTAATACGCATTTATGGATGGCATTTTTGATGGGTGGGGCTCCATATTAAAGTTATTTTAGGGTTCAAGTATGTATTTACATCTTTTCCTCTAAAGTCCTGTGCTTATGATTTAATCCCTTATTATACGCATATAGTGGGGTTTTGTCTATTTGCTTGCTTTTAGAATCCTATAACCTTTCTAGCAGGGGTCTTACTTTGCACCTGTGTTTTTCTTGAAAAAGAAATAGGATTTGTAGTTTCTTGGCTGCTGTTCACAGGCCAAAAAAAAAAAAAAGGATTGTAAATTGATGAGAACCCATCAGGAAGGGTGGAAAGGGAAAAGGCCTATTCTCCTCATCTACCTTCTTCTCTGCAACAGGATTCCCCCATCTTCAAATTTTCCATTTGTTTTATTGCAACGGAAAGCAATGGTATGACCACATCATCACATGCCATGTCCCACACGACATTTCCATGGCAACCAGAGTTTAAAATCATGATGTGCCCAGGTATAATAGGCATGTCCTGGTTTGAAGTCTTAGAAGGGTAGAATTTTGGAGCTCAAAGCAGCTTAGGAGATCTTCATACTATAGATGACAGAGCTGAGTCCCACAAATTACTAATGGTCACGTGGTAGGTTGAGTTGACTACAACTAGCACACTGTACTCTTAGTATAACGCCCTTTTCACTGCTCCATACTCTCCCTGGAGAAATATACACATTTCTGATGCTCTCAACACTCCCTGCTCCCCTCTAGCCCAAAATTTCCTAGATGACAAGAAGCACTTGGTAGAACATTGGATCCAGGATATTAACATTTGAGTCACCAACAGAGGCTGTTTGGATGTAATTATTTTTTTCTCTGAGATTTAGCATGCTTATCTTTTTCTCCATGGGAAGCGGCAGACATTGGCATCTCCATGGCAACCAGAGATATAAATTATAAATTCTGTATGGACTTTTGGAGTCAGATGATCTGACTTTGAAACCTGGTTCCTATTATTAGAATGTATGCTCCTTGAGATCAGGGATTGGATTTATATTCCCTGTGTTTAGCACAATGCCTGGCACATAGTAAGCACCTAATAAATGCTTGCCAACTGACTGCTTCCATCACTTATTACCTGTGCAACCTTGGGCGAGTTATTTAACTTCTCTGGCCCCTAGTCTTCTCATCTGTAAGATGAAGGAATTGGACTAGATGGTCTCTGAGATCCCCTCCAACACTAAATACATGATTCTATGATCCTGTGCCCAAAAGTTGGTTCTTAGCTACCACGTGCTTCTATAATTTGGGGATTTTCAGGCAAAATTAATGTCAATCTAAATTTAATAACATTTTAGTTCTGTGGAACCTTTTGGGAGTGACTTGTTCTGGATAGTGGCATTTTCTAGATGGCTGAAAAATTCCCCTTTAAGTTCTAATTAATTTTTAAAAATTAACCCTTTTGGATGGAGACTAAAAAAAAAACTTTATTACACATTTCCTTGACTTCTTAAAGAGACTATGCTGAACATAATTCAACCTCTTTTTGATGATTGAATTCCCATTATGTACATTAACTAGTGAAATGTGCTCACAGTTATGGCTTTAGGGGGTATTGAGATGTGTAGCAATGTTTGCCTCTGCATGACATTGCTCCAAACTATTGTGTATGCATGTTTTTAATTCTTGGGTCAGATTTTTATGATTTTTTCCTGCCTCCTCCTTTATTGTCTTACAGTTCCTTCTTGTAGCCATCTCGGGGTCTCCTTCTAATAATTCTTCTCCCTCCTGATATTGCATTTATATAGTACTTTGAGTTTTGTAAAGTGCTTTACAAATATGATCTCATTCCATTCTCACAACAACCTGGAGAGGTAGATGCTATTATCATCTCCATTTTGCAGTTGGAGAAACTGAGGCAGACAGGGGTTAACCAATTTGCCCTGGATCAAACCAATAGTAAATATCTGAGGCTGGATTTGAACCAAGATCTTCTTGACTCTAGGTTAAGCACTCTACCCATTGCACTGCCTTTCTGCCTCTAAGGTATGCTATTGATTGGTGACTTATAAGCTGCTGTGAGTTTGGAAGCCAAATAGACAAGCTGGTTAAGATCGATGTGAAAAACAAGAATAGATAGGCTCTGAATAAGAATCTAGGGAGTTTTTTGAGTAGGTGGGCTTATGAAGTGTATTTTGGCTGCTCAAGGGTATTCTTGCTTCCTTCTGAGGTCAAGTTTTGGTTGGGTAAGGATTCTGGAGAGCTGAGTTTTGTGTTTGCCAACTAGTCCTCAACTTATAAACACTCGTAACTGCACTAAAAAAGAGAAAACACGCAGATAAAATAAAGTATCAGACTTTTCTGAGATCATCTGTCTTCAT
The DNA here is from genome assembly GCA_028646595.1 of Phalanger gymnotis. Lineage (NCBI taxonomy): Eukaryota > Metazoa > Chordata > Mammalia > Diprotodontia > Phalangeridae > Phalanger > Phalanger gymnotis. The sequence goes on along the minus strand of CM053622.1, from coordinate 627,205,934 downwards.
TGATGCCCTTTACTGACAACAGTGTAGAGTGATTGAGAATGTTCTTGCAGAGGAGTCATGGGAGGTTCAATGGATTTAAGATTTTGTCACTCACATCACATAGTATTCAGCCTGATGAATGTGTAGGGGTGATTTTATAATCGGTTCTCATTTATGCCTCAGTCTCCCTAAAAAGTCATGCTTAGTGGTGGTGGGATTAGAGAGATGAGAAAAAGGAGGAAAGGCATCAAATGACAATTAGTTTGTACAGGGGATAGAGCCTTGGATTGGGAGATCTGAGTTCAAATCCCACTTCAGAAACTTGTTAGCTGTGTGATCCTGGCAAGTCCATTATCTGCCTCGTTTCCTCATCTTTAAATAATAATATACAATAATAGCTCCTACCTTCAAGGGTTGTTTTGAGGATCAAATGAGACAATAATTGTAAAGGGCTTAGCCAAGTGCTTGACACCATAGTAAACCCATATAAATATTTGTCTTAAAAAATGGGTATTGAGTAGCCTACAGAAAGCAATGGGGCAGGGGATAAGGCTAAATATATCTAAATCTCTACTGAAATTAGATCTTAACTACTTCATTGGGCACCTAGGACCTTGTTTGGTCTGGGAATTTAGTCTCCAAGCTGTCTCGTTGGTTAGCTAGAGCTAATTTGTAATGTATAATGCATGTATAAATTGTTAGAGCTAGAAGGGACCTTTTCTCCATAGGCACTTGATGGAGGAATTACTCTTTCTGCCCCTTTTTCCTACCTGTGTTTACTACCTATGTGACCTTAGGCAAGCCACTTAACTTCCTTGGGTCTCAGTTTCCTCATCTGGAAAATGAAGAGGTTGGACCAGATGGCCTCTGAGGTTCCCTCCAGCTCCAGATAGATGACCCCTACCTAGTCCAGGTTAAGTAACCAAGCTACCTACCACAAATGGAATATCTTTTCCCATATAGGCTCTTATCCACATCCTGAACCAGCACTGAATCCAGTGAGGATGTTAAATTGAAATCAAACATGAATTCCCAGGCCTTGGTCAATAGCCTTCCACCTCTTTCCAGTTAGTATTCGTCAGCCCCTAGTCAGACCTGCTAGCCAAGGGGCCACCTTTAAAATGATATAATTTCCTGACAGGCAGAAAAATAACAGGAAGAAAAATGATTGAGGGCCTAAAGTCCTTTAATGAATGGGAGAAATTGACCCATGGCAGTAAGCCAAGTGACTTTTTTTTATAACCAGAAGCACTATTCACCCCCCCCCCCCAACTCCGGGCCAATGTTTATCTCCTGAGCCACTTCCTTAGGAGCTGGTAGTTAGTCTACGGTTGGCATTCCTCACACCATAGAACAAAAAGGCTTATGTGCTGTTTTGGGGGTAGAGAAGAAAGATTTTTTTTAAAAAGGGGGTTTTTTAAAGTGAATAAGTTACCATCTACACAGGGTTAATCTTTCTGCCACAACAGAGAGATGTCTGCCGGGAGCTAAGCTATTTCACCCTGATGATAGACTGGAGCCAGAAGAGCTTTAGGTTCATGGACTGTGTAGGGGCATATAATTTAAATCTAACAACAATGCCTATATGAGTTCAAATATAGGCTGCACGCCCCCTCCCGCCATGCATACATACATATACTCAAATAAGTCTGCCTTCTAGTAAACTTAACCAGCGTTAGACTTTTTTTAATCAAGGTGTCCACGAGCATTCTTTTATCTGACCTAGAAATCCTCATGAAAGAGGCATAATATAAATGACATGCTCCCAAAAGGAGGTTGAAACATAAGGATATGATATGCCAAGTCAAATTCTCCAACATGGTGCTTACATGGTCACAGCTTGGACTATGGTGTAGCCTAGGTTTTAAAGGATTTTAAATAAAGGACCAAGGGTTTTGTATTTGATCCTGGGGGAACTAAGAAGCCACTGGAGTTTATTGAGGAGGGAGCCACATCTCCAACCTGTATTTTGGGAAAATTACTTTGGTAGCTAAGCAGGGAGGATGGTTTAGAATGGAGAGAAGTGAACGGTAGATCAAAATTGATCACTCCTAGATGCTAGGTGTTATAAAAGAACAGCATTTGGAGTGAGGGCAGGAGAACATTATACACAATTACAGAGACATGGTATCTCTGATGACTAGCTTTGATAGACTTGACTCCTCTCAGCAATGCAAGGTTCTAAGACAGCTCCAAAGAACTCATGTTGGAAAGAACTGTCCACATCTAGAGAAAGATCTATGGAGTCTGAATGCAGATTGAAGCAAACTATTTACTCTCTCTTTTCTTCTCTCTTTTTTTGTTTTGTTTCTTCTTTCTCATGGTTCATTCCATTGGTTATAATTTTTCTTTACAACTGGACTATTATGTAAATAAATTTAATGTGAAGGTATATTTAGAACCTATATCCGATAATGTGCCATCTTGGGGGGGGGCAGAAGAAAAGGAAGGGGAACTCAAAAACTTGTGGAACTGAGTGTTGTAAGCTAAAATTAAAAAAATAGTTTTTTAAAAAAGAACAGCATTTTTCTTAATAAAGCTAGTATAAAACCTTGGATCTTGTTATCAAGCTGGGAGTTCTTGGGCAAGTCATCTGGGCCTCAGTTTCCCTAGAGGAGTGTAGACTAGGTGATCTATAAGGGTGCTTCCGACTCTAGCATTTTGAGTCTGTAGGTTCTAGGTAACTTGGGATTAGTTTCATATTTAACAGCATCAGGTATAGGGAAGCAGTAAACAAAATGCTGCTGCTGGTGCTGCTGTCATAATAAGTAGAAGTTACCAAGGGGGCTTGAAAGCCCACTGGGCTTCGATGAGATGGGAGTCACTACCTCTGTTCCCTCCAGTGGATTGTAAGACCACGAAATGTAACCATGACTTGCCATTGCGTCTTGCGGTCCCCTAGGCCTTATCTGAACTGCTTTTTTTGCCTTGCAGACTTTCTATGCCCATCTACCCATATAACCCAAGGATCTCTGGGGCTTAGAGTCTCCCCCAAGTGACACTCTTAGGAGGAGTCTCTGGCTCTTCCCTGTGGTTGAATTTCTTTACGAGTAGTTTCTCCCAGTTAGAGTATGAACTTCTTGAGAGCAAGGACTATCTTTTAGCACGGTGCTTGTCAAAAAGTAAGGAAAAATGATTTTTTTGTATTGAAGTACAATTTACAAAGTGATCTATAAACCGTGATAAACAATCTGTACCTATCACTCCCCAGAGGAAACCAATTCGGGCAGACTCAGGAAGAGGACACCTGTTTCAGGCCTTTCTTAATAGGCCCATGATGGGTTCTGGACTTGCCAGGAATTTTTAAAAGGAGAAATCCCTTGTTGGCTACAATCATTGGTGCCTTCCTAACCATGCTCCAGCTGACAGTTTGGAGGCATCCACTGCCTGGCTTCAGCCTTCAGGGAGCCAAAGCTATAAGCTTTTCGCCCCTGAGACCCATTCTGTTATGGAATGAGGCCCAGAGCACATTGCCGCAGCAGCTAGCCAAGAGGGCCAGGCACTTATCAAAGGAACCAACCCCATCTCCCCATTCCCTGTCCAGAGTATATTAACATGAGGAAGTGAGGAGAATGTGTCAAAATTTTTCAGGGAATGGGATGGTTGGGTTGATGGGAAATTATTTGATAAATATAATTCATGTTTATGTAAATATAATAAATATTATTTATTATGATACAGAAGGCACTATGTGAGATGTAAAGCAACTGTACTGAAAAATGTATTTTTAAACCACTGGACTTTGCCATCTGTGTAGCATAGAAATCCGGTTAGGAAATGATAAAAACTCATTTATTGCCACTGTGTCATCCCAAACTCAGTGACAATGTCAATAGTTGATTTGCTTAATAAGCAATGGGGTGTTTCTCCTTTCTTCACTAATAAACAATCTATGGATTGCAAAGGCCCATTTGCGATATGAATAGTAATTTGCATGATTACAAATAAATACCAAAGAGTGACCAAATGATGAATGGGTAAGGATCCATTTAAAATTGAGATAGCATGAAATTGCTGAATAGAAATCTTTCAATTGGGGAGGTACAGGAAGTCTCTTCAATGCAGACCTATCTGGGTATTTATTGATTGACATACTTCTGTGTGCTTGGAATTGGCCTATTAATTATGACAGCAATGCTTTAAAAAAGGCTATTGAACAGTTTCATTGCCAAGGTCTGACACTTGACTAGTTATTAATAGGAGGATAAATACCCTCCTGAATGTGATTTAATATGCATTACATCGAATATTCAAACAAGTACCTCGATTTATGTCTCTGCCTCCTAAACCCCAAACTTACTAGAATTTTCATGAAGTATGAACCCAGACAGATGCCATCAGAGACATGAGGAACTGGAGGCTGCAGTTGAGGGGGAGGGGATGAGATGGGCCAGTCACCTATTGAGAACCAGGGACAATTGATAGATAGCCCATGTGCTCTAATGTTATCCCTCCAAGGGAAAGAGAATATAAGGAAGGGTCCCAGCACACAGGGTAGACCACCTGTGATGAATTAATGGGAGGGGGGAAATGCAGAAGAAGGTCTTACATGATGCTCAGGTGCAGATGGCTTGCAATCTGAATTAGTAAAGAGAACCCGCACGCAAGAAGTTCTACCGGAGTATCTGGTTGTGCTCAATCTGAGCTTAATTGATATATATTCAATCTCAAAAAATCCTTTAATGCTCTTAGGATATTGCAAATTTGGGAAGTCCACTTCAATCAATTGATAGGAATTTATTGAGCATATTCTATATGTCAGGCACTGTGCCCAGTGTTGTGTATACAGGAGACAAAAATGAAATAGAGGACCATTTAAAATAGAGGACTCTGAATGAGCATATACTGAGCAAGGCAAATAACATATGTAATGATATATACAAATAAATGCAGAGTAATGGGGCTGGGAGCACTAGCATGTATAAACAAGGAATTTTTAATGCCATGTCCTTTTATTCATGGGCAAATCGTTTAGTTAAAATTATTTTTAAAAATGAGAAATTTAGTGAATGATGTCTGTAGTTTGATTTAGCAGCCACGCTGCTAAATCATCAGGATCAGGGATGGCCTCATGTAAGAAGTAGTACTTGAGCTAAGCTTGGAAATCCCAAGTAATGTAGAGGAGGAAGTACATACCAGGCATAGGGTACAGCCTGTGCAAAGTTAAAGAAGTGGGAGATGGAATGCCATTTACAGAGTAACAGCAAATAAGACAGATTGATTGTCATGAATTAAATGTCTGAAGTAAGCCTGGAAAGGAAAGCTAGAGCCAGATTGTGGAGGGTCTTAAAAACCAAACAAAGACATTTGTATTTGATCCTAGAGGCATTAGGGAGCCACTGGAGCTTTTAGTGTAGGAGAGTAAAATGGTCAAACCTGTGCTTTAGGAATTTCACTTTGTCACCTGTTCTTGTGTGTCCTTCATTTTCAAAACAGACTGAAGACATCACAGGGTGACGACTTGTGCATGAATTGGATTGAAGTGAGGCAGAGTTGCACAGTTATCAGCCTCACTCTCTCTTCCAGAGTCATTGAAGTCCAGTGGCAAGACAAAAGTCAAGATGACTGGCGATGGCTGGAATGCAGTGGATGACCTTGGTGTCTTCCAGGCCTGACCGACCCCTTAGCACTCCATAATGCCTGCTTCAGCCACCTTGATGGCTGTTGTCAGCTGTGAGGACTGGCTAGAGAAAAGACATTAAACTTGAAGTTAAATTAGTCCTAGATATTCAGAGATAAAACAATAATTTGTATTTAGTTACAGAATCTCAATATTAGTCATACAACATATCATCCCTAGTAATCATATCAGCAGAAATAAGAAGACCGTAAGGCAAAGGAAGCTGATTCCTAATTTTCTCCATCGGATGAAGAATAGGGGAGATGCTCTGTAGATTACCAGTAGGTGAAATAAAAATCTCAGCTACTGAGGGCAAAAATGTGCTTGTGCTTATTTTGACAAGCCTTGCTTGGTCTGAGCTATTTATAATACTTCAGAGTGTACTGGTACTTTTTTGTAATATAAAAAGTAATAAAATCTTAGTAATATGAACCTCACTAGAGGAATTTGCTATTAAATTGTTGCTGAGTGTGCTGAGGTTTGGGGGAGAATTATCGAGTTTGCAGATTAACAAAGCAGGTTCTGGTAACATTAAAATTGAGTCAATTATACCTTAAAAATCAGGGATTTTGTGGGTTTAAAAATAAGGATTTTAAAACAGATTAAAAGCTTTGTTTGTAGCCCTCAAGTGGAAGGCATATTAATTAGTGTTTGCATATAAACTAATTTTATGGTTGTCCGTGGGTTTAAGTGCCGTTTGCAAGCAGGAGCTATGAGTTCCCACGTGTGACTAGTTGATAATGAGGTGTGACATTAATTTTAAATACGTATTTTCTCCCTTTTCCTTCTGCACTTATATTTTTATCCTTCCCATTTCAGCCATTAGCAGCAACTGGGAAATGATGAGAAAATGAGCCATGGAGTCACTAGTTCAGGCTTTCAGATTGGGTCTGGAATCTGAGGATCTCACTAGCTAGCTACAGAATACTTTAAAGTTTGCAAAGTGCCAAGTATGTGTCCTCTCATTTGGTCTTCATAGCAGTCCTGTGAGGGTGACTCTAAATAATAGATAATAATAAACAATCTCCAATTTACAGATAAGGAAACTGAGGAGAGGTTAAATGACTTGCCTAGAATCACACAGTTAGCAAGTGTCCGCATCAAGATTTGAACTCAGTTCTGCCTCACTCCAAAATCCAGAGCTCTTCCCCGAGGCTCCAATCAACCACCTCTCCAAAGACCTGGATGTGAATCCCTCCTGACCTATGTGATCTTAGGTGAGTCACTGCCCCTCTCTGGGGCTCAGTTTTCTGATTTGTAAAATTTGGGAGGTTCCAAAAGAGAGATGACCTCTCCAAACCCTTTCAGTTCTAGATCTGTGATCTGACAGTCTGTGATGGGCAGCTAGGTGGCCCAGTGGATAGAATGCAGGATCTGAAGTAAAGAAGACACCTCTTCCTGAGTTCAAGTCTGGCCTCAGATACTTACTAACTGTGTGACCCTGGGCAAGTCACTTAACGCTGTTTACCTCAGTTTCCTCATCTGTAAAATCGGATGGAGAAGGAAATGGCAAATCTCTCCAGTATCGTTGCCAAGAAAACCCCAAAACAGGTTCACGAAGAGTCCAACACAACTGAAAAATGATTAGTAACAACAGTCTCTGATCCTTTCTGTGAGGGCACAAAAGTGCTTCCTCTGTATTTTTCCTTTTGTGAAGGGAAGGCAAGCCACTTCCTCTGAGAGGATGCCTGAAGGAGGGGAGAATGTCTGTGTTTTCACCACTTAGGCTGGGGAACCACTGCTATTGGGATGAGCCTGGGGATGAATCTGCTTTTTCACTCCATTGACATGTCCCAACATTTTGTAATGGCTCAACAGCAGAAATGAGGGGAGCATTTCCTTCCCTCTGCTCCCTGGTAATCCAGCAGGCTTGGAGGCCTGTGATGTCACTGGAGGCCATTCTACTGTCATTGTTTTTTGAGAACCTGAAACTTTGAGAGTAGCAAAGAGTTTGTCACCTTATTGAGGAATAAATGCCCCCCCAAAAAGGGGAAAAACTAAAACCATTTTTTTCTAAGGTGAGGAAAGAATGGGGAGAGGGATAGAAATTATCTCTAGCTGTAAATAACTGTTATGATTGAATTTTAATCTATTCGTTTTTTGTAATTTGTACTTCCCTTCATATGTTTTATATTCCAGCCAAAACAGCTTACTTGCTGTTCCCTGATCTTGGCAATCCATTTCCCACCTTAGGGCCTTTGCACAGGCTGTACACCATGTTGGAGATCTCTCCTTTAGAATCCTTGTCTTCCTTTATGGCTCATTTTACGTTCTGCCTTGTACAGCAAGCCCATGGTTATCCCTATGGTTGTTAGTGCTTGCTCCCTCCTCTAAAGATCATGTTTTATACTTACCTTTTTAAATGTTGTATCCCCCACTCTCCCCTAGCAGAATATGAACATCTGGAGATTGGACACTATTGTTTTGTCCTTCTATCTCTGGTACCTGGCACAGTGGTTAGCACATTTTTTCTTGCTGAGTTATTTTTCAGTCTTGTCTGACTCTTTGTGACCCCATTTGGGGTTTTCTTGGCAAAGATACTGGAGTGATTTTCCATTTCCTTTTCCAGCACATTTTACAGATAAGGAAACTTACGTAAACAAGGTTAAGTGACTTGCCCAGAATCACACAGCTAGTAAGTGTCTGAGGCCAGATTTGAACTTAGAAAGATGAATCTTTCTGACTCCAGGCCCGGCGCTCTATCCACTGTGCCACTCAGCTGCTCTAGTTAGTACATAATAGGTACTTAATAAATGTTACTTGGTTTGGCTTAGGAAGTCATTTGACCAAATTGCTTATAGTCACCAGTATGCATAGAACTGGTACACTCAGTCTATTCTCTATGCACACCTATGATTGACAAGCTATTTTAAAAGCATTCAGGAATAACTCTGACACATTAATTTTCATAACATAATGTATGTTTATGATGCTAAGTCTTTCCAAGCACCAAGGTATGGGGAAAGATGTACTCCCAAATAATGAGGGCAGTGGAGAGATGATACTTGCAAGAAAACAGCTCTTCAAAATACAGCTGCAATAATAGGAATGACTAACATCTGGAGACCATCCTTCTTCTAGCATTTTGAACATTTTGAGAAAATCAAGTTTTACTGGTAAACCCCAAAACCCTTGGATTAAAATAACAATATCATGTAACCATTTAATTATCTGAAATTGATAGCAGTATCTTCACAAATAAGAAAAGAATGTTGTCTATTAGCTCAGGTCGCTAGTCTTCCCTTTTCAGCAAAAATATACTATGATGTCATTCGCTATTTTTTTTCTTTCATCTTAAGTGCATATGTTCTTTAGCATGTTAAAAATCTTCATCTCCTGTGTTTGTTTTGAAAAAATTCTTTGTAGCCTTTGGATCTTTCTGCTCCATTGACTTCTAAGTTTGGGAAATTTTTAAGTATTTCTCTGTCCACAGTAAGGAATTTAAAGCAACTTATCTTTTTCAGATATGTAGAGTAGTAACTGGGGCTGGGTAAAAGGGGCTTTGTCTCAGGAGTCTGGAATTAAAAGGGTACCAATTGCACTTGTATTCCTTCTTCAGGTAGAAACAAATGAGGTTAGCATGAATTAGCAAGAATAATTAGCTAAAATACAAGCTGTTTCATGCATAGCCTATATCAAACTGCCTACCACTTTCAGAAAAAGGGAGGGGGCTGAGGAGGGATGAAAATTTGGAACTCAAAATCCTGTAAAAATTAGTGCTAAAAAATATAATACGAGCTGCTAGATGAAGCTCCCATAGTCATGCTCTCTTTGATGCCTTCCTTGGCCTGGCCCTTTCTTGGCTCCAAAGTGTGCAGTGCATGGGGGTCGGTGGTCATTGTTTCTTTCTGTCTCCTTCTTATGAGATGATGTCTTGTCATTTGTACTTCTGTCTGAGGTCCAAGGTCCTTTCATGGGTTTCTTCTCCATAGCCCCACAACTTTTTGCCCCAGGAGCCAATATTTCCGGTTCCAGCTCTGCAAATACCAACTCACTAATACTCATAATAGAGACAAAGTATAAAATAAAAGATATTTTCTTCTTAAGCTTTTGATTCCCTTCTAAACCATATGAATCAGTGCTACAAACCGACATGTTTGTATGCTTTCAGTCTGAGAGTAGTAAAAGGGAATATTAGATATTTCAGAATGTCAAAAAGATGTTCAAATATTATAATCCTACATTTCAAAGTATAATTTCATAAAACACTTCTTCAGAGGGATCCCCACAGTTTCCCATGAATCAGAGACATTCATAATAGATTAAGAAACAGTGTCTTCAAGATTGTCGTAGTCAGCTGCCAAATGCACATGTTCTCTTAGGAAGGCAGTTCTGGGAAATTTGTGCTTCAAGTTAAGAACCTGTTTTAGCTTGAAGTCTTGATCTACAAGGTTTGGGTCCCAATTATTATCTCTTTACCCATGTGCACCACCCTAGGACTTGTTCCTGCTTGGAGGCACTTTTACCTTCTTCTAGATTGACTTTCCAGGTGTCTGGAAAAGTGAGTGTGCTGTGGAATGTTCCAGCTTCTCTAATTTGCCTATCAACATGGAAATGCAGAGCCCAAATTTATTAGTATTTAGGTCAGATACGCGACGATTTGCCTGGGTGGAAGGATTATTCAAAAGGAATTTGTCATAAATTATCATAGTCTGTAGTATCTTAAAAAAAAACAAGCACATTTATAAGTTGAACTCTATATAGTAGCGACAATAGTGATGATAGCAATATGCTTTCTAGGCGTTTTATGAATGTGGACCTCTATTTCCTTCTGAGCAATTAGAATGTTTTTATAGAGTCTTAGGGTTGGAAGGTCCTTGAGAAGTTATTTCATCTAGCCCTCAGTTAAAAGGGCTGGAGTGGGACGTCTGTGTTTGCATCCCCCCCGCAGGTATTTAACTATCTGTGTGACCACAAGCAAGTAACCAGTCTGGGCCTCAGTTTCCTCATCTGTAATATGGAGAACCCTCTCTCACGGGGTTATTGTAAGGATCCAGTGAATTAATGTAGATAAAACTGCTATTTAAATGTCAGTGACTTTTTTTTCTCCAGAAAACAAAAGATGAACAGTGTCTATTAGACTAAGCTCTCTGCTGGTCTGAGTTCTACCTTCCATCAAGGCCTAGCAAAAATCCTATTTTCTCTAGGAAATCTTCCTATTCTTATCATCCCAGTCCCTCCCTCATGGACTCCTGCAATATTTGTCTGAAATATTTGGCACTTTGTGTACATAGATCTTGTGTTATTACTGGTATTTATATCTATTTTCTGTCTTCCTAGCTAAACCATCAAGTCCCAGCTGGTGTCTGAGGATACTTGCAAACCCATGCTTCCCTGCCTCCACATTCAGCACTCCATACATTGTTGGATGTTGTAATGGTGTTACAAAAAAAAGAGACACTTAAAACTTTGCTGCTGATGACAGTGATGTCCAGACTCCATAATAATACTAATAACTAACATTTCTATTGCACCTTGCTAAGCACTTTACAATTATTATCCCGTTTGGTCCTCACAACAGCCCTGGGAGGTGGGGGCTATTATTGTCTACATTTTACAGATGAGGAAACTGAGGCAAGCAGAGGTGAAGTGACTTGCCCAAGGTCACACAGCTAGTGACTCTCTGAGGCAAGATTTGAACTTGGATCTTCCTGAATCCATGTCTGGTGCTCCCACTGTGCCACCCAGCTGCCCCTAAAAAGACTATGCTAAGGACTTTACAAATGTTTATCTCATTTGATCCTCACAACAACCCTAGAAGGGAGATGCTATTGTTATCTTCACTTTACAGTTGAGGAAATTGGAGCAAACAACAGGTAAGGGACTTGCCCAAGGTCATGTAGTTGGTAATTGTCTGAGGTTGAATTTGAACTCAACTCTTCCTGACTCGGGGTTCTATCCACTGTGCCGCCAGCTGCCTTTAACTTGTTAAAAAAAAAAGAAAAAGAAAACAGAGAGATTCTGTAGTGCTTTTGCTATTATAAATTATTATAAAAGGAAAGGCCGAACATACCTAAGTTAAAATAAGATCAAAAGAGATAATGTTTGTGAAAAAACACTTAGCACAGTACCTGGTATATAGAAGGCACTGTATTAATGCTTATTTCCCCCCTTCCCTAAGTGGAAAAAGGAACAGACATTTAGTCTGGAGAGACTTAAGTTTGAATCATGACTGGTACTTAAAAGCAGTATACTTTTGAGCAATTCATTCAGAGCCATGGGAGAAGCTATAGCCCTGCTATATCATTATTATGATAAAGGCCCTTCAATTCCCTCTCTCTTTCTCACTGGGGGCCTAAACAAGTAAATTCCAAATTATTTTGCCTGGCATTCAAGGCCCTTCACCATCTGACCTGGTTCTAACTTTGAGCCTTGTCTCAGAATTCTCCTTTCCATGCTACTATCCTGCAACCAAACTGAACCTATGATCTTGCCTCTGTGTCCCATATTTCCCTGGCTCTGTGACTTTACTCACAATTTTCCCTCAGGCTGGAGTGTCCTTGACCCTTTATTTACTGATTTCCCAACTGTCCCTTAAAGCACAACCTAAATGCTACCTCCTCCTGGAAGCCTTCCCTAATTTGGTCAATGGGTAATTACATTTCCCTTCTCAAATCTCACATTTAATTCCATTTTATTTAATTCAACTCAGCAAATACTTATTAAACACCTAAATACAGTATGCATGACATTGTATGTTGGGAAAGTTTAGATATACCAGAGTCCCCGCCCTCAGTGAGTTTATAGTTTAAAGGGGTGATAAGATAAACCCAGACATGCCTCATGTCCTAATCTTCTAGAGAAAGGAAGAGAGCCCAGAGCACAAAGTTACATCTTAATGTCAATGGAATAGGCAACTTTTTTTTTTTTTGCTTCAGGGGCAACAGGTATTCCTGGGGGATTAGAGGGCGGCCTGGTGGTGGTGATGTGTGACATTCCAAAATATCAGGCATCGCCAGGGCTCCACATGCTCATCTGCCTGCTCCAAATCTCAAATGAAATGAAGAGACATTTCTTAAGTGCTTACTATGTGCCAAATTCTAGGGATATAAAACCAAAGACAATCCCTGCTTAAGGAGCTCACGTTTTAATACTAGGAGAAAACACATAGGCAAGTGGAGTGCAGAAAGGGGCACCTTGGTCCTTAAAGTTGTAGGGATGGTGAGGAGGACCACAGGGGAAGAGACTGACACACTCCTCCCAGTAGCAAAGACAGTTGATTTGATTATAGTTCCATAACTGGCAAGAGGGCAGGATATGCTGCAGCGGCAGCTGGGGAGAAGATGGTCAGGCAGTAGAGAGAGAAGAGAAGCATGGCTGAACCTGCCTGAAATAGTGGATGTGATAAGCTAGTTCACCAAGTAAGAGAGCAGGGCCCCAAGGCAGGAGTTCTGGAGCTAGACATACTTTAAAGTTTAAAAAATACGTCCCAGAGGGCTAAAAGGATAATGAAACTAGTTTGGTTTTTTTTTCAGCTTGTTAATTTATTATTTCTTTTTCATATTCCTTTATTTTTATTTTTAAATTTGGAGTTCCAAATTCTTTCCCTTCACCGACCTCCTCCCATGCCCACTGAGAAGACAAACAATATGATGTCAATTATACCATGTGAAATCATGCAAAACATATTTCCATATTAGCTACATTTAAAAAAAAACAAGAAAAATCAAGAAAGTGAGAAAATTATACTTTACCATATACTCAGAGTTCCTCAGCTCTCTCTCTGGAGGTGGACAGCATTTTTTCATCATGAGTCCTTTAGAATTGTCTTGAATCACTGTCTTGATCAGAGTAGCCTGTCTTTCACAGTCAATCAACACAACATTGCGGTTATTGTGCACAATGACCTCTTGGTCCTTCGCAGGGAGTGAAACCATTAAGGAATATTACCTGAGGAGGTGTCATGGCTTAGTGGGGTGGCTGGGATGGGTGAAGGCCTTCCTCTGACATATGTTGGCTGTGTGGCCCTGGGAAAGTCATTTGACCTCTCAGTGTCCTCTACAACTTTTTTCCCTGATTTTATGTTATTTTTAAACATTTTTTATTTTCAGTTCCAAATTCTTTCTCCCTCCAGCTCCTCCCCCACCCACTGAGAAAGCAGCAATACAATTCCTATTACACCTGTATAACTTTTAAGAGTATAAATTGCAGAAATTACCAAATTGCATGGGAGAAGTTCCTTGTGAGAAGCTCCCTGCACTGAAGAAATCACAGTTCTGATTTTAAAAAAAGGCAGGAGGGATATTATTAGGGGAACCAGCAAAGTCTGACATGAAATCAGAGTGGGTAGGTTGTTAAAGATTCTGGGGATGGTGGGAATCAGAGAAGGGCCTCATGGCATTGCCTATACCTCTCATATATTTATATATTACTTTTCATTCTGTAGCAACGAGCATATGCATTATTTTCTTGTCCTCAGAAAAGACCAAGATTACATTTGATTTAATTTTCATATCTTCCTCATTATATGGTGCAGTGCACAGTATTACTATGCCTATTTTACAGGAGAGGGAAGTGAGAATCACAGAGGTTAAATGACTTGTCCACGGTCACAGAGAGATGAAGAATTGAGGCCAGGATTCCAACCAAGCTCTTCTGATTTCAAGTCCAGTGCTCTTTAAAATACATCCCGGAGCCTCCTCGAAGTACACATCCTATGTTTAGCAATTGTCCCTTGATTTTAGTCAGCAGCTAGAATAATATTAAGATTGGTTTATTACATGGTATATGTACAATATACCAAGGTCACCAGGGACAAATCTATTTTCCTTGGATTTATGATTTAAGCTCTAAAATACCTGAGGGGTCTTCATTGTATCTTTTCTTTATCTATTTGGAGTCTAGTGGCAGCTAAGATGTCATTTATTCATTCAACAAACACTTATTAAGCTCCAACTAGTAGCATTGCTGAGCCAATCCTCTTTATTCTTGTTCATAGCTTGTAATGTCAGTATTAACTGATGATATTATTATTAAGTTCATGATAAAAAAGAAAAAATAATTTAAAAGGAGAGGCTGATTTTTAAAAAGAACCTACTATGTGCTAGGCATTTATGACAAAAAGAAAGCAGTCCCTGCCCTCAAGGAGTTTATGTTGCATTATGAAGAAACAAAATGCATACAGAAAAGTGATTTAAAGTAAATCTATCTATTGATTGACTTTATATCTACTTTTCTTTTTTGAAAAATATATATTATATATAGTAACATATATAATAAATAACAATGTATATATACTAAAATATAACAAAGTAATATATGCTACAAAGTATTATATATGTGTGTACACACACACACACACACACACACACACACACACACACACACACACACACAACTTTCCTGGGGTGAGAGAGGCCCTAGTAACTTGGATATAGCTAATACGTCCTAAGGAGAAAACATATGACCCTAAGAACTTAATGTGCAATTGTCTGGTAGGCTCCTATTTTCTTTATGTGATTTTTTTCTGGAATTCCATGGTGCTTAAGGTTACTCCTAGAGGATCAGAGTGGGAGGCTTGAGAAAGATGTTTTAATCATTCTGCCGCTCGAGACAGGGAAAGTTTAGGCCAACTGATTATGCATGAACTGCAGTGAATTGTGGAAGGAATCATTTCAGCTCCCTCAGATGTCCTGCCAATTGTGTCTGGGAACTTCTGGGAAACATGGGATTTTACATCATTTCTCAGCTAAATCAGAAACCTGATGTAGTTTATGGTTTGGCGTCATCTTATGCCTTTTGGTTAGAGGCCCGGTCTCCTCCATTTTTCCCCCCAGGCCCAAGGGCATTTCTCCCAGATCCGAGACTTCCAAGGCTGACAATTTCTCAGATAAATTCAGAACCCTGATAGGAGAGGATTAATTTCACAAAACAATGGGATACGAGCATCATTTTCATTGGTGACAGATGTTATCTTGCTTCTCCACCTTCCCCACCCTCATGCCCCCACCCCCTGCCCTTATTTAAAGGAAAAGAGCCACCCATTTAGCTAGGCTCATCTATGGGAAAGTTTTAAAAAGATCCAACAGTCCACTCAGCAGGAATATGCAGCAGAAAGCCCATGCCAGGCCAGTTTGGAATCTTCAGGCAGTTAAGCTGATCAGAATGGGCATGATTTTTCTTGAGTTGCTTCAGATTACTTTATGTGTGAAGCCAAAGTAGGCCAGGAGCTCCTTATATGATCTGCCATATGTATATTCTGTTCCTTCTCTTACTGCATTTGCTGGTTGGAAGTCAGGACGATGCATTGAAAACTGGGTTATGTGTGTGAATGAGCCTTTGTGGGAATGTTAACCATTTTTTATTGCAGCCAAGTAAATTGTCCGGTCAGTTATTAGATGATTTTCAGGTTCAGATGGCTTTCTGTCTCATCAGATTAAAACTTATTATAGTGAAAATGAATTACATATTAGGACCTACAATCCTAAACCAGTGTAGGAACAATTTAGACACAGACCGCAGTCTGGTGGTAATACAGTTGTAAAAACCCCACCCATGTCCAGATGTGCACATAGAAATTTGTTAGAACGCAAGCATAACTTATGGCCCAGAGTTAGAGCTCTGGGATTATATGGACCAGATTTGATCTTGGGGGCTTAGCAGTAATCATACTCTTTGGCTCATGTCCCCAATCAGAGGTCCTATTGGGAACATCAGAATTTGGCTCGTGTCCTGGTTTTTACAACAAATAGAAAATGGCTCTCAGCTCCTATGTAAATACTCAGTCTAACAAAACCTTAGATATAAGAAAGACTTTATTTGACCCAATAAACAATGCAAAGAATCCTTACCAAGGCCAGAGATTGTCAATAGTTCTCCTTATATCTGTAGTGGCCCTTCTCTTCCCACAAGTCTATATAATCTTTCTGACTTCAGTATTGCCCTGGGGGAGGCCCAACAAATGGGTGAGAAGACCATAGGTTGGTCACTCAATAATCAAGCAGCCCTCTCCTCTGAGAAGCTTCACCTCCCCAAGGAACCTGTTAAGTCCTCTAGGCTGGTCACCAGGAGGAGACCTTTTCCAGCTAACAAAACCTACCAAATACTATTTAATGAGATGAGATGCCTTGTAATCTCTGTCACTGGAGGTAGTGCTCTCATTAATGAAATCACAGCTCTTTGGAAGCATTGGAAATACTGAGCTTCTTAAAGCCTTGGTGAGTTACACTGCTCCTGGGACCTCTCTTTGAGGGTCCTCTGACCATTGACCTTAAGGATCCCGTGAGAGACACAGCGAGAAGAATTGCAGAGGCTCATAAGACTATCACTGTCTCTGATAGAGATTTATCACTGCCAAACTTTTACATGTTCTTTGTGTTCTAGACTTCAGGGAGTGTGCCACTGCAGCATGGTACACAGGACCATGGTAACACAGGGGAATTCAGAGATGTGAAAGGAAAGGCCAGACATAGAACCATACTGCTCTTTCACGATGAAATTGCTATGATCTATCTCTTTCCTTTCTCTCTTCCTCTGTTTCTCCCTTCCTCTCTCCTTTCTTTCCTTTTCTTCTCTGCCCTGCCCCAAATCTGTTTGTTGGTATTGCCTTCTGAGACAGTTAGCTTTGCAATCGAAGCATGATAATGGGTCAGCCCATGATGCCACCCAGGGTCTAATTCTCCCTTGCTTTTATCTCCTGCCTGTAAGCAGCCAAAGAATGGGAGAAAGGCTGATGCTTTCCTTACAATCACTACCCACTGCTTCTGCCTGCCAGGTTCCCCATTTGGCTGCCCCAACTTCTATAGTGCAGTGACGCTCATTATATGAATAATAACAGGTCACAGAAGAGGTTGGTGACTGTACCTTTACTTCAAATGATACTACTGAGCAACGTGTCTGAAACGTATGTAAAACCTTTTCAGCTTTTGCTACCAGAAAATCAAGATCCCAGAGACTGGGGAATTTATTATTAAGGATATGTATAACTGGTTGTTTTTTCTTTGTGAAGTTCTCTTTTTAGAGGATATAGCAGGGAATATCTCCTTGTGGCATCATAATGGTATATACAGCAAACAAGAGAAACAGAAGTGGGAAAACCAGTTTAGAGACATCTACCCTGCTGGATGGGTGTTTAGGAGGAGGGACCACAGTTTCTTCTAACTACAAGTACAGTGTAGATAAACATAGTTTGTTTGATAAGCTAGGTAACTTATTTTGTTCCAACGGTGAATGTTGGCAGAACCTGGCATGATCAGGGCAATCACAGAGGAGTGAATATTTAGGCTCCATTGCGCAGTGTGAAGTGATGATCTGGCAAGTAGCCCATCCATTTGATCAATGAAGTCATCCAAACTGGTAATTCAAGTCAAAGCATGAATAATACTAATTGGTTGCCTACATTGATTAAATTCACCAAATACTTGCTAAATCTCCACTTGTCCTTGTGTGGTATAGATGCAGCCTGGAGAACCTAGGTTCATGGATATAATTATGACTGATGAGACTAAGAAATAGCCAGATTTTCATGGAACCTAAGTAGGACTATCTCTCACCTCTCATTGTGCCCCACCCCCAATTTGCTACTCTCAGCTGAATGCAATCTTAAGCTTCAAGGATTTGCTGTGTTGTTTGAAACCAAACAAAATAGGCCTATTTCTAAGTTATGTTTCTTTTCAAATAGAAGCAGTGGTATAGCATGTTGTCCACTAGGTGGCACAGTGGATAGTGCGCCTGTTCCGGTGTCAAGAAGACTAATCTTCCTGAGTTCAAATCTGGCCTCAGACACTTATTAATTTTGTGATCCTGGGCAAGTCACTTAACCCTGTTTGCCTCAGTTTCCTCATCTGTAAAATAAACTGGAAAAGGAGATGGCAAAGCACTCCAGTATTTTTGCCAAGAAAACTCCAAATGGGTTCCCAAAGAGTTAGACATGACCGAACAACAACAGCATAGTGGAAAGAAGCCAGGGCTTAAACAGTTCCACCTCTGCCACTTACTAGCCATGTGATCTTGACCAGATCTCCTAACCTCTATATGTCTCAAGCAACTACCTAAATAACTTAGTAGATAAAACATAATCTGAATAGCCATAGTATTTTTGCAGTCTGCAAACTCATAGGAGTTTGTATGATGACATTTTTTGGCTTGTGTCCTGGTTTTTACAACTTTTTTGTAAGCTCTTTTGCATATTTGCATGCTTTTTATTAAAAATAACAGCAATTTTTAAGAATCCCAAACAAGTAGATAGACATCTTGTGGACTCCTTTAGAGTCTAATCTAGCATGTTATAATTCAGCAATTGTGTGTGACCTAGAGAACTAAATAGAAATGAGTTGGGAAGAGTTTTAAAAAATGACCAAAAGAACAACACCTTTCACCCCCTCTCAAATCTTGACCTAGGAAGTGAAATAACTTTGAAATGGCAATAACATTGTTATAAAGGGATATTGTGTGCTATTTAAAGTCTTCCCCTACCCCAATACATTCTATAATTCTAACACTAAGTAATAATGTCACAAATTTGTGTGTTCAGAGTTGTTTTACACCCTATACTCCAAAATAGAACCAGGATGAACATATAATCAATGCTCAAATATCTATCCCAATGTTAAGGGTACACTGAGGTGGATAATCCAAATAGGAAATCTTCACTGACATGCACATTGTAGCTTTTGGTTGGCTGTGGGCAATAGGGCTGCAGTCAGATTCCCTCTAAGGTTCAGGGACGATGTTGGAGATACATGAAGAAGTGGCTCCTAGACAATCTGTCTGCAAAATCTTACCAGGTAATGGCTGGAATTCCAAAGATGGCATTTAAATGCCCCTGGCTTTCTTCTGCTATGGATATGGATGATCCGGAAGCTTATTCTAGGTATCGCAGAAAACACAGATGATAACTCATAGCATGCCCTAGACACCCAGACTTTTCCATTTTGTTCTCAGAGCTCAGACATCAGTCCTGGATTTAAATAGCCATGAGCTCTAAACCATTTTAGGCAAAAGCACAGAGATGAGCATTCCCTGCTGTAGGGGCTGACAGGGGTTGAATGCAACTTGAGGAGGGGTACAGTTCCAATGAATACAATTCCGGATTCAGCTTTTTACCTTTATCTTGTTCTATTCACGAAATAAACTACATTGTGGTTTTTTTTAAGTTACAGTGAATTTCTAAGAACTGCAAATAAGTATGTATATAAGGAGTGTTTTTGTCTATATAAATTTACCTTTCTCTACTCTGCCTGGATATTCCTGACCAAGTCTCTGCTCATCAACCTCCATATTCCCTTCACCTCCCCACCCCAGCCCAAACTCCGGGGGACTTAAGTCTTTCATGCTACTAGGTGGCACAATAGTTGGAGCACGGTAGTCAGGAGGCTTGATTTCAATCCTGCCTCAGATATTTACTAGCTGTGTGATCCTGGGCAAGTCATTTAATTTGTTCCTGCCTTAGTTTCTTTGTCTATAAAATGGAGATAATTTTGCCTTCTACCTCCTAGGATTGTTGTGAGAATGAAGTGAAATATTGGTAAAGTGCTTTGTAAATCTTAAAGTTCTATATGAACACAAACTAGACATTAGCTATTATTCAAGCCTGGAGCTCCCACCCTGGGAACCACTGGGCCAATTGGTGACTGCTTCAGTTGCACACTACATATAGGACAGGCTCCAGCCACATGAGTACCCCCTGCCTTCCTATCCCTTCCTCTGCTTTTCAGTTTTGGAATTAGAATCAAATAAAATCTTCCAGTGTTCTTGGTAAGGGCATGCCAATTGATTATCTGCCAATCTACGTAGCTCATCTTACCTCTTTGTAACTTTCCAAATCAAAAATCTTCCTTCCTGGTCACCATTCACCTATATGCGATATCTCCCTCTATTAGTATGTAAGCTCTTGGAATTCCTTTAGGGTTATATTTGCTTTTATATATGTATTCCCAACACTTACCAGGGTGCCTGGCACGTACTAAGGTGCTTAATGTTTTCTTTGTTTCTCTCTCTCTCTCTCCATCCCTTCTTTTCCCTCCCTCCTTTTCTCCCTCCCTTCCTCTCTCCCTTCCTCCCTCCCTCCCTCTCTTTCTTTTCTTTCTTCCTTCCTTCCTTCCTTCCTTCCTTCCTTCCTTCCTTCCTTCCTTCCTTTCTTTCTTTCTTTCTTTCTTTTTCTTTTTCTTCCTTCCTTCCTTCTGTTCTTTCTTTCTTTCTTTGTTTCTTTCTTTCTTTCTCTTTGTTTCTTTGTTTCTTTGTTTCTTTGTTTCTTTCTTTCTTTCTTTCTTTCTTTCTTTCTTTCTTTCTTTCTTTCTTTCTTTCTCTCTCTCTCTGTCTCTCTCTTTTTCTCTCTCTCAGAGAAGGTTTGAGAGGCAGAGGAAGAAAGACTAATAGGGAGGCCTAGAAGGAAGGTTGTGGTAGGATGAATATCAAGAAACTTGAGGTTGTCATATTCAATTTGACAAACATTTATTAAGTGCCTATGATATACAAGGCACTAGTAGTGCAGTGGTTCTTTGCACATCAGAACTCAGGCCAAGGAGCACTTCAGACTGAGCTAGTATAACTAAAACATTTTTTAGATGCCTGTAGATCCCCAAGGTTGGCCTGGACATCTTGGCTCAAATTGCTGAGTGGATTGCAGACATCTGTGGTTTTGTATCAAGGAATTCTTAGCTATTCTGTGTTGTTGGTTGGTTGCCTTTTTTCCTTTTAATTCTGGATTACTTGGGGAGATTCAGCTGTCATCTCCAGGGTAACTTAGAGGTCATTTCCTGAACTAAGTATTATCGGGGGACGTATCCTGTCATCACTGCAGGTGCCCACAATAACTTTGTGGGAGATAATGTTAATAGTGGTGGGGCTTTTGGCCCATAGGAATTTCCCAGTTGGCCTTATGGGCACTGAACATCACCTAAGATGAACTTTAGAGAGTACAAGTTGGGAGGAATTTCCAGGTGAATTTAATATTAAATCTGGCTAGCACCCCTGGGCACCTTGGTCAACACTGCTAGTCCAAAGAGAATCAATAATTGGGTGGGTGGGTGGGAGGATGAAGAATGATTATTGCTGAGAAAAGTTCGTTATGTAATTAATATTCTCTTCATTTTACTCTTTCCCTCTTCCCTGAGTGAATTAAATATATAAATGCATATGTGGCTACAGAGCCTGGGACTGAAGCCAGGTTGGGTACGAATATTATGGTCTCCGGAGAACTAGAGCATCGGATAACTGTGGTGGTAGGGATGATACTTTGGGAGAAGAAAGTAGGTGAGAATGCGGAAGCAGTCAATAAGAAAGAGATTTGAGGTGCTTCTGAAATGTTTTTCTGCAAAGGGGATAAAAATGCATTGTGGTGAAATTCTGGGGTGCTAGGGATGAGTTCAACTTCAATTTATATTGAGTTCGAGAGTTCTCTGGAATGGTTGATCCCTTAAGAGGAAAAAGGCATGAAGGTAAAACCTTCAGTATAGTCTCTGATATCTGCTAGCTGTGTGAAGATGGACAATTCATTGAACCTTGGGATGTCCTAAGCAACTTGATGTGACTAAGTTACAGATGAACTGCTGATCCGCAATGGTTTCCACCCCAGGAATTCTGTTACAGTGATGAAATCCCACATCCGGACCAAGTGTTCTTAAGGAACACTTTTTCTGTTGACTGTAAAATGGATGTCTGTCTCTATGTTTATTTAAAACAAGCTTTTTATCAGGATTTAGACTTTGCCAGCTTATGCAACACAATAAATAGAATTTTGGGGTAGGATCTATGGAATAAATAATGAAGGATAGAATTTTGATTGTTCATTATTCTTTTAAACTTGTCATTCAGGAGACTTGCCAGCATTGCATACTGTTTAATGCATTAAAACACTGGGTCTCACTACTGAGGCCTTTTCTTCCACTTTTGAACAAGAATAGCCCTACATCAGGTTTGAATGGTCTCAGAGCAAAAAAAAAAAAAAAATCACCCGGGTCGTTGTTAAAAATGAAATCTTAAAAGCATCGATGAGATTTAAAAAGTGGATTCCTGTAGAACATCATGAAATATTAGTTAAAAAGGTAACGTGCCAAAATGACACTGTTCTAATACCATTCCTGTAATAGCCTTCATGGCTGAATTAGTATTACACTATTTTTTATTAAAGGTAGGTTGATGTACTGACATTATATTCCATGCAAATATTCTGGTTATTTAGCTGTAATTTATTGTAGTTTTACTGGAAATTTTCTCCTCTTAGTTCTTAAAAGGTTTTACAGCCTCAATTATGGCACTTTTACTCCTAATAATCAATATTGATTTTACTGTATTATTCTTTTTTAGATTAAAAAAAAGTTACCTAAAATCCAAATTGTAACAGTAAATAAAGTGATGCCTCTCAGTTTAGAGGGGGAAAAAAATCAAGCTTCTTGGTGGAGACCTTAACTGACACCTGAGAAAATGACCAATTTCCATTCACTTGCAGGTATAATATATATACACATGAATATATATACAGGTATAATATATACAAGTATAATACATATGTACACATGTATATAAAATATGTGTGTATATACATACATGCATGTGTGTATATTTGTGGAAATGTGTGTGTATACATCTCTCTAACTCTCATCTGAGAAAATAACCAATTTCCATTCACTGGCAGGTATATGAGTACATGTATAATACAAATAATACACATGTACACACATATGTGTATATGCATACGTAGGAACAAAACATGCATGTAGGCATATCTGTGTACACATACACATATATGACATCTGGGAAAATGCACAATTTCCATTCAATTGTAAGTGGGTGACACACCACACACACTCATACACACGCACACATACACATATAAATGTATAATATAGGCACATATGTATATTTATGCATTTATACATAAATTTATGCACGTAGGTGTATATTTAAAGTGTAGTTTATATATTTAAATACATAAAGTGTAGTGTATATATTTAAACAGGTAGCTTGAGTTATTAGTGTAAGCTGAAAATTAAGTTGCCATTATTTTTATAGCAGCCTCAACATTAGGTATCCTTGGTTCTTTTAAAACATATTCTAGAATCAGTTCTGAGCCTGGCTATTTATTTTCAAGCAAGTTATATACCCAGACACCATTTCTGTTGTCCAGATTCTACATTGATTTCAGTGGGAATATAGCCTGAATGGGGACCACAGAATTGGCCCCCTAATGTGTTATGAGACTTCCTGAGGAGGAGAATTAATGGCAGTCAGGGGCCATTCCTGTACCCTCAGTGCACTGTGACAGGGAGCTGGAGTTATACATTTTTATATTAATAGCCTCCTTTCATAGATGCCAGGCTTTCTCCAATAGCTTGCCACACATATCTGGTACACTAACCCTTCCCTAAAACACTTCTATGGTCTGCAAATTGCTTTACTTAATTGTTTCCTGCCTTTTCACATGGTGTTTAATTTCATCATGGCTTTGAGATTTGAAAAGAGTCATTTTGTAGTTTTCAGTATTCAGCTATGGCTGAGGACAAGGAAAGGATGCCTGTGGACCTTTTTTCCCCCTTTTTTCCATCCATATATTTCACAGCCATTTGAGCTAAGGTGTGCTGCCTGTATGCCCAGGAAATGTTTGCTAGCACATTAGTGATGTTATAATGGGCATCACAAATCACCTGGACATTAATAGAATGAAATCACTTACTGCTTCTGAAAGCAGCTTTATTCTCAGTTGGTGTCCTGAAGGCACCACGTGTGGAGTCTGGACACTGTGTCACAGGGACGGAACTAAAAAAAAAAAAAACTTCAGCTTACCTTTCAGAAAAATCCTGCAGTTTTAGTGTGCTTTTGCTCTCATTTACTTGCTTTCTTGGTAAGAGAGTTTTGGCCAACACTGATGTGTGATGGAAAATGCCTCGATTCTTCTAGTTATCCTCTGGGTATGTCCTCTGGTGGCTGGCTAATCATTCTTCTCTCCATAACTGGATAGTATGTGCAAGACTTCTAATGATGGGGGTGGGGGTGGGGGGCGCTGTTCCTCTCATTGAGCGGTGATAACCTGTCACTTGGGCTACTTTATTCTGGTGGAGCTCTTTTGTGAAGTGAACATAAGACACATTTGAAGACTTCTCCCCAAGCTGTACAGATGTGGCCATAAAACAGGCACTGATGCCGTTGTGTGTTTCCTACCTGGAGAATATGATCATTTTCTAAGGCTATTATTTTCAATCTCACACACAGAGACAAGCAATTAACTATAGGTGTGCTCCTTCCCACTCCCACCCCCACAAATGTATTGGAGCAAACCTGATTTGTGAAAACCTGGATTCAAAAAAAGAGTGAATGAGGAGGAGAAACTATTTATTTTACAAAAAGGTCATTTGCTTTACAAAGAAACCACTTAGAGAGTGTTTTGAGAGACTTCTGGTCTCCTGGCTAGCCTTGGAGTTAGGAAGATCTCAATTCAACTCTTGCATCTGACTTGTAGGAGCCATGTATTTACACATGTCTCCTAATGTTTCAATGCCCCAGACAACCTTTTAAGACTTGCAAGACAGAGTTCTTGACCATTTTGATGTAGTGAGTTCCTTTGTCAGTCTTGTAAGGCCTATGGACCCCTTCTCAGAATAATGTTTTTAAATAACTTATGGAAATGCTAAATTTCAGTGTTTATTTAATTAAATTTAATATTTAATTTAGTTAGTTTCAGGTTTATGAAAGTAAAGATGTAATTTTTTTCCCATCTAAGTTCACAGATCCTCTGAAATTCATTCATGGATCTCTTGGTCCATAGATCCCAGGTTAAAACCCTCTGCTGTGAATTATAGATGAGATGTATATCTGTACCACTGGAGAGGGTCTCTGCATCTAGAATTACTTACTTCTATGACATCACAGATCCAGTACGAAAAAAAAAAGAAATAAAATTTAAATTAAAGCATTTCAAACATGATATTATTAATATTTTTTCAAAAAGTGTCATACACATTTTTCAGGTAGATACCTGTTACATAAAGAGAGAACTACCTTGGATTGTGATCAAAGAAATGCCCTGTGGTTTGCTGTCAGGGAAAAACTGGGACAAAGAAATTTGGTTCCTTGTAGAGCGATTTGGCATGTGTATATATATCTCCAAAAATCCAAAATGTGTATAAAAATTACCTGAGAAAATCAAGCCCTGAATGACCCTTCAGAAAGATAAAATGTTTGCTTTTCAAGACTTTGTTCAAAGCATTTAAATGATTCCTTCTCAGGGGTAATAGAGACTGGAGAATCCAAAGCATTCTTCACACTACAGCCAAAACACAATCTAGTTTTTCTAGCAATCCCATAGATAGGTGTAAAACAAATAAACAGTTGCCATTTCCCTTTGACAGCCATGGTTCATTTTTCATCTTTTGAAATAAAAGCCCAAGAGTATTTTTGTCAGAATAAATTGTAGATTAAGAAAAAAATAAGGTTTCTTTTCAAGTGGCTACTTTGAATGTAGCAGATTTGTGGAGTATTTTTCCAGAGGTAGAGCGTTGTCTTTTTGACTCCTTTTAAGGAATAAAGCCAGACAGAGTTATGGCCCCTAACAAGGTAAAGCATGTTTATCTGGTTCAGAATAAAGCAATGGCTTTTGAGCCAGGAGTAAAATTATTTTATATTCTGAAACTTCAGCCTTATTATCAGGCTAAATACTAAGCTTAAGCATTATAAATTAGCTTGCCCTTTTTTTTAAGATTGACCACAGCTATATTCTTTGTATGGGAGGCTAGAATATTAATTCTTGCCTTTCCCACTAAAGGGTTCTGACGCCATTATGATCTGCAAGAATATCTCCTTAATAACACTCTGCACAATGCTGCCTGTGTTTCCTGCTCCACGTAGACCTTTTGTAAATAATATAGTCTACATCAAGACAAATAGTACATTGAGCAGGGTGCCGGATATGGAAAGAGGCAAGTTTAAAAAGCAAATGAACCAAATCTCTCTATTGGTAACAAGCTTCTTGGGCCCTTTATCCTTGAATTTACAATAGGTACTTACTTTGTTGACTGGAATATTTTAATATTTCTTCTACCCAGTGCCATCCATCAAACATCCAACGAAGGCAATTATTCACTGGCCATATTTAGAAGGAGCCTAGAAATACTACAGAGCTAAACTGACATCATGGGGACCCAATGCACTAACTGCAGAAAATAATAATAAAATAAAACACACCTAGTAGGGAAAATTGTGATAGTTTTAAAAAAAATAGTCATTCTTGGTTCAAAGGGGAGAAAAAAATATTCCTTCAATTCTGATCAGCTTTCTATAGTTTCCAAAAATTACTGCTTCCTCCAAGTCCCTTAAGACATTTTAAATCCTACACAAGGCTTAGCAGAATTAAAGCGTCTTACACGGGCTTTTTGAATGACTCGAGTAGAGAATTATGATCTGATGAGCTGTGAGTACGTCTTGCCCACCAGTACTTCGTTTTTTATCCATTGGCAATGCTTAGCACATCTTAATAATTTTGTGGAACTCGACTAGAATTCAGTTGTTTTTTTTTAAAAAAGGGATTTGGTTCAGAGAATTACCTTGCAGCTTATTAATATGTACTGCTAATAGGCATTACTCTGTAATATATATATTTCTTCTTCAGAATGCAATTTTGTACACTCTTATTAATTTTTAGGGACCTTCTGTAGTTCATTTAAAAAAAATCCTTATACGTGCAACATGCCACGGAGCCATGGGCATAAATAACATTATGTGAGCTCAAATACACATCCTCTCCCCATTCATTTCCATTTCTAGTGCCAACTTTGGTTCAAAAACAATGACCTGGGGCTTAGGAGTCTGAACTAAGTATACAGAACGTAATAATGTGTGGAACCAGGCTCCACCAAAGGAAGAAAACCTTTTGCATGCCCCTGGGAAGAGGACGCGGATCCCACAAAAGGGAAAAGAAAATTCTGTCTCACCCATAGTAAAGTTGTCAGCAACAGGGGCTCGGCCAGATAGGATAATATGGATAAGCCCAGTTTTGTCAGTGACTTTCGAAAAGTCAATCCACATCAGTTACATTGTTTATAAGCATGCATAGGGTAGGTAATGATCTCACTGGATTTTGGGACTAGAAATAGCCTTGAGGTCTTTTGCCTCATCATTAACTTCATTTATATATTTGTGACCTCCATATGTCCCAGTTTCACAGAATCACACAAAGCCAAAGAATGCAAGAGTTAGAATTCCAACCCATATATGAAAGAAATTTCCAGCAATAAAGTGGGGACACTGACCCTTCTCGTGCTGTTCATGATAAGGCTACAGAAGTCAGGTGAGAAAAGAATTAGAGTGCCATGTCTCATGGTGTTATCTATCCAGTTAGGTTATTGAATACAGGCAGCACCAGAGGAGTTAATATATCAAACATGGCCACACAAAGTGGCCACTTTCCAAAGTGAAACTGACTCACTTCTAATGAGTCAGATTGCTTCTATTATCAACAAAATACATTCAACTTGTAAGAAGGAAGGTGCCACTTAGTTTCTTATCATGGCATCTTTGCGCCTAGGCAACATAGATTTAGAACTGACAGAGACCTTATAGGTAATATCGTCCAACAACTTCATTTTACATATTAGGAAACTCTGTTCCAGGGGAGTGTCATTAACTTGCCCAAGGAAAGTATGAAGGAGCAAAGTTTTGAGCATAAGTCCTCTGGATCCCAAATCCAAATGCTCTGTTTCCTCCCCTGGGCCACCACAGACAGTAGCTGAACATTATAGGGAAGCAGGGAACTAGTTTTGTGTTGTTGTTCATTCAGAAAGTGTTGGATTATTTTTTTATGGATACTAGTTATATAAACAGTAGAATTTTAAAAATTAAGTCTATATAATTTAATTTAATTGATTCTACTTGGCAAATGATTATACCTTTCTGACACATTAAACCAGAGTGGTCTGATAAGTGAATAATAATAATGATGTTGATTATAGTCTGGGATGCCTTAAATAGAATGAAACATTCAGTTAAGCAGACCATTTGAAACAGGAATAATGATACTTTTTGGCCAGTCTGGGTCAGTCTTGGCAAAGTGCCAAAGAAAATTTCTGAAAAATAAAATTTTGACCTCATCGATATTTTTGTTTGCTTTGTTTTGTCTGAGTTATGCCAATTTAATGGATGCTTTTCAACTGAATCGACCAGTGGGTTTGGTTTGTAGGACTATAGTTTGATTCTTCTTATATTCCATTCTTCACGTACTAAAAAATACAACCACATTGACTTATTCGCTGTTCCTTGAACACAACCCCCCATCTCTCGTATCCCTCCTTTGAACTGAATATTCCTCATCCCCGCAACGCTCTCCCTCCTAACCACCAACTCTTAGATTCCCTGGCTGAAGATTCAGCACAAGAACCATTTTCTACAATAGGCCTTTCCTGTTCCTGCCTCCACCTCCTCCTGCTTAGACCCTAGAGGCCTCCCCTCTGTACCTTCCATGTACTCTGTAATTATCTTGCATGCTTTGATTACTGTATGTTGTCTCCTCTGTTAGAATGTAAGTCCCTTGAGAGCAGGGATGGTTTTGTTTTTTTCTTTGTATGTCCATACCGTAGCATGGTATGTGATGCATAGTAAGCCTGTAATATATTTTTGGTTGATTTTATTTATTAGGTTAAGTAGATAGGAATCTTTGCTTCTTTCACATAAAGAACATTATTTCTTTTTTTTCCAATGTTCCTGACATTTCGGTAATTACACTTTACATTGATGTGTTGATAACATTTCTTGTCCTGTTTGTCATAGGAGCAGTCAGCTAGCAATTGGAACTTACTTTTTTGGTGCATCTTCACTCCCTCTGCATGTAATACATAAGTGTTAGGATATACAAAGATAGGCAGGGTGAAGTAGTAGCGAGAGTGTTGGCCTTTGTGTCACGAAGACCTGGCTTCAAGTCCTGTCTCTGACACATATTTGCTATGTGACCCTGGGCAGGTCGCCTAACCTCTAAGTGGTCTTGAGAAATCTTGAAGATTATAAATTATAGAAAAGTTTGTAATCAGCACTGGTGGAGGGATTTCCAAATCAGAGCACACCATGCTGAGGGGATCACAGATGTGTTCCCCCACCCCCTGCCTCATATAAAATGACCCCCTTTTAGAACAGGTTACATCTTAAGCAAAAAATATTCTTACTACTGGTCAAACAAATCAGATACATCCATGATCTCACACTTGTTTACTCTTGTAGCCAAAGAGACACATTTTGGAGATGACTTGTCGGAGAAAAAGCCTCTGGCCACTGACCAGAACATAAGAGTCAGAGTTCTTTCTTGTACTTCTTTGTGCATTTTAGTCATATGTACACAATAAATATTTATTTATTGATAACCTCTTTATGCATCAACTCTGTAATCACATTTCATTAACAGTAAACTCTTATGCTCATCTTAAAAATCTAACTGCCATTACGGTACTTTAGTAAAATTAGGAGAGAGATGATTACACTAAAAATCCAACAGCTGACATTTGTATAATGCTTTATGTGTATTATCTCCTCTGAGCTTCACAGTTCACTGTGAGAAATGTATCATCACTCCCATTCTACAGATGAGAAAATTGATGCTCAGAGGGGTTATATAACTTCCCCATCATCACATAGCTAGTATGTAACATATTTATGTCAAGGATTAGGATCTGAACCCAGGTTTTCCTAGATCTACGTTTGGCACATTATTCTTTACTCTACTTTGTGGCATCAACCTAGTAAAAAATGGATGAAATAATAAAGAAGCATTATTTGAGTGATATCAGCATTCCTTAGTGAAATTGTGTAAAGCTTAATAAAATAGTGCTCAAGTTTGGAAATAAAGTTTATGCCTCGTTTGTGTTTTGCTTAATTCCTAAAGGTTGTGTGATTTCACCAGCGTGGGTTTCTTCCTTTTTCTTTGAAGACTATAACCCCTCCAACCCATAGTGGGTGGTCTTCATGACTGGCCTGGTAGTGAACCTTTTGAACTTGAGTAGCCTGGTGCTTGATTACAGACTCAAAATGCGTCATCAGGATCACATCTAAAACCTCTTTTCCTTGGTAGGAATCATGAGAACTTTTGCTCTCCTGTTTGTACTCGGCTTTAAGAACCAAGGTCACTTCCATGCTGTGAAGAGACCTTGGAGCAGCAGAAGGTAGAAGTATAAGGTGGAACAACAATTGGAGAACTTTCAAGCTACAGTAAACAATTATAGATGATTTCCCAAATTTTGATTTTCAGGAACTTGTTGTAGGCCAATTGGTCTTAAACATTGGTTTTGAATGAAAACAAAATTTTACATAAAACTTTTTTACACATATTTATATGTATTTATGTATGTTTATATAGATTTGTATTTATATAAAAAGACCTGAGCTTCACATTTTGATCCTACCATAGCTTAGAGATAGGTCCTTCTGCCTAAGAATAGCATATTGATCATGAAAGGCTGGGCAAGCAAACTGATTTGTCTTCTGATTCATGTATTGACTGATCCTGCAGTCTCTTGATTTTTGACTATGGTTCCTATGGTCCCTTTTGGCTCTTCTCCAGGGCTTAGCACAGTGCCTGGCACACATTAGGCTTTTAATAAATGCCTGGTTTGACTTTCCTCTCAGGGACCCTTTCTTCTCTTTATTCTCTTTCTCCTTCCAGAAAGACATTGTTCCCATGAAGGAAAAAGGAATCTGATTCTCGAGTTTTGAAATGTTTATGGGCTCTCTGAACCAATCAACTTCCATCCTAGAGTTTTCATATTTCCAGGACTTGCTGGAGCTGAGAGGAAAACTTTTGGGCAGCTACAGATTAAATCAGATATTCTGTTCTTACCTGAAACCTGGGTATTTGCAGAGGACATTGAAGTTGCCCTGGGAAACACAAGTGTAGGCTGTAGAGACTCCATAATTTTTCATCTTTTTTAATATGTTGACTATGGAAGGAAACAGAGGTAAGGAAGTAGCACATAACATTTCTCTCAGTCATTTCTTATATTATACTATTTATACTATACTCTCTATATTTGTAAATACTTATCTTTATATTATACATTCGTACTATGCTATTTATATTTCCTACATTCGTACTATGCTATTTATATTTCCTAAATTATAACACTTATTAACAATAGTTCATGTACCTATACTGCTGTCTGATTTACAAAGTACCTTTATCCCACCAAGTTGATAGTACAGGAATGATGGAATAATTTTCCAAATTGTATAGTTGAGGGAACTGAAGCTTAGAACTAAGGATTAATAGATCATAGATTCAGAGCAGGAAGACACCTTAGAGACCATCCAGTTCAACATCTTCATTTTACAGATGATGTAACTGAGGCCCAGAGAAGTTCAATTGTTTGCTCGAGGTCTCACACGTATGAAGTAGACAGAGGCAACATTTGAATCCAGATCGTCTGAGTCTCATGATAGTGCAAGTTCTACTGAAATTAAGTGAATTGTGCACAATCAAAACTAGAAAGTGTTGGAACTGGGATTTAAAGCTGAGCCTTCTGATTGCAAATCCAATCTTCTTTCTACAATTCCACATTGTCTCCCCTAGGAACTGTATGCATAATAATAGCTAATATTTACATGGCTCTTTAGTGTTCACCAAGTGCCTTTTATGCATTTTTCTCATTGGATCTTTCTGATAACCATGTGAAGTAGGTAGTAAAGATATTACTATTCCTATCTTACAGATGCAAAAACAGTCTCTGAGAAGTCAAGCGATTTGTCCCAAGTCACAGAGGAAGTGAATGGCGGAAAGAACAATTGAACCCCACCACACCACACCCTCTCTTTAATAGGAGGTAGAGAGGACTTGAACTCTGATCTTTAAGTTCCAAATTCAATGCTCTTCCCATCATGCCCCAAATGCCTTAGTACTCTGATGATGGAAATTGCCATCATTATCATCATAATAAGAATGCTGTATTTTATAGGTCGAGAGCTTGATATTATAAAGGTTATAAGGCTATATATCATCTGAAAAGAACTGGCCAATTTGGATAGTAGTCAAATAGTTGCTTAATTAAATAAGAAAACAGAGCCATTCAATCTATTTATTTGCTATCATGTATCAGTAAACATATGAAAGGGGAGCATGAGAGAGGAGAGCATCATTCGGCCAGGCCTTAAGCTCAAAGTGACTGCAAATTTAGCTATTCTGCCATGGAATAAAAGCATTTGAATGGTTCTGCCAGTCTTCTTATCAACTGTGACATTGACAACAAGCTAAATTTTCCATACTATATAGTGCATTTGCAAAGAAAGAGGCTAAAAAAGCATCAGCTAAGAAAAAAATTCAAAATGTCTTACTTCCTTTTTAAAATTTTTGCCTTTTGGGGCATTATTTTGGCTAGAACCTTCCAAAGCTAGAAGTGGCTCAGTTGATTCTGGGACCTCTGAAAACCCCTGCCTTCAAAGGCCTTCTGCATTTTTTATGATCTCATTTATTATATCTTTAAAATTTAATTCGTATTAAATTCTAGGAGTGGGACCGAGGTTTTAGGGTTAGATCAGAACATTTTAGGCAACCCAATAAAGTCGTTTTGCTTTAAGAAAAAACGCTAGCCCCATTTTCAGGTGGCCATTCACAGTGACACAAACCTGTAGGACTGAGATAAATGGCTTCTGGAAACATTTTCCTCTTGGAAAATCACAGATGAGACTAAATGAGACGTTTTATATATATAGTAGCAAACAGTCATAGGTACATTTCATTTTGAAAGTCTCATCTGTCTTATAGCCCAAACAGTTTTTGACACCACATAGAATGATGGTCACACTTTGTGATGTACAGAGAGGCGGTAGGTACACAGCAGAATCCTACCTTCTGGTCTTTAGCTAAATCCATAAATAAAGCCAGAGGTGTAATTATGTCTTCTGAAGCATGTGATTATTGTGTATTGTGAAATCTTGTGTGTTCTGAATAAAGGAGCACAAAATTTAAACATAGCTCTAGCTTTGAGAATAAAGGAGAAATGACATGGTTTCCCTCCTTCCCCTCCGACTCAGCTTTAATTGATATCATTATAGTGAAAACTTTGAACTTGATGGGAGTAATGACTATGAAGTTCTTCAGCACCTTATTATTCATTTTACATCTTCATGTCAGCTGCATCCTCGAGTCCACTGAGTCTGGAATATTTAAATTAATAATGTAAATTTAACTAGTGCCATTAAAAGGAAGAGCTAATTAGGTCCCTGTTTGCTTGCTGGTCGTCTGATGCTGTAGTGATTGGCTCTGCTTGCTAATACTGCCAGGGAAATGAGAATCAAACTCACTGGAGATTAAACAGCTTTGAAAAAGCGAGTACAGGGGGGAAAAGTCGCCCCATTTTTTGGATAAATGAATTTAAACAAGGGAAGAAGCACAAGTAACAACACTAGTGACAGAGAGTAGCGTGCCAGAGACTGTCCATGATCATTCCCCATCTCGTGCCCTTCCCCCTCCCCCATACCCCTTTAAAGGGCTCTTCTTCCTGGCATATGTAGGGATGTGGTATTCCTCGGGCACCAGTCAGAATCTGTATATTTTTCCATAGTAGCTGAACCATAAACAGGAGAGGTGAACAAGCTGAGCTTTGCCTGTTTTCTAAGAGCTTCTACTAAATAAGCAGAAGCAGTTTTTTTATTAGCTGCTTATTGCAGAAGAGCAAGAAAAATGAAAGGCTGAAATATAGAAAAACAGCAGAATAGCTCAAAGGCTTACTTGAGTTCAAGGAAGGAGGTTCTGTCCTGGAAACTTTTACAGGGACGAGTTAATTCTTCACAAAGGCGTGACTCTATGGGCAAAAACAAAACCCATGGGACCTGGCTAGGAGACCTAGGTTTGGCTCTCCATCTCGGACACTTACCAGTCTGTAAACTGAATGCCACTGAGCCTCTGTTCCCTCATCTGTAAAATGGGGACAATAATTAAACAACACTCTCTACCTTTAGATTAGGCAGATAGGTGACACAGTGAATGCATCGCTGGGCCAGGAGTTAGGAAGTTTCGAGTTCAAATCCAGCCTCAGACAGTTGCTATCTGTGTGACCCTGGGTAAGGTGCAACTTCTGTCTGCCTCAGTTTCCTCATCTGTAAAATGGAGACAGTGATAGTATCTACCTTCCAGGGCTGTCGTGTGGGGGGAAAAATGTGATGATATTTGTAAAGCGCTTTGCAAACTTTGAAGTACTACCCAAACACTAGCTATTAGAAGGTTATACATAGACATATGACTGGAAGGGAGGGGCCATTTGAAGGGAGGAAAGCATTTTTGGCTAACTATTAAATACTGAATAGAGGTGGGTTGCTATAAGAGCATCAGCATGTTGTTCAGTTGTTTCAGTCGTGCCTGACTCTTCTTGACTCCATTTGTTTGTTTTTTTGGCAAAGATACCAGAGTGGTTCGCCATTTTCCTCTCCAGCTCATTTTACAGATGAGGAAACTGAGGCAAATAGGGTTAAGTGACTTGCCCAGGATCACACAG
>CM053622.1:627153262-627170445 GCA_028646595.1 Phalanger gymnotis | reverse complement strand
GTATTTTCCATCAGGAATTTTTTGGAATTGTCTTGGATCATTGTATTGCTGAGAATAGCCATGTCAATCGTAGTTGATTATTGTATAATGTTACTGTTAACTGTGCATGAACAATGTTTATGAGCATGGGCCTATTATTTCATCATTATCATGTGTACATAATATCATAATATATATGATATATAAGGGATATATATATAGCTATCTCTATGATACATGTCATCGGCCTATCTAGTTTATCAATCTTCTCTTCTGCTCACTTTACTCAGCATTACTTCATGTAAGTCTTTTCAGGTTTTTATGATCCTTTTCATATACCACATTTTATTATATATAACTTCTACTTTTATATTCTCCAACTACCCCTACCTTCAAATTTCACGTATGACTATGTGATTTTTGTCCCTGCCTAACCTCCCCGTTGTTGGACTATCACAGCATAGTGGCTACTGGCAAAGATCCTTGGACTTGGTGTCGGGAGAGTCATGAGTATGAATCCTGCCTCCCACACTTAGCTCTGTATCTCTATAGGAAATCACTTCATTCTTCTAAGTCTTGGTTTCCGCATCTATGAAAATGGGGATAAAATCTGTAAGTACTCACTTCATAGAGTTGTGAGAATCAATTAAGATAATGTATCTTATGATGCTGTATCAATGTGAACTTTTATTATTATTATTCAAGTGCTAACAGTGGGGGGTGGGAAACCTTCTCAAAGTTTGTTAAAACTTGGTAAGAGAAGAAGAAGATGTATGAACAACTCTATTTCCCCTAGGTGAAAATCAGGAGTGCCCGGGCACTATTTATACCTACTATGTATTTGATTTGTTGTTGTTGTTGTGTTTGACATGACTTGCAGTTGACTTAGATTTCAGTGAGGGAGGGCTGTGCAAAGTCACCAGCCTCACTTTCTCCTCCAGAGCCATCTGGATCCAGTGATCAGATGGAGATGACCCAGGATGTAATGGGAGACCCTGGCCATTTTAGGCTAAGGCCTTTTCATGTACTCACTTAGAGAGAGGTAATGATCTTCAGACTGGCATATTATTAACCAAACCATGAAACACAATCAACTTCTTACCTATGGGTAATCAATCTATGTGACTATAGTTGGGAGTAGTAAAATAAGGAAGACCCACTGTCTTGGGGCCTCTCCGCATGACACGATGTTCATCTGTATTATCTCTGCTATATACTCATAGACTCACAGATTCCAGTGTTTCAGAAAGATCCAAATTCTTAGCAGAGGGTAGGGGTTTACTTTAACAGAACTATTTCCCAAAAAACAGTATTCTGTGAATCTAGCATGGAAAATGGTGAGAAAGACTGTCTCAGATCCACACTGACACCAACATAAGCTTCTGTTGCATAGGATGGTGATGAGAGGGAGAGCTGAATTGCCTGACTTCCATGCAAACCAATGGAGTTTCTCTCCATGGGTTTATGACATGTAACCTGGAGTGTCAGAGAACCTCACTGAATATTCTGCAGCCTTCCTTCCATCATGGGGATAAGTGGCTGGAGCCAGAAGAGCCCAATAGGTCTCTGTCACCGAGGTAATGGTGTCAATAGACTGGCCTTTTCACAAGGCATTTATCCATCTGCGCAATCTACACACCCACTCACCTAGGCATATTTTCATCAACCTCAGGCATGCCTGCTTTTTAAGCTCACCTTTTATTTCTTGGAGAAACATATTTATCACGTCCAATGCAAAAGCAGTGCCCTTTATGTATGAGCTCTCCTTTGTCCCTCTTCCCATACCTCAGGGTGCTTAAAGAGCGCACAACAGTGACATTTTGCAGGATTCACCTTTGAGACTCCAGTGTCAAACAAGCAGCTGGGAGTATTGAGTGTGGCTGCTGCACTCGCCATTGTCTTGGGGGCATTGCTATTGATTTCCCTTCTTCCTTCACTTGAAGATTCAGAGTGCTTACTTTGACCCACTGCTGGGATGTGCTTGGCTAGAAACAGTTTCTACAGGGAAGCAGCAAAACTGGAAGGCATGGGCGAAGAGGAAATTATGGGAAAACCTAGGAGGTGAAGTGTGCTGAAACATATCTGCCTAGTATTTTGAAACCAGGAAATCTATTTCTGTTTCATTAAAGTGCTTTCTGATGAAGCATGTGCCCCTTCAGAATAACACTATCTCTGACTTCATTGTCACAAACCACATATATTTATAGATTGATAGTGTTTTTTTAAAAAAGCTTTTTCTAAAAGACATTTACCTTGAAGGCACAGCAGAAACAAAATATAAACGTTTCTCCCAATTCTTTAGGGGGCACATGCTCTCTTATACCACCACTATCTCTGGGGTAGGGCAGAGGGGAATAGGTTCAACTTAGCTCAGTTCCTACATTGCACTGGCCACACCAAGGTCATGCCCAAAGGCAGCCTTGCTGCTGGATGCATCTTTCACTGGGCTAGGGGCCTGAAGTTTTTTCCAGAAGGTATCAATGCTGGGGCTGGACTCTGACTTCTGAATTCCTGAGGCTTATTCTCCTGACCTGCAAGTTAATATCTTTCACCTAAATGGGAAAAGACCAAATGCAGAGACCCAAGACTGAGATCTATTTCTAGGGCCAGCCTGGGAGAAAGGCCAAAGGCTTGCAGTAGAGACTTACGACATGGTCTTTCACTAGACACTGTGGGCCAAGGACTCTGGCAACAAACAGAGCAGTTGAAAGGACTGGGGCAAAGAGCTTTAAAACAGTGTCTCAGTTTTCCCTATGTCTGGCTATGCCAGTGGGTACTAGGGTGTTTGAACATTTAATCCTAATGTTCATTAGTTTACCCCTGGGGTTGGCAAACTATGGCCTGAAGTTCTAAATCCTGAAGGCTTCCTGGAGCTAAGACTATTCTTTACATCTTTAGATAGTTTTATTGTATTTTAAAATTAAAATAGTTTAAAATAATTACCCCCTCCCAAAAGAAAATTTCTTAGCTCACTGGCCATTTGAAAAAGAGTGATGGACTGGATTTGGCCCAAGAACCGTAGTCTGCTGACCCCTGGCTTTATACTGTTGAATCAGAGAGAAGTAGTGGAGTTGTGGACTTAGAGCCAGGAAGAGCTGTTTTCAAATCCTGCTTCTGAAATTCAATATCAATCAATTAACAAGTATTCATTGAGCACCTACCATGTGCCATGAAGTTTACTAGTGTAGGTGCTAGAGATACAAATCATTCAATCAATCAGTTGGAAAACATTTATTAGGTGCATATGCTGAGCAAGGGGAACACATGTATAATGAATGGAACCGTTCCTACTCACCAGGATCATATACTCTAAAAAAGACAAAAATTAAACAGTCCCTGCTCTCAAGGAATGTACATACATTTAGGGGAGATAAAAAGTACATTTAAAAGTATGTGCAAATGTATACAATAGAAAGATAAGATCCTCTGTTGGAGGGAAGGAGCTAGCATCTGGGAGGATCAAGAAAGACCTCTCGCAGAAGATGGGGGACCCTGGGAAAATCACTTAACCTTTGTCAAACTCAGGTGACACCCTAAGATTGCTGACAAAACTGGGTTTTGAACTAGAACTCAGGTTCCTTGCCTGGGGTCTGCAAATTTTTTTTTAATTTGAAAACTATGTTTCAATATAATTGGTTTCCTTGGCAATCATATATATTATATATGCATGCACAATATGTATATTTATCTATGGGCATATGTATATATACATATTACATATATGTATACATACATATAATTTATGCATTTAAAATATTTTGTAAAGGGGTCCATAGACTTCCCCAGACTGCCAAAGGGGTATATAAAACAACAAAATTTAAGGACCCCTGACCTAGAAGCCTACTAGTCTTTGCATAGTAGATACAAATAAAAGCTTAAGTTGTATTTGTCCCCAGATTTCTACTATTAATGCTACCTTGTTAAAAAAACAAACAAACCATGTATAAACCCAGAAAGAATCATAAGTATTCCATCCTTGTATGCTGACTAGCTGGTAGCTGGTATTCCTTGGGGCCAATTGGGCAGAGCTGGTCTCTTTCACTGCAGCTGCTGACCTAGGGGCATGTAGAGATCTCCTGATAGGTTTAATGAGAAGCCAAGTGTTATTTTAGTTCAATCTCTGTCCTAAATTTCCACTAAAGTCCTATTTTAATGCCCCATCCTGGCATGGAGAGAATTCTGGATTCTTGAAGGCAGAATCAGCATAGTAAAACTCGATGGGCCCCATCTGTTGTCCAAAGGCCAACCTAGCCCAGAGCAGAGAGGCTCAATATCAGGAAGGTGGCCAGCAGATGATGATTTTTTCCCCCAGCCCCACCTCCTAGGGTGTGGAGAAGAATTGTGATCTCCACTAGCACAGAAAGTACCCAGCCTAATAAAGTTCCTCTCCTATGCAATTATCACACTTTTATTTGTATGATAGTTATTTCTGTCCTTGTCACACACCACCCCTCCCCCCACCCCCTACTAGATTGTAAGTTCCTGGAAGAAACATCTTATTCATTTCTGGATTCCTGGCACTTAGTACAGCACCTCAGTCAACAAATGCTTGCTGAATTTTTTGAATTCAGTTCAACTGGCACTGATTAAGCATTTACTATATATGTTTGATGTCACGCTAGGCAAGTAACTTAACCTCTGTAGACCTCAGGTGACTCCCTAGGACTTAATATACTCAGTAGTAATTAGGTTGAGTTGGAAGGACTTCATGAGTTAGAGGTACTCTACACTGATAAAACTGAATATTCAGGTTCTTTGTCTGAATTTATGTAGAATTCACGTTCTTTACATGGGTCTGTAAACTTTAAAAAAATATTTTGATAACTGTATTTCAATGTAATTGGTTTCCTTTGCAATCATATGAATACATGTATGTACATATATGTATATATCTGTGTATACACACATTTATATATACATACTTATTTATACATACATGTGTGTAAATACATATACACAATGTATACACACATATGTATGTGTGTATATATGTATATATATGTGTGTATGTGTGTATACACACACACACACGCACACACATGTGCACGCGCACACATAATGAAATTGAAATGGCCTTGCCCTCCAGGAATTCACAATCTAGTAAGAGTTGCTGCTGTATTTAACTTAAAGGTACAGTCCCTCTGGGTCATCAATGAAAATTGCTATGTGGCGCTGTTTTAAAAAGGTGGCTTTATGTGTATCCGCTTGACAAAACTGTCCAGATTTCACATTCTTGAGGAGAGGCCACCGTGGGTCAATTATCTGCCTACCTGTTGCCCTCTAACCCAGAGCTGGATGCATTATGGTAGTGAAGTTTTATGTATATAATTTGTGAAGTTCTCCTGAGCAGACAGTGTGATATAAATGTGAAATGCTGTTATTAATAATAAAGGTTGGCTGACCTAAGAATACTCCAGAATTAAAGTAATAAGATTCTATTTTTAGTCAGACTTGCCAATAACATGCAAGTATGATAAGGCTATGATTTAAAGCTCTCTCTAACCTTCCATTGCACTAAAGAGTACATTTACTGCATAGTCTACAGAAGAGTCTATTGCGAATCTCTCTATAAATGTTAATGGAAACCCCACACTTGCCTTCCAGCATACCTGACTAAAAATAGGCCTTGGTCTTAGAGGCATGGGAATGGATCTTAGAGATAATTTGCTTTCCTAAAATACAAATTCACCTCTTCAGTCATCTCCTAAAAGATGTCCACTTCCTAAAAGTCCTAAAGTCCTAAAATGTCCTAAAAAGTGTCCACTTCCGAAAAGATTAGATGACCCAAAAGCGTTATTCCTGACATTTGCATTTATCTGTAATTATGTACTATGAAGTGCATATCGATGAGGCTCACTTAGACTTGTTTTGCTGTATGAAAAGGTATTTATTGAAGGCTTGGTTTCAGAGTAATTCACAACTACAAAATAAGTTCCATTTCTTGAGAAAAAATAATTAGCTCTCCCACTAATGTTCAGGTCAATGGTTTGTCAATAACAATAACTCTTCCTTACTAATTTAGTGGGGCCCGTAAAGAGCTTTATTATTCATAATTACAGATACATATTTGTGTCAAAATAAGTATGTAAATCTTTTGGTTTAGCTAAGTGTCAGGTGCTCTCTTGCAGATAGGACTATTTAGTATAGGCCACTTCTGGACTACTCTTTTGGAAAAAAAAATAATATTTTATCGATTTTGCTTTTGCTTTTTTTGCACTTCCCCTTTCCAAAGAGCTATTCTTTATAACCGGTTCTTTGATCTGCTTTTAAAGTAAAGCAACTTTAAAGGGGTTAACAATCTCCTTTAATTACATTCACTAGTTCAGGGGAAAAGTCAGCCCCCTGAATGTCAGAGAAAATACAAGCAGAAAATTTAGACCAACGGACACGGCTCTGACTGCCTGAATCAAAGCAATATTGCTATACACTTTACATACATGACTGGATGAAGAGAGCCTTTACAACTGGGTAGTCACGGAGTTCTGAACATATAGCTAGTCAGCGGCTCAACCAGGGAATCAAAAGATTCTTCTCGTAAGTGAACCCCCAAAGCAAAACCTTACCTCTGGCTAATAGGCTCAGAGCTAGAAGGCATCACAACCCTCATGACTCAGTGCCTAATTAGCTTAGTACCGACAGGTGTGAAAGCCTTCCTACAAGCAAGCATCCCCTAAGCAAGCTTCCCTTAATGGTCTCCACATGAGGCCTATTAATGGGCAGGGAAGATCTTCAAATCCCATTAACATTACAACAACAAGGAATAAAAAAGAAGAAAAAAAAAGACCAGTTCAGCTAAACTAATGAAAGCATAAAAATATCTGACATTATATGCAGTTTTCCACACCCATACTCCCCTACCTTTCTCTAGAAGGTGGGTACATGCCCAGTCATATTCTTTCTTGAGAGCCAAGATTGGTTTTTGATACTTCCTTTATTCCAGCAGTCATATTTTTTGTTCCACTTTGGTGGGCTTGGTGACGAGACATGTGGGATAAGGGAGGGGAGCTTCGATACAAG
This sequence comes from Phalanger gymnotis, assembly GCA_028646595.1. NCBI lineage: Eukaryota > Metazoa > Chordata > Mammalia > Diprotodontia > Phalangeridae > Phalanger > Phalanger gymnotis. The sequence continues at coordinate 627,163,449 of CM053622.1, read as the reverse complement.
TGCTGGATATCAATTAAACTGAAAGATATAGAGCTGGAGAGAGAGAATGTGAAATTCTGCATTAACCTGGAAGAATCTATTTGTGGAGGAAGGAAGGAGTCTATCAGTAGAAATATGCACATTTGGGGATTGTCTCTGTCTGGCTAAGTGAAGATCACTTTTCCAAAGCCTATAGGCCAGAAGCTGTAAATCAGAGTAAAGATGATTATCTGAACAGAGAGAGAAAGGCTAAAAAAGTCTAAGATTGCCAAGTTTGAGATCTCCTGCTTGGCTGTGAGTGAACATGCCTGAATCACTGAACCTCATGAAAACCCACGTGGTTGAAAGAGGTATAGGGTTGTTTCTGGCCAGGGCTTCCATGTATAAGGGTTCCTTTAGTGACCTGCTTGTCTCTACAGAGTACTAAGCTGGATTGTTAGCACCTTGTGAACTGTGTCATGGACTCCTTTTGTTCATTCATTTCAGTCGTGTATGACTCTTTGTGACCCCATTTGGAGTTTTCTTGGCAAAGATACTGGAGTGGTTTGCCATTTTTTTCTCCAGCTTATTTTGCAGATGAGGAAACTGAGGCGAACAACGTTAAGTGATTTGCCCAGGATCACATAGCTAAGATTTGAACTCAGTGAGATGAGTCTTCCCAACTCCAGACCCTGTACTCTGTACATGGCACTACCCATTTGTCTCTCCCAATACCCACTTGTCCATTAGTTGGTTTATGGAAATTAATAGCAATTCTCAGTAAATAGTACTTCCTGACTATACTTAATCCCAGGGTACTGGTTGATTATTACCCGATGAATCCCCATGTAACATCATCTACAGCAAACGAAAGGAGTAGTGATCTATTGGGTGCCCTCTTTCATGAATTATATCCTAGAGAATCTGTTTCAACTCTACAATTGACGATGGGATTTAGCTTTTGGTAAATTCACAAGTTCCTATGCAGAAAAGAAAGCCACTGAAAAACTATTGTACACTGCCCAAGAGTGTGTCAGAGCCAGCTCAAACCATCAAGAGCTGATTGTTGATTTTTTAAATGTGAGCATTTATACTTTAGTAATTTGCAAAAGCTACAAGTCAGATGTATTGTTTTGTTGATTGTCTAGAATAAATGTTAATAATTCAGATTAAACTTAAAAGTGTGTTTTACATCCATCTTTCCTCCCTAACTCAGAGAGCTGGTTATTAAACCTTAACCAAAACGTTAACCAACACATCCTTGTTGCTTTTATTCAAACTGATGGCATAGATGTGAGATCTAAGTGTGTGCTATGGCATTAATTAGTTAGAAGCCCACCTCTTTTTTTTCTGCTTGTAGTCATTGATCCTAGAGCAGCAAATAGATTTCCTGACCTAACTACACCCCAAACATTGACTAATTTCTGTCTAAGAAACGCAGTCCAATTTTCCGTCTGGTGACTTGAAAAAGAATGCACTCAGAAAAAAAGATCACTTGCTATTTAAGCATGGAAGTCTCCCTTTCCTTAGATGATAAATATCAATAATAACTGTCATTCATATAATGCTTTAATGTTTGCAAAACCATCTGTATACATCATCTTATTCAAGCCTCCAGCAAACATCTAAGATTGATATTATTATCTACCTTTTACAGGTATTAGTATTTCTTTTTTGCAGATGAAGAAACAGGGTGAGGTCAACTGATTCGTCCATAGTCAAACAGCTATGAAGTGTCCAAGGCAAGTCTTGAACCCAGTTTATTCTGACTCCAAGTCCAAATACTAATTAATGGCAGACTTAAAAATGTGTCTTTCCTCTATTCCTATGTTCTCCTCAAACCATGGCAATACAGCTCATTGAAATGGAAATTGAAGAACATGAATAGAAGTTCAGTTGTGTTTCTTAAAAGGTACACTTTAACAAATTAGGAAATGTTTTATGTGCAAGCTTCCTCTTTTGGGACAGTGTTGTATGTGTGTGTTTAATAGTAGATAGACAGTTTGGGTTGATTCATCACCTGTCCTAACCCAAAGATTAATCAGCTAATGATTCCATTGACCTGGAGGACAACCCAACATAATGTATTTCATGCTCTTGTGCATTTAACTTAATTGATGTGTGAGGTTATGATGCTTTTATAACAAAAGCTAATATTAAGTTCATATTTCCTCAGCTCTACTTCTTCCATGTCTTAGTCCTCTTGGCATTCTCTTTTAATAAGACCTTTCATGCTGTGAAAGGAGGTGCCATGAGGTTGCTTATATTCACATGTCATTTGTACTGGAAAAAAATATTTTTTCAAAGAAGGATATGAAAGGACTTTTCTCCTGATATCTTCTACCTATTGTTCAGTTGGTTTTTCCACTTGGAGGATTCTAGAATTTGTCAGACGTTTATAGCAACATTTACAAAGTGCGAGCAAGATTTTAAAATGGAGGCTCTGTCCTACTTTATTGCTTAGAATCAGCAAGACTCAACTGAAACAGGCAAAGAAAGGAGATTCTGATTTACAAAGGATATCAATGCTGCATAATTTAAGGATTCAGGTACATTTTGCAGAATGGGGAGTTCATCCAGCATCTTATTTAATTAACTAAAGGATTACACATTCATAGAAAATGCTGCTTCTGATCATTAGCAGAAAGAGATACTGTTTGAGAGCCTGAGGGCGATGTTGGTAGAAGGTCACAGGATTTGGAGTCTGAGAACATAGGTTCAGTTCTTGACTCTCTTACTTTCTGTCTCAGAGACCAAGGACAAATCATTTAATCTTTCTGTTCTTCAACACAGCTAGGTAGATGGTAAAATGGATGGAGCGCTGGCCCTAGAGTTAAGAAGACCCAAGTTCAAATCTGGCCTCAGACACTCAACCTCTGTCTGCCTCAATTTTCTCAACATAAAATGGGGCTAATAATAGAACCTACTTCACAGTGTTGTAGAAAGGATCAAATGATTTGTACATCACTTCATAGGGTACCTGGCACAACAGTAGGTGATTAATAAATGCTTATTCTTTCTCTAGTTTCTTTAGCTGTAAAAGTATAAAATAAGAGGGTTGAATCAGTGATCTCTAAAATTTCTTCTAGCTCCAAGTTTTATGATTATCACGATGGGTTTTTTCTAATAAGAGAGAAATTTAAGGGACAGCTAGGTGGTGCAGTGAGTAGAGCACCAGTCCTGGAGTCAGGAGGACCTGAGTTCAAATCCATCCTCAGACACTTGACACACTTCCTAGCTGTGTGACCTTGGGCAAGTCACTTAACCCCAATTGCCCTGCCTTCCCTGCTCCAAAAAAAGAGAGAAATTTAGATTCCCCTTCCCCCCCCCAATCAGATTAAATGTGTGTGTATCCATTTAATAAGTGATCTCTTTATCCATCTGGATTTTTTGCCTTTGGGAGGCCATTTCTACCTTAATATTACATATCCATGAATCTTCTTGCTCTCTACACCCTTGTTCACACTCCTTTCTCCAGCTCCAATGAATGTTTTTTGCAATCCAAAATTCTGCCTCGTGATCAAGCACAGAGTCTACTTACTATATAACTACTTTTCTCCTAAAGCCCTGATTGCTACAGATCCACTTCTGGACACTTCCAGTCTTTTAGACGATATTGTTTCCTTGCCTCCACAAAAGTCTTCAGATGTCTTATCATGGAAGGCAGGAGAACCTGAGGTTTGGAAAGTCCTCCATGAATTATGGTAGATACTACCAAAGTGGAAAAGCTTTGGAGTATGTCCTAGCGATGGTCAATGTGTCTTTGTCCAAGGCACAGCGTAGCTAAGTTTGGAGAGGCTCACTACCAGCATCTTGGGCATGGGAGTTGGGGTAGGAAGGAGAAGAGAATAAATATTTATTGAGCACCTGCTAAGTTCCAGGCACTGTGCTAAGCACTTTACAAATATCTCATGTGATCCTCACAGCAACCCTGGGAGGGAGGTTCTATTTTTTTATTATCCCCATTTTATGGTTGAGGAAGCTGAGGTAGTGAGGATGAGTGACTTGCTCAGTGTCACACAACTATTAAGTGTATGAGGCTGGTCCTGACTCCAGGCGATGGAGTGAGTGATGAATTTGTTCAGCCACAAAAAATCATGAGAAAAGAATGGCTTGGCTTAGGATCTGAATCAATGGAGATTTTACAATGAAGAAATCATAGATCCTTGAAGAACTGAAATTCTCGGGGTTTTTTATAACGTGTGTCTTGTATCTTTGACTAGATTATAAACTCCTTCAGATTAAGAACCTGATGACGGCAGCTACGTAGTGCAGTGGATAAAGCTCTGGTCTTGGAGTCAGGAAGACTCATCTCATTGAGTTCAAATCTGGCTTCAGACGCTTACTAGCTGTGTGACCCTGGGCAAGTCACTTAGCCCTGTTTGCTTCAGTTTCATCATCTGTGAAATGACCTGGAGAAGAAAATGGCAAACCACTCCAGTATCTTTGCCAAGAAAATCCCAAACAGGGTCATGAAGAGTTAGACAAGACTGAAAACAACACAACAACAACAACAACAAACAACAACCTGGGTTCAAATTAGACTAGTATTATCACCTCTCTAGAAATCAGCTTCCTTAGCTGTGAAATGAGGGGCTTCGATCAGACAGAGGTCCTCCAAGGCCAATTCCCTCTCTAGATGTATGATTCTATCCTTTGGTATATACCAGTTGCAACTTACATGTGCAGTGATTGACATATAGTAGGCATTTTATATGTATCTGTTGAATATTTGAATTTAAACTCAACACAGATTTCATTTTTGTCTGATGTATTGTTTCAATGATGATGTTACGCAAAATCATATATTATGGATGGAGGTACGTAGGTGCTCTCTATAACCTTGCCCCAAATTGTCTACTGCTCACCTGATTTGTGTGGTATGGTAGAAAACCCATTGACTCTGGAATCAGAGAACCTGGGTTCACAGCCCAGCACTGGCTCTTACTCCCTGCGAGGCTTTGGACAATGAATCAACACGCATTAGTCAAGTGCCAGGTTCTAGGGCTGGGCTAGGGGCTGGAGATAGAAATACATGAAATAATCTCTGATCTCAAGGAGTCATTTAACCTTTCCAGCCCTCAGTCTATTCTCAGTCTATAAAATGAAGGAACTGTACTAGATTGTGAGCTTCTTGAGGGCAGAGACTGTCTTTTGTCTTTTTTTGTATCCTCCCTGCTTAGCACAATGCCTGGCACACGGTAGGTGCTTAATAAATATTTATTGATTGATTAAAAAATGTTGATTGAATGATTGACTGATAGATGGCCTCTGAGAGTCTTTCCAGTCCTAGTGGTATGATTCCATGTCCTATATCAGAACTGAAATCTTGATCAGCGGACATTCACCTTTGGTCCTGCGTCAGCATTCTTTTTCTGGGACCAGACTCTACATTGGCTATTTGTTTCTAGATTGGACCTGTGATTTTATTGGTGTTGATAGGGAATGCCTATTTACCAATGCAGAAAGCCTTACTATTGCCTGGGGTACTGACCAAAAGGTAATATGACTTCCCCTGGGGTCACTGAGGCTGTATGTGTATGAGAAGGGACTTGACCACAGGTCTTCCTGACTCCATGTCTCACCCCGTACCCATTCTAATGATTCTACTTCTGAGGGCAGAATCCAGCACTGACCACATATTCACAGAGGATGTAGGAAAGAGACCACATGTCCACTCCATTCCTTGCTGTGCCTACTGGGAGGAAAACCTCCCCTCTCTTTCCTCGAGGGGAAATAAGAGCCAATCAGGAATGCAAAACAACAGCTCTTTAGCCTACAGTGCTATTAAAAAAATTCCTAGTAAGAAACAGAGTGTGACTTGTCCAAACTTATAGCTCTCTGGAGAGCACCAAAAATAATTAGGCTATTAAGTTCTGCTCTTCTGGAAGTTTTCGCTGCCCTCATGTTGTGAAAACCAATAGTCAAAAGGCCTTATCATTGTGAGCAGTTCCCCACTGCTCTGCTAAGAACCCAGGACCATTTAGAAGGGTTACTCAGCTACTTTTGCCTCTCCTGAGCATTAGTCAAAATGCCAGATTTTTTTTGGCAATGACCCCTTCCTTCCCACACCCACGTGTATATTCTTTTCTATACCACTACCACCACTGAGGACCCAAAGCATTTTAAATACTACTGAAACAATAGTAATAACTATTGGCATTTTTGTAGCACTTGAAAGTTTATGATGAGTTAAATATATATTATATGTAAATATTAATATATTTATATGTAAATAAAATATAAACATTTATAAATAATATATAATGTTTAAATAATGATTCTAAAAATAAAATGTTTATATATGTATACACATATGTAACATATGTGTATATATGTGTAAATGTTTTTATACACACGCAAATGCATTCTTTGGAACTTCACAGCAGCGAATTGAAGTAGGTAGCACAGATGTACCAGTGAGGTGCGTGGTACCTATTGTAAAGATAAGAAGACTGAGGCTTAGAGAGATTGAATGACTTGCCTGAGGTACCATGAATAAGTGTAGCAGTTGGGATTTAAACCCAATTCTTCTTGAATCTAAATCTAATTTTCCATCTTTGCCAAGTTGCCTCTCCATGAGGTTCTTGGCCTTTAAGGATAATTCTGCACATGGTATATGAATCAACCAGAAAAATGGTATAAACATATGAAAACATGCCACATTTTAAAAGTTTAATATCCTATTTAGTTAGATTTATTATTTATTCTCCTTTGATGGCTTTTTTTGAGGGAGCAATAGGATTGCATTTCTTAACCAACCCTCGAGACTACATTACTGGACCATTTTTTGTTGTTCTTATTTTTTAGAATGCAAAGAATCTGAATTCCTCAGTGTACCCCATGAGCCTAGGCTTCTGGTATGCTTGCACCATTAGTTAATGTGTTGATGGTACCCATTATTTGTTTTTCTTTAAGTGAGGCTCTATTTGACATAGCTGCTATAGATTTGGTTCTTATTAGAGTAAGCTATAGTTTTTGCTTACCTTTTTAAAAAAAGTTTGGAAATGTAGTTCTTGTATTTATGCCATTGACTGGCCAAAATCTTCTCTTCTTTCCTACAGTAGATTCATGACACTGTTTCCATCCAAAGACTAGTGGTCAGATCATTGCTTTACACCCTCAAAAGTGAATGATGAGCATGAGGCAAGGGTCACTGCTAGGTTTTTGACACACATCAAGAATAGTTAGGAGGGCGTGGGGTTCAGTTTACACACACAAATTGGTGGCTACCTTTACTTTGCTCAGGGAAGCAGTGATTGGGTCATCCTTCAGTGTTAATTGTTCATTTAGGTGAAAATGATTTGATGAAGTAATGGGAGGGTGGGTATAGTGATTAAGATTAAGTGGAATTTGGCTGCCGTTTAGAAGCTATTTTCAGAAATGTTAATGATATGTTCATCACAGCTCCTGCAACGAGTTTCACAGGAAATGGATAAATCCTTGCTAATTGACTAGGCTCAAGAAGAGAAATTGGGGGACACAAAAGTCCTTTCCTGTTATAAAGTATAGCTTTTCAAAAGTGCCTTGTGACATTCCACCCTGACCTAGAAGTCCACTATTTCTATCTTACAGATATTCATTCCAGGGAAGAGATTGTTTAGGAATTTATTGTGGGGCAAAGAACAATTGAATAGTGTTGATGAGTACTGTAAATTGAAGTCAGAATTGGTTTTGTATCTGTATGTAATAGAGTGAAATAGAGAGTCTGGCTACTTAAACACGACTTGGCTTCTGAAACATTTCCAAGGAACAGTCTGTTTTTTGACAACTACGGGAAAATTATTCATCATTGACTACAGAAGGGACATTAGCTCAAGAATCTAGTGGGTTTTTTCTTTTCTTATTTTTCTTTAAAAAGCATTTTATGGCATTTTTTTTGTATCACAGTTGTTTCCTTATAACAAGAAAATAGTCAAATAAAATCAACTAACACAATGACTGTGTCTGACAGTGTATGCAACATTTTGCACTCATGGTCACTCACCACTCTATCAAAATGAGGAAGGTGTTACTTCCTCAATTCTTTTCCACTAATTTATCAGTTATCATGCAAAAATATTCCATGACATTCACCTACTGCAATTTGTTCAGCCATTCCCTGATTAATGGGCACCTACTTTGTTTCTAGTTATTTTGATGCCAAAAAAGTGCTACAATTAATGGTTCACCATGTATACGAGATTTTTTGGTGGGGGGCTTTAATCTTTTGAAGGCTATGTGCCCAATAGCAAGATCTCTGGGTGTGTAATGAGTTTAGCGACTTTTCTTGTCTCATGCTTTTTTTTCAGGAGAAGTGATGCTACATGACAGTTCTGATTACTATGCTTCTTGGTGGTATCTTGTGTGTGTGTTTTTTGGGGGGGGGGCAATTTCGGTTAAGTGACTTGCCTAGGGCCACAGAACTAGTAAGTATCTGAGGACAGATTTGAACTTAGGTCCTTCTGACTCTAGGGCCAGTGCACTATCCACTGCATTTCCTCTGTTACCCCTTTGTGTTTTATGAAATGTAGCTTCTCCTGGATTTTAGGTATTTTGTGGTTGACCTTAATTCCTTAGAGTCAGAAGGGGCCTTAGAAATCATCTAGTCCAACTGGCTCATTTTAATATGAGGAAACAGAGGCCCAGAGACAATGACAAAGTGACAGAGTCAGGATCTGAACCCCAGTTCTGAGAGAAGTGATTATTTTTCTATTATATTAATAACCATTATTGCGTCAAGACTAAGGTTTTCCCTTTCTCTTTCCTCATTCAGGGACCAACCATTGTAGGTCATTCAGCCAGTCTCTGAAAGACAAGGCTGATAGATGAGATTGGGGTACATGCTCTGGGATCTTGGGTGGACCCCACCCAATGAAGAGATCTTTACTTTTGTTTACTGTGTGAACAGAATCTAATCTAGGTGCATTCCAGCCCTAATTAAGCTCATGTCCTTGCACCCCCTCCATTGAAGTTTAGGGTAACCTAGCTTATGAAGGAGAAAACCAACCAGAGTGGTCTGGGTAGGGATGGATTCTTCTGTCTAGACTGCTTGAGGTGGCTGAATCTCATGATGAAGCACCATTCCCAACAGGAAGAGCTGAAGACTTTTAGCCCACCTCCTCATTAATATATTTACCTCCTCATTAATTGTTCACCAGTCAGAGTTGAATTCCATCTGTCAGGGGCACCCCTTTTTCCCAACTTTATTTAAGCATTCAGTGATCTCCGTGGTGTGGTCTTTGGTTGTCAAGAGACCAATGATCATCAATTTATTGATTATTAGCTAGCCTAATTAACAAATTGATTATTAATTATCTATAAACACTTTCAAGATTTTCATTTGTTACAGTTCTATGATTTTAACTCAATATCTCTTTCTTCAGATTCTCAATATCTGGTTGAGAAGGTAATTGCATATTGGTGAACTAAAAGGACACAGCAAATTCTCTTGATCTTTGTCATGAATACCACACCGGCATATGGATTTGGGGTATTGAATGTTTATTACTTGCCTCTACAATATAGATTATTCTTGTGCCTCTTCCCCTGCCTAACCTTTGCTAAAGATAAAATGTAGGATGAAGTCATTTTTTATAGAAACTAGGCAACTCAAGTGCATTATAAGAGATGGCTGCTACTGCAAATCTGAACCTTTTTTTGAGGTGGGGAGGGGATGAATGTAACAAGGGGATGGATATAATATTAAATGCCCAAACAGATGACTGTGTTTCTAAAGAACAGTCAAACAAACCACTTCTAGAAAGATATTGTAGTGTAATTTGGATTATCTGAGTTGGAAATGCAACTGCAATAGTGAACGTGTGCTCCAAATAATACCTTATTCAGTCAGTACTGGCATGACCATTACCATGACTCTTTAAACATACATCCCTAATTTTTTTTTCTTTTTTTTTTTAATTTATTTTTGACATGTTTGGTTTTCAGCATTGATTTTCACAGGCGTTTGAATTACAAATTTTCTCCCCATTTCCTCCCCCCCGCCACTCCAAGATGGCGTACATTCTGGTTGCCCTGTTCCCCAGTCAGTCCTCCCCTCCGTCGCCCCATTCCCTTCCCATCCCCCTTTCCCTTCCTCTCTCCCCTGTTCCCTTCCCATCCACCCTCCCTAAGAAGTCAAGCAATTCAACATGGGCCCCATGGATATCATTATGTATAACCCTTCCACAATACTCATGTTGTGAAAGACTAACTATATTTTGCTTCTTCCTAACCTATCCCCCTTTATT